>OZ025293.1:19990262-20311503 GCA_964019185.1 Maratus speculifer | reverse complement strand
GTACTGAGCCGGAGAAATTTCAATTTTACACAAGTTTTGTTCTCACTTAGATTTCAATCTACGATGTTTAAATCACAGAGAAGAGCAGCTGCGATTCACTAAAAGAAAATACATGCCTATCTGTTTTGACTAGTTTTCCAATTCGGATGTGCAAGTTAATATTAAACAAACTTTTCGACAATTGGAATAAAAAGTTATGTTGTTTAGCTTTATCAGACGTATTCTTGCTGATTGATTGTAAAAATAACGTTTATATATCTCAATGTTGCTATGGGAATTACCATAAACACCTATAGTGTGATAGACCGGAATGGTATTGCAGAGTTACATAGATGCAGTACACTATTTTCATCAATTGTCCATTGACCACAGATATAAGGGGTTAATTTTTTTTTTGATCTAGTATTTTTATTTTAGTATATAGAAATAAGATTTTTTAAATTATCTGTTAAATGCATCTGTTTAATGCATTTTTTTACAAAATTCATATAATTAATCAGACAGTAAAACAATGCTGGAATGAAATTTTAAAGAAAAAATTTGACTATGAAAAAATGGAATTTATGACTTTGCAAATTTTGCATTATAATTATCAGTTCTACTAGTTATAAATATTTTATGAGTTCCTTCTTTTTACGAAGTTATCAACTTTAATTTGTCTTTGCTGTATATAAAAAGTTTCAAGACTTTTATAAGAGTAAGTACATATGATTCCTTATTTATTTTCGTTTATATGTGATTTGATATTTTTACCCGAGTGTTTTAATTTTAAAACTACTTTATACGCAGAATTCGTACTTTTGTTGATAATAATAATTTAACTAATGTTTATGGAAGTTTTTCACTTATATTTTTGCATTCAGCAACACATACAGTAGAGCTTCGATTATCCGGACCTGTCTAGACCAAAATCGATCCGGTTAATGAAAAATACAAAAAAAAAAAAGTTGCCAAAAAAAAGTACAAAAACAAGTTGAATGTAGATTCTGCCATTGCAGAATTGAGTTTCGCCTCCGATTAGGGCGAAAAAAAAATAAAAATCGATAGAGGTTTTTTAGAAGGGCGACCCCGTTTAGATTGCAATGAACTAATTTCATTTTTCTTGTGTTTATCAATATAATAGCAAACAGAACGGCGTGAAATACCCAATTGAATAGCAATTTCTCTCTGAGACATTGGAATTGCGGAATAATAAAGAGATACAATTTGACGTGCTACTTCTTCATTGACTAGATTCATCAAAAAAGGATTTTTTCTTTAGTTTAAACGCTTTTTTATAGACTTTGGGTAAAAGGAAATGCAATTCAACAATAAAACGAGTGGAATCCCGTCGAATTCGACGAGTGAAATGTTTAAAAGACCCGATCGATTTGGTTTAAAAAAAAAGCAAAAGTATTTACAAACTAAATGTCAAATTTGCCAGTTACAATGTTGCATACAAATATTCGCACATCTTCAGTTAAAATTGTAATCTGAGTGCCGGCGAAATCAAGAAATTTTATCAGGGCCGGCGCTAGAGATTTTGCCGCCTGAGGCGAGCATTATTTGCCGCCCCTATGACGTAACTGTTTCACCACTATTCAAATATTTTTTAGAATAGTAAATTAACATGCTATTTATCATTTATCCTGAAAATAAATATACAGTAGAACCATCCAATCCAAAATTCCGATGAATCCGAACCAATTTTATTTTCGAAAATTATACTTCAACAGATTAACTGAAAAGATTAACTTAAAAAATTTTCAGAATTATAGGATAAATGTCGGAAAAACATGTAGAAGATGGATTTTTTTTTAATGGCAGTAAAGCATGTTTTTTTTATTCTTTAATCAACTTGAATAAAAAGAAATTGCTCAGTTTTGAAAAAAATTACAACATATATACACGAATATAAAATGAAAACGTAACACATAAAAGGTTTACTCGTAGAAGCCACCTTTAAATAATCCGAATACCAGTTTGTTTGCCATTGCCAATCACTATAAAAATACAGTAGAGAGCTGATTATCCAGACTGGTAGGGATCGAGGCCGATCCGATAGATAGAAAATTCAGATAGTTGGACTATTTTAAAAAACGGCTATGGCAGTTTTTTAAAGTAGCTTTCCTTCAAGTTTTTTCAAGCTTAGTGTAGTACACATTTTAGCACACTGCAATAGACGTAAGTAGTAGGAAAACAAGAGTACGGGGACAGCCGGAGGGGCAGAGGGGCCGCCCCTCCGCATCCCTCCGCGCCCCTCCGCATCCCTCCGCGTCCCGCCTGCGGTGCCACCTGCGGTACCTCCTGCCCCCACCATGCATCCCCCTCCACAAACGCCCCCTAGTGGAAAAAAGGAACATTCTATTCTAACAGGATAGGTGAACAACCTTCCCTAATTAAAAATATTATCAATCACATCTCAACTCGGAATCATACTATATGATGAAGATTAAATTTATATTTGAATTTTGAACAACCATAATTTTAATGAGTATTATTAATTAAGCGAAACACTGGAAAAATCTCAGTTTTAACCATTTTATTTAGATTTCTTCAACTACAAGATGAGATTATCAATTTAACACAAGAAAGTTAAACATATATTTGAATTTTGCTTGATAGATATCTTAATGAGTAGTATTAATTAAGTAAAAACAATGGAAAATATCAAGTTTTATAGAAAAAGACTGATTTCTTACGATTTTTATCAACTTAAGAGAGAAAACTTAAACGTACATTTCAGTTTTTAAGTGGTTATCATTTTAATGAGTATTTTTAATTAAGCAAAACAGTGAAAAATATAAATTTTTATTTGATTTCTTAAGATTTTTATCAACTACATGATCAGTGTATCGACTTAGAAGTTGAAAGTTAGACATGCATCCTAGTTTTTCAACAGCTATAGCCTTAATGAGTATCGTTAATTAAGTAAAAAACAATGGAAAATATCAAGTTTTATAGCAAAAGACTAATTTCTTACGATTTTTATCAACTTAAGAGAGAAAACTTAAACGTACATTTCAGTTTTTCAACAGCTATAACCTTAATGAGCATTCATAATTAAGTAAAAAACAATGGAAAATATCGATTTTTATAGAAAAAGACTGATTTTTACGATTTTTATCAACTACATGATCAATGTATCGACTTAAAACTTAAAACTTAAACATATATCCTAGTTTTTCAACAATTATAACCATAATGAGTATTGATAATTAAGTAAAAAACAATGGAAAATATCAAATTTTATAGAAAAGACTAATTTCTTACGATTTTTATCAACTTAAGAGAGAAAACTTAAACGTACATTTCAGTTTTTCAACAGCTATAACCTTAATGAGCATTCATAATTAAGTAAAAAACAATGGAAAATATCGATTTTTATAGAAAAAGACTGATTCTTACGATTTTTATCAACTACATGATCAATGTATCGACTTAAAACTTAAAACTCAAACATATATCCTAGTTTTTCAACAATTATAACCATAATGAGTATTGATAATTAAGTAAAAAACAATGGAAAATATCAAATTTTATAGAAAAGAATGATTTCTTACATTTTTTTAACTCAAACTTCAGAATATCAATTTGAGATAAAGAAATTTAAACGTACATTTAGGTTTTTAAGTGGTTATCGCTTTAATATCGTCTTAATGAGTTCTGTTAACTAAGAAAAAACAACGGAAAATACCGATTTTTAAAGAAAGAAATCCAATTGCATTAGCTTTTTTACATCAAACTAATGATTTTACCATTTTTTACAGAATTTTAGATGATTAAGCAATTTACACTACATTACAAACATTATAATTTAAAATCGCGTTCTTATAAAAGTATGACATGACCAGTTTTTTTTTTTTTTTTTTTTTTTTTTTTTTTTTTTCATTTCTATTCATACCTCCAAATATCTCCAACTTCCCCTCTTCCGAAGGGTTGAATACAATAGCCTTACGTCACCTGTTTACTTAACTACAAGACTGCGTTATGCTTTTAGAAAAGAGTGATTCTTAACGAAAAATCATCTTAAAGAATAATATTTTAACAGTATTACAAGTATAATTTTTAAACTTTAATAAATTATTTACTTATTTATTATTAATTATCTATTTTATTAAATTATATACTATATTTATGATACTACATTTCATACATTTAGACAGATTTTAAAACTTTTGCGTTCAATAAGTAAATATTATATACATTTTTAACTGAAACCATGTTTTCCAACGTTAGTTCATAAATACGAATTTGTATAATAAATAGTATGTATTCGTTTAAAATCATGTGAACCTTTACTAAACTATTTGAAATTTTCACCACATAAGAGCATATATTATGTATATTTTTAGTTTTAATAGCAAAAACTTAAATTTGTATAATAAATAGTATGTATTCGTTTAAAATAATGTGAACCTTTACTAAACTATTTGAAATTTTCACCACATAAGAGCATATATTATGTATATTTTTAGTTTTAATAGCAAAAACTTAAATTTCCAACTTTGAAATACATTCGTTTATATATTGTTACAAGATACTAATTATATTTCTAAACTATTTTTAAAAGCTTGAATGTCATTAAAAAATGTTCCTATTTATATTTTTCACGTCTTGACAACATTCGACATCTTACGACCATTAGTATACATTTTTTTTTTTTTTTTTTTTTTTCTTTAATTCTAGAAACTGAAAAAATCATTTCTTACTGCTTCAAACACTTGACATGTGAAAACTTCTCGGAGTTATTCGATTCACATTTTAATAAAATTGACATGTTTCACCTCACCTTTTTGAAATTTCCATATTATCAAACATCAAGTTATTTAAAATATAAATACTGTGCTTAGTGTTTAGATAATATACATAACTGATTCTACTTATTCTGTTCATATTATTAATCAAATTAGCAATTTATTATAAAACTTATTTGTACGCATGCGCAAATTGTCACGTGACATAAACGATTAACAGCGATATGAATTTTCGAAAAGCAATGCAGCATTTTACATTCCCACTGTTAGACTTGAGAGGGAAGGTGACTGCTGTACAACTCTGATTAATTTCCAGATTTTAATACAAGTGAAAACCGTTTTCTTCGTCAACGAATAAAGTAAGTTTTATTATATCATTGCAATACATATGTATCAATAAAAATAAATTAAATGAAATTTAAAAATAGATTTTTTTATATATTAAGCATTTATTAAGTATATAAATATACTTCTTTTATTACACAGATGTTTCAGCAAGAGGAACTAAAACAGCAGCAAATTTCTGAAATGTATGATCCGACTGATTCATCCTTAGCACATAAAAAGTTAAAGAATAATACATATGTAAGTTACTTATATGTTAAATACTAGAATTCATACACTATATATAATTAGGTTAAATTTACATTAAAATATTTTGTCCTATATTCAAAAAGAAGTATTTTTATTTGTAATATTAGAGTGATATCTAACTGTTTACTTTAATTTCCCTTACAGAATTGCTCTTTTTGTGATAAAAACTTTTCATCTAAATGGAATTTAAAAGAACATATACAGATCCATACCAATGAAAAACCATTTACTTGTGAGGACTGCGAAAAACTGTTTTCAAGATAGTGTGAATTAAAAAAGCATATGATGATGTATGATACTCTATCACCTGTTATATGTGAAATTTGCAAATTATCTTTTACTAGGAAATGTGCTCTAATAACTCATATGAAAACACACCCAAACAGAAAATTGTTTAAGCATGAAAAGTTTGAGAAATCCTTCGGCTATCGTTATAGATTAAATCAGCATATGCATATTCACAATAGACCACAATTACATTGTTATGAATGTGGGAAATCGTTTTCAAGTAAAAATAAGCTGAATCACCATTTAAAAATTCATAAAGTCCAACATCGTCCACTGTTTAAGCGTGAAAAGTGTGAGAAATCCTTCAACTATCGTTATAGATTAAATCAGCATACGCATATCCACAATAGACCACAATTACATTGTTATGAATGTGGGAAATCATTTTCAAGTGAAAATAAGTTGAATCACCATTTAAAAATTCATCAAATCCAACATCGTCCACTGTTTAAGTGTGAAAAGTGTGAGAAGATCTTCAGCTATCGTTATAGATTAAATCAGCATATGTATATTCACAATCGACCTCAATTCAATTGTAATGAATGCAAGGAAACATTTTCAAATGAAAATAGACTAAACCGTCATTTGAAAGTGCACCAAAACCTACAGTATACATGTGATCAGTGCAAACATAAATTTAGTAATAAATTAAATTTAAATCAGCATTTACGTACACACCATACTAAGAAACGTCTTGTTCCTGTTAACAGTGAAATGCCTTTGCCCATTGTAGAGTTTAAAAGAATAAAACATGAAATACCAGCTTTCGAAGTGTTTGAAACTCTAACTTTTCATCCTGAGAAAAATGAAGAAGGTTGCTTAGTTACAATGGTGGATATTCAAAAATTAACCAATCATTTGAAAAATTTAACAGTCAAAGATCAGATTAGAGACTTCGAAAAATTGAATGTTTAGAACTGAATATTTCAAAGTATGGCACCTTATCTAGAAATTGATTTTACATCATGTAAATATGTAGTCTTTTAAGTGTCGATTTTATAATTAATAGGAATGCATATTATTAACAGTGTATTGTATAAATAGCAGTAATAAATAAATAAATAAATAAACATAGTCTTGAGTTAGTCCTTTCATATTATTAACCAAATTATGTTTCGTCCTGCATTTCACCGCTATCTGAATTAACGTCCATCAAGTTGCTTAAAATATAAATACTATCTTTATAGTTTCAATGGTACATAGTATACATGGTTTATCTTGAGTTAGACCTTCCATAGTATTAATCAAATTATATGTTCCATCTTACACTTCCGAATTATCATATCCATCTAGTTGTTTAAAATATTAATAAAATGTTTATAGTTTTTGATTATACATAGTATGTATGAATACAATCTTTAATTTTTAACAGTTCATATTTCAAATAACCTATTTTCGAAACCAAACTATGTGAATTTTACCACATAAAATGATTTTGTTTCACACTTTTCTCAAAATTATCAGATATGTTCTCCTCAGAGGAATTACTATCATGTAAATAAATGAATAAAATTTAATTTATATTAAATGTACACGAAATTGATTACAATATACATTTATTTAATAAAAATAAATAAATAAGCGATTATTTATACATTAAAACTTTACTAAATATATATTTCTTTCATTATACAGATGTTTTAACAAGACGATCCAAAACAGCAGCAAACTTCAGAAATTAATGACCTGAATGATTCATCCCTAGCACATGTAGCGTTAACGAATAATATATATGTGAGTACTTATATGAGAAATACTAGAATTCGTATATGAAAAGTAATAAGAGTAAATATAAAATGATTTGTCTTACTGCCTACACTTTAACAAGTGCCTTTTTACTTATATTGTTGAAGAGAACCTTAATTGTTTCCATTTATTTCTATTACAGATGTGCTCTATTTGCTACAAACACTTCTTAAGTAAATGGAATTTAGCAGAACGTACAAAAATCCATACAGGTGTAATATACCACAAAAGTATCAAAATTTTTGTTCTTTTTAATACAGTATGCAATGGCGAAACCATTGTATTTGCTATTAAAAGGAACAAAAATTTTGATACTTTTTTCGTAACTTTTTTTGAAATTTTTGCAACTTTTTTTACAATTTTTTTACACTTTTTTTAACTAAAATTTTTCATATTTTTAACGTTGTGATTTTTTATTTTTTACTTTTGTAAAAACTTATTTTGAAAAAAAAATTTTTTGTAAAAAATGTTTTTGAAAAAAAAATTTTTTTGGAAAAATATTTTTTGAAGTTTTAGTTTTTGTAAAAAAAAATTTTTGTTGTAAATTTTTTTTTTTCAAAAACTTTGTTGTGAGTTTTTTACTTTGTGATTTTTGTTTTACATTTGTGTTTTTTCTTTTCACTTTTGTAATTTTTTTATACTTTAAATATTTTTTTGTTGGTATTTCTAGAAAACAGTGAAATTATTTTGTAAACTTTCATATTTTTTTCATACATCTGCTTATTTTTGTATGTTCTTATGCATTTTTTAAATTGTGAGAGTGTTGTTTCACTTAAAATGTTATGTGTATGTATGTGTGTGTAACCTATTTTATTAATGTAATAGGCTTTTAAAAAAATAAACAATGATATATGCATATAAAAGAATATTTAATGTGAGCATTTAAAGGATACATTGCAAAATAATATCTATACATTCATGCTGGTTAGAAGAATCACGGGTAACAAAATTACTTTTCAGCAATGTGTATGTCTTCCAAATTTTAAGTTTGAGATATTGTGGTAAGTGTTATGAAAATATGATGGATAAATAGTCTAAATATCTTCCTTTATGTCTAAATTCTTCAAAAGTCTGACTAATTTGTGAATATCTTCACTAAGTTTACCTATAACTGACGATGCTTTATATGATGATGTGTGCATTTTTGATTCACGTCTTTTGGAAACAGCATTTGGTAATCTTCCCAAGTGTAAGGTTTTTCACCTGTATGGATTTTTGTACGTTCTGCTAAATTCCATTTACTTAAGAAGTGTTTGTAGCAAATAGAGCACATCTGTAATAGAAATAAATGGAAACAATTAATGTTCTCTTCAACAATATAAGTAAAAAGGCACTTGTTAAAGTGTAGGCAGTAAGACAAATCATTTTATATTTACTCTTATTACTTTTCATATACGAATTCTAGTATTTCTCATATAAGTACTCACATATATATTATTCGTTAACGCTACATGTGCTAGGGATGAATCATTCAGGTCATTAATTTCTGAAGTTTGCTGCTGTTTTGGATCGTCTTGTTAAAACATCTGTATAATGAAAGAAATATATATTTAGTAAAGTTTTAATGTATAAATAATCGCTTATTTATTTATTTTTATTAAATAAATGTATATTGTAATCAATTTCGTGTACATTTAATATAAATTAAATTTTATTCATTTATTTACATGATAGTAATTCCTCTGAGGAGAACATATCTGATAATTTTGAGAAAAGTGTGAAACAAAATCATTTTATGTGGTAAAATTCACATAGTTTGGTTTCGAAAATAGGTTATTTGAAATATGAACTGTTAAAAATTAAAGATTGTATTCATACATACTATGTATAATCAAAAACTATAAACATTTTATTAATATTTTAAACAACTAGATGGATATGATAATTCGGAAGTGTAAGATGGAACATATAATTTGATTAATACTATGGAAGGTCTAACTCAAGATAAACCATGTATACTATGTACCATTGAAACTATAAAGATAGTATTTATATTTTAAGCAACTTGATGGACGTTAATTCAGAAAGCGGTGAAATGCAGGACGAAACATAATTTGGTTAATAATATGAAAGGACTAACTCAAGACTATGTTTATTTATTTATTTATTTATTACTGCTATTTATACAATACACTGTTAATAATATGCATTCCTATCAATTATAAAATCGACACTTAAAAGACTACATATTTACATGATGTAAAATCAATTTCTAGATAAGGTGCCATACTTTGAAATATTCAGTTCTAAACATTCAATTTTTCGAAGTCTCTAATCTGATCTTTGACTGTTAAATTTTTCAAATGATTGGTTAATTTTTGAATATCCACCATTGTAACTAAGCAACCTTCTTCATTTTTCTCAGGATGAAAAGTTAGAGTTTCAAACACTTCGAAAGCTGGTATTTCATGTTTTATTCTTTTAAACTCTACAATGGGCAAAGGCATTTCACTGTTAACAGGAACAAGACGTTTCTTAGTATGGTGTGTACGTAAATGCTGATTTAAATTTAATTTATTACTAAATTTATGTTTGCACTGATCACATGTATACTGTAGGTTTTGGTGCACTTTCAAATGACGGTTTAGTCTATTTTCATTTGAAAATGTTTCCTTGCATTCATTACAATTGAATTGAGGTCGATTGTGAATATACATATGCTGATTTAATCTATAACGATAGCTGAAGATCTTCTCACACTTTTCACACTTAAACAGTGGACGATGTTGGATTTGATGAATTTTTAAATGGTGATTCAACTTATTTTCACTTGAAAATGATTTCCCACATTCATAACAATGTAATTGTGGTCTATTGTGGATATGCGTATGCTGATTTAATCTATAACGATAGTTGAAGGATTTCTCACACTTTTCACGCTTAAACAGTGGACGATGTTGGACTTTATGAATTTTTAAATGGTGATTCAGCTTATTTTTACTTGAAAACGATTTCCCACATTCATAACAATGTAATTGTGGTCTATTGTGAATATGCATATGCTGATTTAATCTATAACGATAGCCGAAGGATTTCTCAAACTTTTCATGCTTAAACAATTTTCTGTTTGGGTGTGTTTTCATATGAGTTATTAGAGCACATTTCCTAGTAAAAGATAATTTGCAAATTTCACATATAACAGGTGATAGAGTATCATACATCATCATATGCTTTTTTAATTCACACTTTCTTGAAAACAGTTTTTCGCAGTCCTCACAAGTAAATGGTTTTTCATTGGTATGGATCTGTATATGTTCTTTTAAATTCCATTTAGATGAAAAGTTTTTATCACAAAAAGAGCAATTCTGTAAGGGAAATTAAAGTAAACAGTTAGATATCACTCTAATATTACAAATAAAAATACTTCTTTTTGAATATAGGACAAAATATTTTAATGTAAATTTAACCTAATTATATATAGTGTATGAATTCTAGTATTTAACATATAAGTAACTTACATATGTATTATTCCTTAACTTTTTATGTGCTAAGGATGAATCAGTCGGATCATAAATTTCAGAAATTTGCTGCTGTTTTAGTTCCTCTTGCTGAAACATCTGTGTAATAAAAGAAGTATATTTATATACTTAATAAATGCTTAATATATAAAAAAATCTATTTTTAAATTTCATTTAATTTATTTTTATTGATACATATGTATTGCAATGATATAATAAAACTTACTTTATTCGTTGACGAAGAAAACGGTTTTCACTTGTATTAAAATCTGGAAATTAATCAGAGTTGTACAGCAGTCACCTTCCCTCTCAAGTCTAACAGTGGGAATGTAAAATGCTGCATTGCTTTTCGAAAATTCATATCGCTGTTAATCGTTTATGTCACGTGACAATTTGCGCATGCGTACAAATAAGTTTTATAATAAATTGCTAATTTGATTAATAATATGAACAGAATAAGTAGAATCAGTTATGTATATTATCTAAACACTAAGCACAGTATTTATATTTTAAATAACTTGATGTTTGATAATATGGAAATTTCAAAAAGGTGAGGTGAAACATGTCAATTTTATTAAAATGTGAATCGAATAACTCAGAGAAGTTTTCACATGTCAAGTGTTTGAAGCAGTAAGAAATGATTTTTTCAGTTTCTAGAATAAAAAAAAAAAAAAAAAAAAAAATGTATACTAATGGTCGTAAGATGTCGAATGTTGTCAAGACGTGAAAAATATAAATAGGAACATTTTATAATGACATTCAAGCTTTTAAAAATAGTTTAGAAATATAATTAGTATCTTGTAACAATATATAAACGAATGTATTTCAAAGTTGGAAATTTAAGTTTTTGCTATTAAAACTAAAAATATACATAATATATGCTCTTATGTGGTGAAAATTTCAAATAGTTTAGTAAAGGTTCACATTATTTTAAACGAATACATACTATTTATTATACAAATTTAAGTTTTTGCTATTAAAACTAAAAATATACATAATATATGCTCTTATGTGGTGAAAATTTCAAATAGTTTAGTAAAGGTTCACATGATTTTAAACGAATACATACTATTTATTATACAAATTCGTATTTATGAACTAACGTTGGAAAACATGGTTTCAGTTAAAAATGTATATAATATTTACTTATTGAACGCAAAAGTTTTAAAATCTGTCTAAATGTATGAAATGTAGTATCATAAATATAGTTTATAATTTAATAAAATAGATAATTATTAATAAATAAGTAAATAATTTATAAAATTTTAAAAATTATACTTGTAATACTGTTAAAATATTATTCTTTAAGATGATTTTTCGTTAAGAATCACTCTTTTCTAAAAGCATAACGCAGTCTTGTAGTTAAGTAAACAGGTGACGTCAGGCTATTGTATTCAACCCTTCGGAAGAGGGGAAGTTGGAGATATTTGGAGGTATGAATAGAAATGAAAAAAAAAAAAAAACTGGTCATGTCATACTTTTATAAGAACGCGATTTTAAATTATAATGTTTGTAATGTAGTGTAAATTGCTTAATCATCTAAAATTCTGTAAAAAATGGTAAAATCATTAGTTTGATGTAAAAAAGCTAATGCAATTGGATTTCTTTCTTTAAAAATCGGTATTTTCCGTTGTTTTTTCTTAGTTAACAGAACTCATTAAGACGATATTAAAGCGATAACCACTTAAAAACCTAAATGTACGTTTAAATTTCTTTATCTCAAATTGATATTCTGAAGTTTGAGTTGAAAAAATGTAAGAAATCATTCTTTTCTATAAAATTTGATATTTTCCATTGTTTTTTACTTAATTATCAATACTCATTATGGTTATAATTGTTGAAAAACTAGGATATATGTTTGAGTTTTAAGTTTTAAGTCGATACATTGATCATGTAGTTGATAAAAATCGTAAGAATCAGTCTTTTTCTATAAAAATCGATATTTTCCATTGTTTTTTACTTAATTATGAATGCTCATTAAGGTTATAGCTGTTGAAAAACTGAAATGTACGTTTAAGTTTTCTCTCTTAAGTTGATAAAAATCGTAAGAAATTAGTCTTTTGCTATAAAACTTGATATTTTCCATTGTTTTTTACTTAATTAACGATACTCATTAAGGCTATAGCTGTTGAAAAACTAGGATGCATGTCTAACTTTCAACTTCTAAGTCGATACACTGATCATGTAGTTGATAAAAATCTTAAGAAATCAAATAAAAATTTATATTTTTCACTGTTTTGTTTAATTAAAAATACTCATTAAAATGATAACCACTTAAAAACTGAAATGTACGTTTAAGTTTTCTCTCTTAAGTTGATAAAAATCGTAAGAAATCAGTCTTTTTCTATAAAACTTGATATTTTCCATTGTTTTTACTTAATTAATACTACTCATTAAGATATCTATCAAGCAAAATTCAAATATATGTTTAACTTTCTTGTGTTAAATTGATAATCTCATCTTGTAGTTGAAGAAATCTAAATAAAATGGTTAAAACTGAGATTTTTCCAGTGTTTCGCTTAATTAATAATACTCATTAAAATTATGGTTGTTCAAAATTCAAATATAAATTTAATCTTCATCATATAGTATGATTCCGAGTTGAGATGTGATTGATAATATTTTTAATTAGGGAAGGTTGTTCACCTATCCTGTTAGAATAGAATGTTCCTTTTTTTCCACTAGGGGGCGTTTGTGGAGGGGGATGCATGGTGGGGGCAGGAGGTACCGCAGGTGGCACCGCAGGCGGGACGCGGAGGGATGCGGAGGGGCGCGGAGGGATGCGGAGGGGCGGCCCCTCTGCCCCTCCGGCTGTCCCCGTACTCTTGTTTTCCTACTACTGACGTATTTAGAACTTATTTTTTAAATTTTTTTCTAAAAAAATTGATATAACTTTATACATAGATGTACACATAGAAACTGTTACATGTATATACATACACTGTACAGTGTATACATTTACAAAATATATCATGATAGGGAAAAAATTTTCTTGATTGTCTTCTGCTAGAAAAGTGAGATTTTCATGAGGACTTGCGCACTGGAAATTAAACTTATTTGGTTCTAGTTAGTTTATTATATGCATTGTTTGCTCTCTTTGCATTTGTTAGAGGTATTATTTCAAAATTAGGAAATAATTATTTAACTGTTAACTTTTTTTACATCCAGCTGAATTTATCCTATCGCACCTAAAGAACTAAATGCGCCACTTTAAAAAATTTGGAGAAGGCGGAAAAAAACTATGATCGTTGATCGGCCGGGTAATTGGACAATCCCGTTAAGCGACGTCCGGATGTTCGATGCTCTACTATATTTTCTAAAATGTAAAATGTATTTAATTAAGATGATAAATATTTATTTTTCCTTTCAACAATTTGATTTCGCAAATTATTTACAGAATTTTTATTTTATTTTCTCATCGTCGATGTGGTGACTGAGCTATTTAAATGGGTTGTTACATAATTTCTCATTCCGAAGCTCCATTGGATTATTATAAACAACAGGAGTGATTAAACAAGGAATACTATTTTTTTCCATAATCGTGCCGGACTATCCGGTATTCCGGTTTAAAGGTTGTTTACTGAATTCTTAAAACTTACATTTTTTAGCGCGCACCTTTTTAATTTCTATTTTTATCGTGATTTCGAGAAATCCGAATTTTTTTGTAATCCGAACAAGCACCGGCAGGGCTGTAGCTAAGGGGATTTGAAGTTTTCATGACATATTCTTTTCTCCGCATAAATTGAAGTTATTACAACAGTTTAATAAGAAACATAGTACCTACAGTGCGAATATGAGTTAATGTATCTTTTTGCGTCATAGAGAAAGAGAGAAAATGATCCCCCCCTCCCCCCTATTATTCACTTCTAGCTACGGATCTGGGTTCTAATGTATATCAAATTAAATTACATTTTTAAAATGATCAAATTACTTATAATTTTTTGCATCTCATTAAAAATAATGACTAGCTTGAAATGAATTCACAAAAATTATCATCCTAACAATATTAACAAAAAAATTACCGTATCAAGAATAAAACTGACTTCTAAAAAACTCAATCTTCCTTGAAGAATTAAATAAATTAACGTTACGAATATTACATAGAATCTCAATTACACCTGGCAAAAAAATTAGATTTAAAATAAGCATTTATTGCGCCATATTATGTGAAAATTACAAAAGTCAGTTTACATATAAAGTTTGTATATAGAAAATAAGGATATCATTAACACATAAATTTTTATATCATATTAGCCATAATAAAATCCCACTTTAAATAATATTTAAAAGAAAGTAACTATGAAAAATAGAAAAATATTTCAAAATCAACTTGTATAGATTTTTTTTTCAAAATCATTTATTATAACATAGTATAAAATGCTCTTTATCAAAATAGTTTATTGTATATTCCTAATAAAAATAATTGCACTTTCATCAGCTAGAATAATTTAAATTTAATACAAGTTTTCGATCCAAAAGAGATTGAAAAAAGGAAACACACAAAAAGAAACTGCACATGACATTCTTGTTTAAATTAGAAATTATGATATGATGAAATATTTACAGGATATTTACAAAAAACACAGCTATCAACAGTGAAATAAATATGATATAGTACAAAATACTCTTTATCAAAATAGTTTATTATATATTCCTAATAAAAATAATTGCACTTTCATCTGCTTAAATAATTTAAATTTAATACTCGTTTTCCATCCAAAAGTGATTAAAAAAAATGAAACACACAAAAAGAAACTGCACATGAAATTCTTGCTTAAATTAGAAATTATGATACGATGAAATATTTACAGGATATTTACAAAAAACACAGCTATCAACAGTGAAATAAATATGATATAGTATAAAATACTCTTTATCAAAATAGTTTATATATTCCTAATAAAAATAATTGCACTTTCATCTGCTTGAATAATTTAAATTTAATACTCGTTTTCGATTCAAAAGTTTCGATCATAACCATTTCTCTTCGTGACAGCAGGGAGTAGCTAAGGGGGCGCTATGGGCGGTTCAGCCCCCTCTAAAATATTTTGAGCCCCCCCCCCCCCTGAAAAACATTCCAAGGTCACTAAATGAATTTTTGTTCCAATAAATTCAAATGAAATTATGCTCAAAAATCTAATTTAGTTTTGAGATCCTTTCAGTTTTGCAAAATTATTAAATTGTTTCTAAAATAAGTGTTTCAGCACTCCCTAATCCAATTTGTACATATGAAGCTAACATAATGTTGAGTTTGGCACCAGCTATACACTCAACATTTTCATCATCATATACTTTTCTTGGAATAAAATTAAGTTATTACGACAGTTTGATAATAAACATAGTCCTACAATGTGAATATGCACTAATTTATCTTTCTGCGTCAGAAAGAGAAAAAAAATTATGAGCCTCCCGTACACTCTCTTAAGCCCCCCTATCGTTCACTTCTAGCTACGGCCCTGCGTGACAGGTGTCATAAAATTAAAAAGTGTAAAAAACGCAAACTTTATTAAATACATTTGTCACTTATTTTGAAACTTTAAAGGTTTAATTTTAAAAATTAAATAACATAAAATAAAATTGCACATATATTTTGGCAAAGGGGATCTGGAAAACATATGTGAAAAAAAAATGTATCTAACAGTACTGCATAACCCTTTCTGTATTCGAAGAATGAAGCAATATGCTTTTGAGAATGTATGTCTTTTTCACACAAAAAATCTCAATATGTTTATATAATATATATTTTACAAAGAAAAAAAAAGAGAAAGAGAGAAAGAGAAGAAACAAACGACCATGGTAATAATAAATTTGGCGCCCCTTCAATTTTCTGCGCCCGGGGCGACTGCCCCCTTCGCCCCTCGTTTCGCACGGCTCTGCGTAAATAGGAGCTGATTTACGTGGGACACTTAGCAACATTAATAACAAGTTAATGAAATATGTTTTAAAGAATACTTTTTTAAAATGATCTGCAATAATCATCTTAAATTAAAAGAAAAAAATAACATAGTATATATCTGAAGTATGATTTTGTTCGTTATTACTATTAGCACATCTCTTTAACCATGCTGTCCAAAATCTGGTCCTTTACAATCAATTAATGTAAAGAATTGCTCCATCGAATGACGGACAACACATATAAAATAAATACTAAATAGATGACGCAGCAACATTGAGAAAATGCTTTGGTTTATGTTTGGCGCTATCTGCCCTTTGTGAATTCTGCTGATTTCAGTATGACTTCATTTTTGAAAAGAAAAAAAAAAGAATGGATTTGGTTGTTACTGTAGTTTATGTCTTAGTGTCGATTTAATTCATGTTTTACAATGACGTTTGTGAAGGCTTCTGCTATTACTAGGTTGTAATTATATAAAATGCATTCTATATTTTTATTTAAAAAAAAAACTTTTTTTGTATTTTTTTTTTATAGTTTAGACAAACAAAATAATAATGGATTATATGTTCAATATATATGCCAGGCAAATGCCGCCCTTTTAGCCTGCGCCCTGAGGCGACCGCCTCACTTGCCTCACGTCTGGCGCCGGCCCTGAATTTTATTTTATATGCACTCACAGAAAAATAGTTTTATTTAAAAAAAAAACTTATTTCATTTTTACTGTGACATTATTTTCTCTAACTGAAGTCATCTGAAAATAAAATCTCAATCTCAGTGTCCATAATGAAAAGAAATATTGAAATGTAATATTGGGTACTACTAGGTTATCCCGTCGACCAAAAAATTATCGCCAAACTATAAGATTAAATGCCAATAATCGATGATCGTGAATGTCACGTTCAATGACATTAAATACGATTCATGTATTTAAAATGTCATTAAGTGATTTTTATTTCGACTTTTTATTAATACTTTTATTAATATTCTACTAATTATTTGTTTTTTCGTTATTTAAAATAAAAATTATGTCAATATGTATAATTTGGCTATTAGTTTGGCGATTTGTATAATTTGGCGAAATTGGTCGACGGGATAACAGAGCAGTACACTACTATTACTATATAAGTCCTTTATCAGATCAACCATGACTTACGGGTCAGTTGTTTGGGGATCGATCTGTGAAACTCAGATGCAGAAAATTCAAATCTCTCAAAATGCAGGTTTGTGTAGGATTTGTAAGGCGACTACGTTTGTTCGGAATGACGTCATACATGCTGATCTCAATATCAAGCCCTTTGCTCAAGTTATCATAAAACTTGCTATAAATTTTCATAGAGATCGCATTCGTATACCCAATGATGCGTTGCGATCCATCCATCCTTACAGTGTCAACGACACTCATGGAAAGAAAAGACTGCTGGTCATCCTTAGTAGAGATGACGGATTTGCACCTCCTTCGAAAAGAAGGAGGCGTGATATCGTTATGAGTAAAAATGTGATGTTTTAAATAGTGACGTCATTTTCTCTTCAAATGTTTTTTAAAAGTTACTGTTATTAGTAATATGAAAAAGGCATCCGTAATAATTTTGTAATTCCCATTTATCTGGTTGCTGAATGACATCATTTTCCTCATTTGAAATTTTTATTATTTTACTTTAGACATTAATTTTTATCATAAAATATTTTCTGTTATTTTATTTACATTATTAATATTATTTCTCAGTTTTTACCTCAATTAGTGCATAATTATACGCAATCATTTTGGAAAATAAATTTTTATTATCGAGAAAAAAGCTAAACTGAGTTGCCACCATTTTGAACAAATATCGTAAAAAGCATTTAAAATTAAAAATAAAATATAAAAATGGAAATAAATTAAAAAATAACTAAAATGGGCACAACTACAAATAAATAGCTTTCATTTAAAAAAACAATTACCAAAATCGGTTGAGTAGAAAATTCAGTGCTGATGACACGACATTTTTTAGCTTGTCTGAAAAAAATAGCATTGAAGGCTAAAAAAAAAAAAAAAAAAAAGTTGTCCAACTTTAAAAAACGCATATGGCAATGTTTTTAGGTAACTTCCCTTCACATTTTTTTTTTTAGGTTTAAGATTGGCAGCAGTGATAATGCATATTATAGCACATTGAAAACGGCGTATTTAGAAGGAGTTTTTTTTTTTTAATAAAATTTAAAATTTTATTTTCTGCAGAATTGGTACAAAATTATATATAGAAGCACATTCAAGATTTCCGATATAACTATGTCTAAAAAATTAACGCACAAAATTTAATCCAATTTCATAGTTTTTTTTTTTTAGACTTTCAAATAAATTAATGCTGATAAAATTTGTTATGTATCACTCAACAGTGGTTTTGTTATGCTTTGTTTTTAATAATTACCGTGACATGCATCCAAAGCTTTTTTTTTCAAAAGTCAAAATGATCATATTTACAAATCAAATTGAAATGAAATAAGTACCACGTAAAAGATTACCTTTCTAAATAATTGTCTGCTTTATGATGCATTAATTTGATTGTTAAAAATCTAAAGTTTACAGGCGTGCCGATAGACCGTTTTATCAAATTTCATCATATTCAGTTAGTATGGATGACGTTTTTGGTGTATATCGCCCTACAGATGTTTTTTATGCTGTGTTTTTTTCCTCGGAATTTTTTTATCTCTGCACCTATTCAATATAGAATTGCCCAGAACATTTTATGCTTAAAAGCAGCAATATTGTATCTGTTTTGGCTTCGAACAATCAAAAATTTGAATACAGTAAAACCTGTGAAATAAAACCTGCCTATGACGCTAAAAAGTACTTTTAGTTTCAAAACCGTTTCCGAAAGTGAAGGTATCTTAAAAAAAGAAAATGTTTAATCGAGAAATTTGAAAATAATCTGTGTTTAACATGACTGAACCGGGTGTTTTCAAATGAGTGAAGCGTCCCCTTAAACGCAAAATATGTTGATTCAAAATGAATATAATACATGAGAAAAGAATATAATACATCGACACCTTCTACGAGGCAAATTAATTATAACTATCTCTCTCTCTCTCTCTCTCTCTCTCTCTCTCTCTCTCTCTTTTTTTTTTTTTCTTTTTTTTTTTGTTCCTATGCGATTCCGCTTTAGAAGATTTTACTGTGTGGCATTTTTCTGATTTTTAAGTCTCTAATACATGAAATAAGGAACGATAACTGAATGGTAATTGAAACATTTACATGCAAATAAATATTAATTCAAAATAAATAAATATTGCCGCCTAGAACATTTCTTAAAAAAAATAAAAATAAATAAATAAATAAATAAAAAAGACTCTTTTTTATCAGAAATCCTCGTGCTAAACACTTTATAACCATATCGAAGTAAAAATTCACGTTTTGTAGAAATAGAGTCGGGCAAACCGATATTTTAATCTTTTTTTTTTTTTTTTTTTTTTTTTTTTTTGTCAGGCTATATTTTATATGTATGTATTTGTATTTCCCAGACCGTATAATCAGGTTGACTTTTTAAATTTTATGTCAATCGGACTATTAATCTATTTAGTACAAACCGGATCGGGCCTGAGCCTAAAATTTTTGCCCACGCATTTTTTTAGGCCCACGGACCAGTACGCGAGGACCTTTAATATATATTATGAACATGGCCCCCTTGTCGGGGATACAGTGCCTCCCGTCGGGCAAATTCTGGCGCCGCCCTTGAATAAAGTAAAAATTACCAAGCAAAAATTGAATTTTTTAGTGATTCCTTTTACGTCACATGTCAAAACCAAATCCAATAATTGAAAGCCTATTTGTCAAAAAACAGAGTGAAACTTAATGAGTTTATAGATTAATTATTATTAATTACGAAATAATTTAAGCTAAAATATATTTTTACAAAAAATGTCCAAGTACCAACTTTATGGAATAGCTTACTTAATAAATTTCTGTGTACGTATAGGTGTGTGTGTGTGTGTAATGTATTATTAGAGAGAAAAAATTTCCTTGAGAGAAAGGTGCTCGTTTTCTCTTAAGGGTGTTCTTAACTGCTCCGCTCAACAAGAGCAAAACGTTTTGACACATTTACAAATTCATTTTTTAACAGAAATATGTAAAATTGGAATACCTGACTATGGAAGCGATTTACTTAATCGAACTTATTTTTCTATTTTATGACTATTAAATTACCTATCCAGTTCTAAGCTATTTCGATCACGTGATCACCCCTTTTTCTTCCTGCTTTTCGACCGGTTTTTCTGCTTTCGTAGGGAAATGTGCTCAAAAGTGTCATCTTTCAAGGCTTATTATGAAAAATCGATTGTGTTTTAAAAAAAACAGAAAATTGAGTACAATTAGACAGTTTCTGAATAATAACACCTGCAATTTTCATGTATTTCTGAACAAAAATAAATTAAAGCATGTGTCACAAAGTTTCCCTTTTTGATTTAAGAACACCCTTAATTTACACAAAACAGAAAAAGAAAAGGATTACCTTCCCCTTTCTTTTTTGCCCAGAGGTAGGTCACTTTCTTCAAACAGGAGAAAAATGTGGAGATGTAAGTTTTGAAATTTGGGCTTTTCAATACTCCCGTTTTAGGTAGATTCTCCCCAAAGTTGAATTTTTGAAAATTTTTGTTGCAGATCTACGTCGATGATGAACTAGTATCTAAAACTATCCTTGGTTAAAAACTTTATTTATCTATTATATATATCACTTTTTTATGAACACGATAACTTCTAGAATTCTGTAGAAATCTCTTCCAAATTGATACTAAAAATCAAGAGACAGACAATCTCGGTCAGGCTCGTTAATGTGCGAAAAAAAAAAAAAAAAAAAAAAAAACCATAAGTTCTTAATTATAATACATATCAAATAGGATTAAGGTTATTATTAGTTCTTAAAACTTTTTCAAAAAATGTATGTATGACAGATTTTTGTTAAAATTAAAAATAGGCTCAAGAGGCGAAAAAATAGGATTTTAGGGAGAAAAAAATTCTTAACTTTGTCAATTCTCAATATATGAAATCCAATTAAATTTATAATACATATTTTTAATATTATCTACAACTTTAATACTGATAAGTTTTTGATAGGACCAACTCTTAAAACAAAAATAATTTAAAAACGAAAACAAAAAGTGCGTAGGGTTGCAGAAAAAATGCACAACTTTATTAATTCACAAGATATCGAATCCGCTTAGATTTCTTCTTAATATTATCTATAACTTTTACCCTGACAAGTGTTTCGTTGGACCAATTCTTAGATAAAAACAAATTAAAATTACATAGCAGTTAAAGAAAAAAAAAATATTGTATTAGCATGATTGTGATAAAACCAGTTCATACAGAAAAATAAATTTGCCAAAAACAGCCAGATAAAATTGTTAAACTGGGTTTATCTCTAATCGTGATTTAATTTTGTTGCTGAAATTATTTGCTCAACTTCGAAATCTACCTGCGCCCGTAGGCCGAGCCGGCTGGAACTTTTTAATTGCTTGCTATAGCGGAATTACGAAGTTTTCTTCCTCATCGAGTGCGAATGTACAAAATTTAAAGCAAAATGTTAAATGTAGTGAAAATTGAAATATGGACAGCAATGAATGCATTAATTAAATTTGAGTTACACTGAGACCGTTTTAGTTAAATTTATCTTATTCTAATCATCATATTTGCACTCTGTTTTTACAACTTAATTTACTACACTTAGATGCACTTTTGTCATCGATTTTTTACTCCTTTGCTTATATGATGGACATAATTTATGTTCGCAGGTGTTCTTCTGATTCTTTTACATTTTAATAGTTATATAACTTAATTATATATTAATACATTAATTTGAAGGCATCGGATTTCAAGTCTGCTTTTAATATGTCATACCATGCATTCTGGTAAATCGCGTTGTTGAGGCATTTTCAACTCACACGTTCTCAATAAATAAATAAATAAATAAATAAATAAAAAATAAATAAATAAATAAAATAAATATATAAATAAATAAATAAAAAGAATCTGAGCAATCAAATTTTACAGTTAAGACAGGGAAACAGACGTTTCTGCAACATCTCGATTTCTGCTCTTATGTTCTTTTTCTGGATTTTGGTGTCATGAGCTTTGATTTGTATATGAAGTTTTCTTCTTCTGTTTCCTGCTAATGTTACTTATCGGTGTAAGTATTTACGTAGTTTCGATAAAGCCATGTACTCCCTTAATTGTTTTGAGCAGTATAGAAAGTTTAACATAAATTAATTTTAAATATGCTTTAATCAAATTATAGGCTCATAATAATTGAAGTATATTTATATCTCGAGAAATCAAATTCGAAATCCTAAAAAAATAGTTTTAATAACTTTTTTTCCCCATATCTTAAAAAAGGAACCTAGTAAAAAATATACATTTTAAAAATAAATTCACAAGCTCACGCTATGGGCCATGGGTAAAAAACAGCTTATTTTCAATGATCATGTCAGTATCCATACCAAATCAACGTATTGCAACGGATTTATTTATTTTAAAATATGTTTCTTTCCTTATATTTAAAATAACTATTTGTTTTATTTTACTTCGGATTGCGGGTCGAGTTCGTGTTGATTTGTCGAGTTCGGGTTTAAGTCAGTCGAGTTTGTATTGGGTTATAGGTTAATTTCAAGTAGTCTTTTTGGTTTCGGGACACATAGAACCGACCAGAAAATAGATTTTACCATTGAATCGGTTCGCTATTTGGATGTATCCACTGTTCAGCAGTGTCTATAGCGTATCAATATACAAGTGTTCACAAATAAGATATGTCCACTATTCAGGAATGTGAATTATTGAGGTTTCATGATGTATGTTTTTTTCACATTCACGTTTTAAAAAATATTTTGAACTTCTTTTTGAAAAATCGATGTCAACCCGGATTCGACCCGCAAGAATCAAATTTCAATCAGAACCCGAAACAACGAAATCAACCCGACTCGAACCCGATCCGAAAGTTAAAAGTTCGAATTCAATCCTACCCGAACCGGATGCGCAACGTAAAATATGCCGACCCGGCCAGGTGATCGGGTCGAGTTCGGATAAAAGCGGGAAAACTCGACCCGATGTAGGACTATACTTTCTATTTAAAATATCAAGATCCATCATTTACTTCAGAGGTGCCAGGTACCTGCTGAAGAACTTCGATTTTATTTAATGCGACTATAAAATATGTAATAGCTAAAATCACTATTAAAATTATTTGTGAAATTTCGAAAATTCAGTGATTAGTTCGACAACTATGTCTGGCCCAAATACAATGTAGTCTGTAATAAATTTCTTTGCAGAAGCAATGTAACTCGGTACAAACGACAAATCGTCATAAAACACGTCAAACACATTTTGAACTTCTATTATGTTTTTCTTTGTTTTTAATAAAGCTGATCTCATTTCCTGCAAGAATAGTAGCGAAATAGCCAACGTCTGGCGCCAATAACTGGCAGGTGCAGTAACTTAAATTACACTTCGTTGTATGTATCTCACTTTCGTGTAGCAAATGGAATAAAAATCAGAGGATTTATGGAGACCCTGATTCCTACAACTCTTAAAAACACATTCGCCGCGTTTGATGAGAAATAGATAAATACTGTAATTGGAACTGAACCTGTTTATCTGGCAGAATAAAGTAGATTTAGATGCATGAAAGAAACATAAAATTTAACGTAACATTCTTAACTGTAAAAGAGTACTTTTGAACATATTTACATGATTCTTTTTTCGGCAAGAATGACAATGTCTTAAAAAGTCTTTCCGGCAAGTACCGGGAGGAAGAGGTAAATTTCATATATCTTATTTGTTTATTTATTTATTTTAAACTAAGTTATAGTATTGAAACATACGAAGCTCAGATTAATGGAACTCGATTTTATAAGTTTGAATACTAGTTTTTGTCAATACTAAATATTAATGAGAATTTTAAGAAATTAGTCATATTTTATTCAAGCTAGTTTTACTTTAAGCGATTTATAAGGTCGCCAAATACTACGATATCATGAAGTGCCTGCCTTTTTAAAACAACATGATGGATAAAACAAAGCAATGATCTTGGTTGAAATCTTAATCCATGGTCACTTGCACAATCACATCGAAATCGATTAATATGTTCGAGTGCAGTTGCGGGCAAATTGATTTTTAAAATAAATGAATCCAACATTAGAAATTCAAACTGCTATATCTCGGGCGTTTTTTAAGATCGACACAAAACAAAAAATACTCCGAAATTCATGTATTAAGATCAAACACTTCAGAAAAAAACTTCTTCAATTTCTAATTTTTTGTTTATACATCATTATACATTTAAAAGATTTTTGACAAACTTAAATGGCCGCCATTTTCATACAAGATGGTGGATGAAGTTGGCCAATGAACTGAACTTGTCAAGACACTGATATGTGCAGTGCAATGTACACACGAAGTTATATCCAAATCGGTTTATAAATAAGTGTATTATAGCGTGACAAAATTTAAACCATTTCAAAATGTCAACCACACTACAAATTGAAAGTGCTTTAATTCAGCCATTTTTTAAGATATAGATGAAAAAAGAATGCTCTGTAATTTTTGTATCAAGGTCAATCACACAAAAGAAAAATCTTTTTCAGCTTCTTACTTTTTTGTACCAAATTTTAATTTTTTTTTAAATTTAATATTCCGCTATTTTCAAACAAGATGGCGGATGGAACAGGCCAACGAATTCAGTCTAGGCATCAGTATGTACTATGTACACACCAAGTTACATCCAAATCGGTTTATAAATATGCGTGTTATCACATGACGAAAATCAGATCACTTCAAAATGTGACCAACACGAGAAATTCAAAGTTCTATGACTCAGTGATTTATTAAGATACGAACGAAACAAAAAATGCTCTGGAATCTTTGTATCGAGGTGAAATGCATAAAAGGAAAATCTTTTTCAGTTTCTCATTTTTTTTATATCTAATTTTAAATTTTAATTTTTTTAAATTTAAATGGCTGCCATTTTGAAAGAAGATGGTGGATGGAACTGGCTAAAGAACACAGTTTAGGCCTCAGTATATACTATGTACACACCAAGTTAAATCCAAATTGGTTCAAAAATACGCGTGTTATCATCCGACAAAAATCAGATCGTTTCAAAATGTCAGGTACACTAGAAATTCAAAGTGCTATAACTCATTCATTTTTTAAGATGTAGACAAACTAAAAAGTGCTCTGGAATCTTTGTTTTAAGGTCTAACACATAAAAGAATAATATTTTTCAACTTTTAATTTTTCGCACTTAATTTTAAATTTTAATTTTTTAATTAAATGGGCGCCTTTATGAAACAAAGACGGCGGATGATGCTTGCAAACGAACTCGGTCGATACATTTGTATGTAGGGGAGAGGGGGCCACGTTTGAACTGGGGGCATCTTTGAACACTCTAAATATTTTCTTTCAAATAAATTATGTTAAAAATGTATATGGTAATACATTACTGCTGCTTCAAGGGATTAATTATACAAAGCTGTACCATTTTGTACGAACAGTGTGTTCTAAACAAGATATGTATTTTTCTCCCTCTTGAATCTAAACTTAAGAAAATAGAGTTGTAAGATTTTTGTTTACAAACTTCTATCCCTAAAATTTTAATTTATTCTTCAATGCTTAAACATAGATGTTAGCTTTAGCTT
Source organism: Maratus speculifer (assembly GCA_964019185.1). Taxonomy (NCBI): domain Eukaryota; kingdom Metazoa; phylum Arthropoda; class Arachnida; order Araneae; family Salticidae; genus Maratus; species Maratus speculifer. The sequence goes on along the minus strand of OZ025293.1, from coordinate 20,285,134 downwards.
ATATATTTTGTTTTATTCAAATTCTTCAGCCAAATTGAGTAAACCGTTGTAATGTTGAACTCCATGTGATGGGGCACCATTGAACAGCAAAAAAACACCGAATAAACTGGTGATCAATAATAATTAAAATAATTTAAAGAGAACACTTAAAACTATGAAGAAAAGAGTTGTTAATGAATCTAAATATTATTATTTCTGATTTTTTTTAATGTGAAAAGAGGTGATAATTAAGAATGTCAATGAACATTGACTTATACTGCTAACAATTCCCTACTGCATACATAGGTTCCAACTTCTGTATGTATCAGTGATGGGAAGTTTCTAATCTAAATTCATTTATTGGATAATTGCAAATACTGGATACAAAATAATGATTCTTGATTCAACAGGTTTCCAAAAATTATTTCTGGTTTCCGTAACGGATAAAACGGAATTTTACATCAAGTCTCTTAAAAAAATAGCAAATGAAAAATTTTAATTTTCCAGAAGCATCAGATATAACATTGGTGTATTTCAAGGATATTGTAAAAAACTTTTCACAATCAAATACAACTGGAGGGACACTTTGTGTTTTCTCAACAATGAGTTCTGGCATCAACTTTGATGGATTCAAGTTTGGTCAAATAACAAAATTTTCAGTGATTTCAACAAAATGTAGATTAAAAATTAGACAAATTTAATTTTATTCATATTGCTTTATATTTCTGTAACATATGCAACTTTTTATAAAAACTCTCAATATTTTCATACTTTATTCATTTATTCAAAGGTGCAAAACCTGCTACATGAAGCAGGTTTGAACAAAAATCTTTCAACTTTTAAAATCCTCATAACTTATTTAATTTCTTTGGAAAATGTTTAATTTATGATTCATATGATGAAGAAATGCGTTGTTTTTATTATGTAAAATTTAAAACTCAATAAATATCATTCTAGTAAGAAATATATTGATTTTCTGAAAAAATGTTCAAAGGTGCTCCCCTCACCCCTACTATGTACACACCAAGTTTCATTCAGTCCGGTTCATAAATACCATTGTTACAACATGACAAAGATCAGACATATATATAATATATATATATATATGTGTGTGTGTGTAATATTATCCCCTCTTCCCAAAACTTTGCAGGAAATTGATAGTTAAATAAAACTACAAGTTCAGACAACAGAAATCTAATAACTTAGAAAAGTTAAATTTTGGAATAAAACTGTCAAACCCAGGAAACCAAGAGATGGAAGAAAAAGAAAATTAACGCAATATAAAAAATAATAGCGATTAAAAAAATAGTTAAGAGCAAATTAAATCGAATTAAGATTAGGTAGGAGCATTTCCCTGAAAGAAATACAATAATGTTACAATATCGCTTATCATTTGTAAGTGCATAGGAGATGATAGATATGATAACAGTAAATAGGTTATAAATATTAATAAGCAAGAAATATTAAAAATATAATAAAAACAATAAGAAATTTCTTTCATGGGAGTTTATAGAATTTGAATGAATTAATCAGTAGTTATTTCAGCTCAAAAATTAAATTTATCAGATATAGTCTTTGTAGTAAATAAAGTCTTTAAAGGCTGCAATAAACGTTCTTCTCAAACTTAGTTGACTACATACAGTCCTTCAAATCAAAAGTCTCTAACAGTTTTAAAAATGCAATTCTTCAATGTAGTTCACTAGTAAATTGTATATTTTTTGTAAATCTAGTTTTAATCTTTGGTTTTAATCTTATGTTGGATCCAACATCCTTTAATAATCAATTAAATTTGTTAATAATAAATAGTCTCAACACAAAAAATAAATAATATAGAAAAATTTAAATAGTAATAATGAAAACAATAATAATAAGTAGTAAGTATAATAAGACTCAAAATGTATAGCAATAATAATAATAATTCTCCATATCCTAATATTTTTCAATAAGAGTATATTTAATACTAAACTTCATTATAGAAATCATAATGATAATAATAATAATAAAACAAGAGTATAATCAAAAGAAAATATCACAGTTTATTTATTATTGATAGGGAAAATATTGGTTGAGAATAAAAATAATTACATAGCAATTAAATAATTTTCTTATCTTCTAATAGCATAAGAAAGTATTTTTTGCTAGCCGAAAGTACACACAAAAATAATAATAACAATTCCAAAATCCAAATAAAATTAAATCTAACTATTTAGAAAATGGACTCTCAATCAGTATTTCCTTACAATAATTCCTCTCTAATACGCTTTTTCAAAATTGTCAAATTTGGTTATAAGTTTTCAAATGCCAAATGTAGAGTAATGTTTTATCTACACATGGTTTATAAACTTTAATAGTAAAACAAATAGGAATAAAAGGTGTCATTCTTAATTGAGAAATGGAAATAAAAATAATTTACTTTTTGAAAAAACTGTTAATATCTGTAGTTTTCACAATCACTGAAAATCACATAAATATCTGTTCAATAAATATCATAATACTAATGTAAAATAAATGAATAAATATAGTTAGAATTAAATACACTTAAAATTAATTTGTTAGAGTTATTTCTAATTTATCTTTGAAATGTGGCATCACATAAGTGTAACTATGGAAACGCAAATCGTCAGTGTTTTTTGTTAGTAGTTGTTGTTTTGATTTGCTAAGAGTAAGCAACGCTTTCGCTATGTATTAAAATAAAGGATGACAGTCTACTAAAGTATGTCAGCTTATTAATTAAGTTAATATGCATCGCCGCATCACACACATCTGGTTACGTCGAGCCAAAGTCTATATATTTTTTTCTTCACTTCGAAAAGAAAAATTCGACAATAATGAACTGTTTTCATCATTGAATTTTATTAGAACATTATTCCACAAGCTGGACTGGTAAAAAAAAGAAAGAAAGAAAATCGTCTGCCGCAGCAATCAAGGTAATGAATAATTTATTATTCCTTTTGCTGTTAATATAAGTTTTTGAACATGGAAAATATTGATAAATTAAAAAAGAAGCGTGCAACATTACGCACTTCAATTACGAAACTAATTAGTAAATTAGAAACATTAATAAAAGATAAAAATAGTGATATTGATAGTTATTTAGAAATTTCAGAACAATTAAATGACAGAGAACAAACTCTAAAAAACCTAAATAATGAAATAGAATCTGGTATTAGTTTAGAAAAAGAATATGAAATTGACATTAGTGCTAGCGAAGAATACCAGGAAAAAATTATAAAGGCCAAATTTCAAATTAAAAAGGAACTTAAACATTTAGAACAAAGTAAAGTTTCCAATGAAATTCAACCAAATTCTACTCAAATAAACAACGCGATAAATATTAAATTACCCGATATATCTCTTCCGAAATTCTCCGGAAAAACAGAAGAATGGGGTCTATTTAAATTACAATTTAACAACTTAATAACTTCAAATGAGCAACTATCAGATGCGCAAAAGTTGCATTATTTATCAGCGGCATTAATAAGTGATGCAAGAGCTTTGATTAGCACCGAAGACACTTTTTCATCTTTATTTCAAGCATTAAAAGACAGATACGAAAATAATAGAATAGTAACAGAAATACACATCAATTCACTCTTAAACGCAGATAAACTTACACAGCCTTCCGCTAAAGATCTTCGAAATCTAGTCGATAATGTAAAAAAAAGCATTCGCGCCTTGAAGATTTTGAATTATAATAGAAATAATCTTTCAGATGTTTTAATATTGAACATCATTCTCCAAAAGTTAGATAGAGACACTCGAAAAAATTATGAAATGACGATAAGTTCAAAAGAAGTTCCGAAGTTAGATGAATTACTTTTATTTTTAGAAAAACGATCTCAATATTTGGAAAATATTCATACAGTCACGTCTGTTAAACCTTTCAGTAAGGATCAGAAACGTTCATTTAATTCTAAGTCATTGACTTTGTTAGCAGAATGTCCACACATTTGTTCAATGTGTAAAGGCAATCACATTTTAATGAGATGTTCCCAATTCTTAAATTTACCTGCAAAAAAAAGGTTTAATATTGTTAAAATGAAAAAATTATGCTTCAACTGTTTATCATCAGTTCATAACATTAGCCAGTGCAAAAGTTCAAGCACGTGCAGAAAATGCAACAAACGTCACCACACACTGATCCACCTGGAACGCGGTGAGGAAAATATTGATACTAATCAGACAATAGCAATTCAAGATGAAAATACTATTAGTAGTAATCTATCGCCAACCGCAAACGCATTTACTCATCATAGTTACACAAATAATCCGATGTCTGTTACCGCTTTGGGTGAAAATACACATTCATTTGATAACACGCATTCAACTATTAACAATACTGTAATGGGTATGACATCTTCTTCTAGTAAACAAGTACTGCTTTCAACTGCGATAATATATGTACAAAACGCTAGACGAGAATTAGTTCCTCTTAGAGCATTGTTAGATTCAGGATCGCAAAATAACTTTATAACGAAGGAATGTTCTGAGTTATTGTTCTTGAAAGGAAGGAAAATAAACGCATCAGTTTCAGGGCTAAATGGTTCAGTTATGAATATAAAGGAAAGTATTATAACAACCACAGCAAATAAAAACAGGAGTTTTAATGAAACATTGCAATTTTTTGTTGTTCCTAAAATTACGCGCATAACACCAGCTACATATCTAAACATCATGCCTATTAAGCATTTACAAACTTTTCAGTTAGCTGATCCACAATTTGATAAACCAGGTCCAATACATGTTTTATTATCAAACGAAGTATTTTTTAAATTAATCGGACAAAATAAAATAAATATGCAAAATCTGGTTTTTCAAGAAACTGTTTTTGGCTATGTTGCCAGTGGTTCTACGTCTATTCCGCAACAAAATTTTAATAATTATTGTGGTCTTGTTCGATCTGTGGATTATTTATCTAACACTATGCAAAAATTTTGGGAAATTGAAGCGGTTCATGATAAAAACCCAATAAAAATTAAAGAAGAGCAGTATTGTGAGGAACATTTCCTGCGTACACATACTAGAAGAGATAGAAGAGATGATGAAGAAGTAATTGTGGAAAATTCTGAAATGGGTAGTTTGCTGTTGCAAACAAATCGTGAAAAGAAAATTGCTCAATCTATAGACCGAAATGGAAAAAGTCTCTATTCATTTGAATCAAATAACAAGAAAACTATCGATAAGTTTCAAAATATGAACGTGAATAGTTCATTACCACAAACAAATCCTGAAGCGGAAATCATATTATCTTTAGAACGAAATGAACAGAATATTTATTCCTTTGTTTTAAATGAAAAGAAAACTATCCAGTATCAAAATACAAATATGGACAGATCATTGTTGATAGCAAATCGTTTAACGGAAAATAAATCACCTTTAAGAAGTAATGAAGCAAGTACTTTTTCACATACATTAAATGAAAAGAAAATTGACCATAAGTATCTGAATTCAAATTCCGGTGAAATACAAAGAGAAGCACCAGTTCAACATCAGGTTGATGATAATAAAATGTTTATTGACAGTAAGGTTGAGCCTTTTGATAATTATACAGTGGGTGATGCAAGTAAACAACATGAATTACATAATCTTCTCAATACAAACATCCTACAAGCAGCAGTTGTATCGAAGATTGATTCTGGAAAGAATACTGAAATTATCACGGAGAAAAAATTCAACATATTCAAACCAACGATTTTCAAAATAAAGGCAATATTAGTAAAAAATCTCCAATATGCATTCAAGCCAACAAAATTTCGCATTCGCCTGTGATATCTTCTCCGAAAAATTCTCAACCTGAATTCAAAGTACCGACCCCTCCGAATCCAAAAACACCATCACCAATGGATTCGAATCTCAAGACACCCTTAACAAGACAGTTGCAAAATTCTGGGGAGCCACAGGTTGATATAGAAGGTTCAAATTCTGCTCTTTTCAAAGCTGATTCTGCTTCTCCAGGATTTGCTTATACTACTCAATTAATGTACCCAATGAATGCTGTAAATACCATCAAACACCCAGCAGACCTTGTGTTTCGAGGACTATCCTTTGACAAATTAATTGATTATGAACTTTGGTGGCATGGCCCTCTCTTCTTGAGAGAAAGATACAGTGAATCCAAACACAGCATTGATTTAGAACAAGTGAAAAACAATATAGACTTTTCATCAGAATTAAAATTGAAAAACAGTACAGCATTATTAAGTTTAAAATCTAGTGAATTTGTAAATGAAATTTTAAGTATCAGCAATAATTATACTAAAATATTACGTGTTTTAAGTTATATTTTCAGGTTCTTAGATAACACAAGAAAATTAGATGAAAAAAGAAAGGGACACGTAAGTATGGAAGAATTATCACGAGCAGAAATATTTTTAATTCGGGAAATCCAAAAACTTGAATTTAAGGCAGAATATACTGCATTGTTAGAAGGTAAGCAAATTTCTAAGAAAAGTAAATTGCGATTGTTAAATCCCTTTTTAGATGCAGATAATGTGCTAAGAGTAGGAGGGCGTTTAGATAATGCAGACCTAAGGTTTGCTCAAAAACATCAATATATTTTGCCAGCTAAGGGTAAATTGTGTAGCCTAATTGCAATTTACTATCATAAAAAATATCTTCATATAGGTGCACAAGCATTGTTATGCCACTTGAGGCAAAAATACTGGCCTCTACGGGGAAGAAATTTAGCTAGAAAAATAACGCATGAGTGTGTAACTTGTAGTAAAAGCAACCCCATAACCATACAACAAATCATGAGCTCCCTACCCAGAGAGAGAGTACGTCCTAGCGCATCATTTAATTACGTGGGAACAGATTTTGGTGGCCCCTTTTTCATAAAATATAAGGGACAGAGAAAGGGAATTCTTGATAAAGTGTATTTGGCAATCTTTGTTTGCTTTGTAACTAAAGCAGTGCATCTCGAACTAGTGTCAGAATTGACTACAGATGCATTCATTGCCACCTTAAAAAGGTTCATTGCTAGGCGCGGAAAGTGCGCAGTAATCTTTTCAGATAATGCAAAAAATTTTGTTGGTGCTAACGCCGAGTTACAGAGACTTCATAATTTACTAAGACATCCTGAGGAGAAGTTAGCGAATTATTTATCAGAAGAGAATATTATTTGGAAATTTATTCCACCCAGAGCACCTAATTTTGGCGGGTTGTGGGAGGCAGGAATAAAATCGGTGAAATATCATCTGAAGCGAACGGTAGGTAATGCAAGGCTAACATTCGAAGAGTTATTAACTGTAATTGCTCAAATAGAGTTTATATTAAATTCACGGCCAATCACTCCATTGTCTTCAGACGTGAGTGACTTGGAGGCCTTAACACCAGGCCATTTCTTAATCGGAAGGCCTATGACAGCCATCGTTGAACCAGAATTAATTAATGTTAACGAAAATAGACTATCTAGATGGCATAGAATTTCAAAATACATTCAAGTGATATGGAATCGTTGGAATAAAGAGTATTTAAATACGCTCCAACAACGCTCCAAGTGGCAATTTGAAAAAAATAATGTTAGCATAGGAACCCTAGTGTTGATAAAGGAAGATGACCTCCCTACAAATAAATACTTACTAGGACGCATTATAAATATTTTCCCTGGTGCAGATGGTAAGATTAGGGTCGTCGAAGTTAAAACCGTTAGGGGAATACTTAAAAGAAGTATTTCAAAAATTGCGTTATTGCCACAACAAGTCTCAGAAAATTAATTACGAAATGTAAAAAAAAAAAAAAAAAAAAAAAAAAAAAGGTTTTGTTATGTATTTTTATTTTTAGTTTTCCTATTATTGTATGTTCATAATTGTATTTTTCATTGTTAAAAGAAAATTGTTGTATTGTATCATATTACTTAAGCATTTGTAATGTTAATATTTTGTACTATAATTTATTGAAGTTGACCCTTCAATGTCGGGGGGTATGTTAGAGTTATTTGTAATTTATCTTTGAAATGTGGCATCACATAAGTGTAACTATGGAAACGCAAATCGTCAGTGTTTTTTGTTAGTAGTTGTTGTTTTGATTTGCTAAGAGTAAGCAACGCTTTCGCTATGTATTAAAATAAAGGATGACAGTCTACTAAAGCATGTCAGCTTATTAATTAAGTTAATACGCATCGCCGCATCATACATAATTTATCAACATCAATTTGAAAGCTTTTGCAATCAAATTGTGCACTTTATGGCTGCATAAGGAGCCCAATTTAACCCCCAAAACAAGTAATATTCTTCTAGCGCTCCAAGAACATACCTGCTATTGTTGAAAATTATGGTGATAAAATTTTTTACAGAATAAGAATTAAAATTTAATCTACTGTCTTGACTTTAGTTTGATATAGTGATTGTGATTGTATCTGAGATTTTGTTTGTTTTTTGGGTTGCTCATGAAACAATTTAAAATCTTAAGGGTGAAAAATAGGGTCTTAATTTAGAAACATGCACAATAACTGAATTCTGTCCTGTCTCATAATTATATTTATCTATTTCATAAATTACATCAGAAAGTTTATTTATAATTTTGTATGGTTCAGAGAAAGTAGGTTCTAATTTTCGAGTATTAAGGTATTTAAATCCTTCATAAATTACAGTCTTGTGTCTTTAATGGGGATTCGACAAAATTTCGATCATAGAGTCTTTTACTTTTAAGGTGAAATTCACGAGTTCGCGTTTTCGCAATTTTGAGGGCTTTCGTCTACTGGAGGATAATAATTCTGTTTTAAAGGAGATTCATAAGGCAATTGACCATAAAATAAATAGGCAGGTGGGAATTTGGTGATAGAATGGGGCGTATTGTTGTATTCTTCGATGACTTGGTTTAATAATCTAGTCCAAGGTATTTTACAAGAAGTGGAATTAACTTTACATTTAAGCCTGGTAACTATAGTCTGATTAACGCGCTCTACCTTTCCATTGGTCTGAGGATGATGTGCGGATGTAAAACGCTGTTGAACATGATGATTTCTAAGGAATTTCTTAAATCTTGGAGACCTGAAAGATTTATGCCTGTCACTAAGTATTTTTTGAGGTGCTTTGATATTGAAAATTTGTTTTAAACAGTTAGTGTATGTTTCAGAGGTAACATTTTTGGAGGGAAAAGCCCAAACAAACCTAGTTGCATGATTTATTATTATGTGTAAGAATTTTTTTGATGAGTTGTAATAGTTAAATCCACCCACAGTATCAATAGAAAGACATTCAAAAGGTTGATCTGTGGCTGGCATAGCTTGTAATAAACCAAAGCTTTTCTCTTTTGGTTTTTTATTTTTCTGACAGGTGTCGCAATGTTTAACAAATTGTGTAATGTCTATTGTCATATTAGGCCAATAATAGTTGGGAGATATTAAATTAAGCATTTTTTGAATCCCCAAATGTCCAAAATTATCATGAGCAATATGGAGTAATTTTTTTCTTAATGACATTGGTACAACAATTTTTTTGAATCCCTTTTTCTGAACTATAATAATTCCAATCTCTTTTTTATATTTTTTGTCACAAGCATTGTCTTTGTCTTGCATCTCTATAATTTCTTTCCTATCTAGCAACAAACCAATATGTTGATTAAAATGACACAGGATTTCGTGACAACATGTCTACTTCGACATTTGTTGAACCCGTTTCATATTTTATGTCATAATCAAACATACTAAGTTTGAGTGACCATCTAAAAAGCCTACCTCTTAAGTTTTTAACACTCTTTAACCATACTAGAGGTGCGTGGTCCGTATGAATTGTAAACTTGACACCATGAAAGTAATGATAGAATTTGTCAAGAGTATGTATAATAGCTAAACATTCTAATTCAGTTATGAAATAATTTTGTTCATAACTCTTCAAAATTCTAGAATGATAAGCAATAGGATGTCAGAAATTATCTTTATCAGGTTGTTTAGAACGGCACCTACTACTATCTGAAAGGCATCTACAAACGTAAGGGTACAACAAATGTAAGGGTAATTTAGGATAATAAATTTTGAGGATGGGTTTTGCAATTAAAGAATTTTTTTATTTTTCGAAAGAGTCCTGGCACTCTGAGTTTCAATCCCATATTGTGTCTTTTTTAAGTACTTTATTTAGAGGATATCTAATTTCAGCATATTTATTCATGATTTTATGGTAAACATTAATGGAACCTAGAAATCGTTGTAACTCTTTCACATTGGAAGGAGTTTTTAATTTTTTGATGGTTTCAATGTTGGCATTTGCTGGTGTTATAGTTCCATTAGTGATTTCATATCCTAAGAAATTGATTTTATTTTGGCCTAATTTACATTTAGAAAGTTTAAGTTTAATGTTTTCTAGTTTGCAGAAGTCAAAAATTTGAGCTAAATGATTTAAATGTTCTTCTAAAGCGGAAGAGAAAATTATAATATCATCGAAATAGTGGAATGCAAACTCGATTTTATATTTATTAAGGATCCTTCTAATGGTTCTATTGAAAATGGGGGGACAGTTTTATGCCAAAAGGGAGCACCAGCCATTCAAAAAGTCCAAAATTGGTTGCAAAAGCTAATTTTTCTGTATCGGATGGATGTATTAGTATGTGCCAGGAGCCAGAGGCTAAATCCAAAGGGGAAAAATACTGAGCACTACTCAATTTATCTAAAATTCCATCGATACGGGGCAAGGGTTCTGCATCGTTTTTAATTATTGCGTTTAACTTTCTATAATCTATACATAATTGCGTTTTTTTTACCTTCCTCTCTTTTCATAGCTAACGTAACAGGGGCAGAATAGGCTATTACTTTCCTTTATAAGTCCAGCTGCTAACAAAGATTGAATTTGATTTTTTATTTATTTTTCTTCTAGTGGAGATGTTCGGTAGGGCCTCAAAGATATAGGTAGGTCAGATTTTAGTATAACGCGTTGTGGTTCAATATTTATCTTACCCACATCATATTTATGCTTTGCAAAAATATCACTATAAATATGAACTAATTCCCTTAAATTTTCATCTTGAATTAAATTTATTTCCCCAGTTAAATCTGAATCCGAATTATCGCAAAAATTTTGAGGAGTCATGAAACTTCTATAATCATGTTGCACATTAATTTCGCGATTATATTCAAAACAGTCCTCATTTTTCATAATATTTCCACAAGTAGATTGTAACTCTATATCATGATTACTTGCATTCAGTGTTTCATGATCATAATCATCTATTGCAACATTATTACCAATATTAAACTTAATATTTTTTTCATATTCTGATGTTACAAACTCTTTAGATTGATCCCTGTTTTGTTGTACTTGGTTCATATTTACTGTATTGAAATGAAGGGATCTCTCATTATGTATGGATATACTGTTATTTATAATTTTCCTTCCCTGCCTTACAATACAATCTTTACATTCTATGGTTAATTTAAATTTAGAACATTCTTTTAACCCCAAAATAGCATAATCCAAATTTTATTGCATATTAAAAAGTTAACATATTTTTTATTTTTATCCACTTTTAGAAAAAACACTACATTTTTTATTTATATGTAAAAATCCTTTTGCTTGACCAATGGTAACTGAGGGTATAGTCTCAATTTTAGCATTAAGTTTTTTAACAAATTTAAGTGGCAATATTGCAATAGTTGAGCCAGTATCTACAACACATGGTAAATTTTAATTATTTGTATATCCATACACAATTAATTGTCAAATATTATGAGAATTATTTTGTGAGCTACTTGGAAGAGTAACAGAGGATGGCAACTCATTCCTAAAAATACCTTCTCTTTCCCAATGTAAAGCATTCCTCACACCCCTATTTGAGCATGAAATCTTTGATTTCGGGATCAGCAGCTGCTGCTATTAACGGTCATCCATTAACTAGTGAAAATTACGCAACGGCAATAAATATATTAAAGGATCGTTTTGGAAAAAGAGAGGTTTTAATATCTGCGCACACAAATAAATTATTAAATTTAGAAGCAGTGCGAAGATCAAATGATTTATATTCGTTGAGAAAATTGTATGATGAAATAGCGATACAAATAAGAAGTTTAGAATCATTGGATGTGAGATCAGACCAATATGGTTGTTTGTTATTACCAATTATTTATAAATGTATACCAAATGATCTATTACTGCAATTTCATAGAGAGCAGTGCGAGAAAAAAGATGTTTGCGTAAATGATTTATTATTGTTCCTTAAGCGCGAAATCGAAGAGCGGGAAAAGGTTGTTAATGTTACATCTGTCAGTTTTGAGATTAAATCTCATGAAAATAAATTTAAACAAAATCCTTCTAAACATTTTCTTCAAGCAAAAAATAGAAATCCTTCAGCATTTACATTAAATACAATTACAGAAAACCTTTGTCCCTTTTGTTCTCAGAAACATGAAGCAAATTTGTGTAACTTAAATTTGGAAGAAAGAAAACAATCTTTATCGAAACAAGCGAAATGCTTCCGATGCTACAAACGATTTCATAAGAGTAAATTTTGTAAAAATTCTAATATTCGTTGCACTCTTTGCAGTTCAAAAGTTCATCAAAATTCTCTTTGTAATAAAAAAGTAAAAGAAAGATCATCAAAGGAAAATAAAATTGACCTTGTTTCAACTGATGGGGATGAAATAGGGGGAAAGCAAAATACGCAGTATGAAAAAATAACTGTTTCTTCACTTTGTTGTAAGCCAGATGAATATGTTTATTTTCAAACTTTAAAGGGAACAATGATTGGGAAAGATAAAAATATTAATGTTCGTATCTTGCTAGACAGTGCGTCGCAAAGTACGTTTGTCGGAAATAATTTGTCAAAGCATTTAAATTTAGAGGTGAAAGGACAGGAATCATTAAAAATCCATACATTTGCTGGTACGAAACCTATTGTTAATAATCATAATAGAGTTAAAATTTTCCTAAAGGATAAATTTTCTGACAATGTAATATATCTGGAAGCATTAGTAACAGAGAAAATTTGTTCAGCTATAATACGCGCCCCAAATTCAGAGTTAAATGAAAAAATAAAAGAAATGGGTATACAGTTCTCAGATGTTTCAAATGAATTAAGTGATGGGGAGAATAAAATAGATTTGTTGATTGGTAGCGACTACTATTGGTCAATTATGACAGGGAAATATAAACGTATTTCACCAACTCTTGTTTTGAATGAAACTAAACTAGGTTGGACACTTCATGGGAAGTTCTCAGATGAAGTTAATGAAAATGATTTAGTGGGTGCAATGTATATATCTATTTGGGATAATAATGAAAATGATAAAATGTCAATTCAACTTGAAAAATTTTGGACTATAGAAGGGTTAGGGATTCAGGAAGATAATACAAATAAAGATTTGTGTAATAATCAAATATTAGAACAATTTGAAAATTCTATTCAGTTTAAGAACAATAGGTATGAAGTTAAACTACCTATGATATATGACAATGTTGATCTTCCGAATAATTATGATGTTGCCAAAAAGAGATTTAATAGTCTAATTAATCGATTTGTGAATAATCCTGCATTATTTAAGGAATATAAAGAAATTATTGATGAATATAAGATTTTAGGAATAGAAGAAATTGTTGAACCGCAAGAAATAAATTCACCGAATGGTAATTTGACCTATTATTTACCCCCACCACCCTGTAATTCGAAGGGACAAACAAACAACCAAATTACGCATTGTTTTTGATGCCTCATCTCATGCTCCTTCTGAACCTTCTCTAAATGATGTACTCTTCCCAGGTCCCAATTTGAACTCAGATTTATTTGATTTAATTCAGGGGCGTAGCTTGAAATTTTTATTGGAGGGGGAGACCAAAATTTGGCGCCTTTTAATGTTTTGCCGCCCTTGAATTATTTGTAAACTTTTTAGGAGAGGGGGGGTAGTTATGCTACTTTTTATCTTTAGTTACTTATTCATGGTAATGACATCTATTTAGGTGATGTAAGTGATGCAGCCATGGTTGGATTTCGATTTTAAGAGTGCTTGCAACTGTGCTGATAAAATATCTCTCCCAACTCTTGTTTTTTTCAAAGCTAAAAAGGCAATGTGGAATGTTTATAGAGAAATCGAATACTGGATCTTTAAATACATTTTCTTGACATGATAAGAACAATTGTATTTGGAAGAGAAATAAAAATATAGAACTCAAAGTTAATTACAATAGAGTTATAGGGGTTTCAAAGCTGCACCTCCCGTCCGAAACTTGCTGGTCAATATAATGAATTTACACTCTAAAAATGGAAAGAGTGAAAAGCTCACTTTTGGGGAGAGTGAGAGCCATTTTCACTCATTTTGGAGTGACTTTTGTAAAAATACACTCCTAAAGGAGTGGAATTTTCCACTCTATACAAAGGAGTGCATAATCTCACTCTATAATCGAGAGTGAGAGGGTCACTCCACTGATGAGAGTGACTGTCTCACTCCACTAATAAGAGTGAAAGCCCGACATTAAAAATTAGAAAAAAATATTCCGTTAAACTTCGAACCAATATATTGAGTATAATAATAAAAAACACTAAAATATGTCAATTTTTAATTTAAAAAAACTCTATTTCATAATATAACCTGAAAAATTACGCTTATTTGATATTAAAACTCACTCTTTCAAGAGTCGCAGGTACTCTTTCGAAAAGTCAATAGTCACTCCACTTTCAAAGTGAATACTCACTCCACTTTCAAGAGTCAATCTGAAGTGTCTTGTTTCTTTTCAAATGTGTCCGCCATTTTGAATAAAATCATTTTTCCTGTTATCCGTCACCAAACAAAATACTCTGTGCTTTTCTAGTTTCTACTTATCGATACGATAACTATCGATACACAATAGCCGATAATCTGTTCTGTCTTCAAATTCAAACAACCAACCTTCCTTCTTCCTTCCTTAAAAAAATCGGCGCGATATTGACAACACGTCGTTGACTCGCCGTTGGAGAATGGGGATATTGATTCGTACGATGCTAAATGAATTTTTCTGAAGAAAGCAAAGGTAAATAAATGTTTTTTGAAACTCATTATTAAAGTAGTTAGAAAAAGTATAAGTGTTACATGTTAATTAACTATTTGTTGATTAACAAATAGTTAATTAACTTGTTAACTGACTTGTTTTCAAGCTAAGACTAACGTTACGCTATTGCTAAATTTTGGTAAACAAAAAATTTATTTATAATTAATCTCGAGTTTAACAAGTGTTTGTAAAATAAAAATCTCAAAATATATTGAGATTATTAACTTTCTAGATGTGCCAATGTTTATCAATGTTAACGTGCTGTAATAATTGTGGCTCTTTGATTTCTGTAGTTTGTAACCCATAATATTAATTTATAGGTTAAAATTGCTTGAATATGTTTTTCAGAAATACCAACATTACTTTTTCTTATGCATTTTTGTCATCATTATTTTCATTTTGAAATTGTGTCAATTTTAGTTAAGTTTAAAGAGTAGTAAATCCAGCTTTCATACTTTTTTTACATATACAAATGCAGTTGTTATTGGGAAGTGTGAAGAAACTACTATTTATTAACCAATTATATAGCAGTATTTGATAATTAAAAATAAGTAATGTGTTTGTCCTTTTTATAAAATTCATGGTTTCAAAATGTTAAATTAAGATTTGCCAAGCTAAAAATAAAGCCTGTGGCAGCCCTTTATTTCACTAGTTTTTAATTAAATTTTCAGTTTTTTTGCAATCCTCTGCAAAAATTTGCTGATTTTGCACGCTTTTGATAAATTTGATTTTTTTTTTTAACACGTTTCTCTGATGAAATTTTTTGTTATATGATGATTTTTTGAAGAACTTTAAAAAAAATCTTGCACAACTTTTGACAAATTTTGCAATCTTTTTCCCGATCTTTTGAAGGAATTAGCAGGTTTTTTGTATTCCTATAACAAAATTTGCGGTAATTTTGATATCTAATGACAAAATGCGTGTTTCTTCGGACTTCTTGGACAAAATTTGCAGTATTTTAAAGTCCAAATTTTTAGATTAATAATCCCCTCTTTTAAGAAATTCGAAAGAAATTCAACTTTGATGTACGGTACACATATTAGTCTGCGATTGATTTTGTGAAGGTCACCCTACAGATATTCATAATGAAATTCTATTTCAGAGAATTAAGAAATTCATCGTTTAAACCATAATCAGTTGTTTATGATTTCATAAAATTTCTCCTGATCTTTGATCACCACCAAAGTTTATTGAATGTTTTTTCTTTTTTCGGGAGGGGGGGGGGGGAGAAGATACTTCCATTAGTGACTGAAGCTGTAAAGATTTCAGTGATTGCAAAGCGGGTTTGTTGTACTCATTTTTTTTTTCTTTTCGTGTACGTTAGGGCTGCACAACCTATATCAGCAATCTTTATGTTTGCATATATGTAATAATATTCCTTGACTTCATTCTTAAGAGTAAATTTTGTTTTATCAAAAATGCTAAAAAATCAAACATAAGTGGATGGTACCCAAAAAATGTGAACTTTAGCAACGAAAGAGAAAGAAGGAGCCGATTGACAAGATTTTACCATGCCTAATCGATGAAATACCCAATTTTTCTGCACCCGATCAAGGAAATTTGCAATTTTTTATGCCTAATCAACCAAATTTGTGCTTTTTATGAAACCAATCCATAAATTCACAACTTATACAAAACTGCGCAAAAAATTAACAATTTTTCTGTGCCTGGTCAATTCAATTCACAATTTTTATGAAACCGATTGATGAAATTCGCAATTTTTACAAAACTGATTGTCAAAATTTTCTAATTTTCCGTACTTGATCGACTAGCTCCATACTTGTTTCTTGCTTGACCAACAAAATTTGTGATGTTTCTCAAGTACGGCGACGAAATTCACAATTTTAACAAAACTGATTGATCAAATTCGCGATTTTTTTAGTGTGATCTATGAAAGTCATGATTTTTTCCGAGTGTGATTGTTGAAATTTGTGACTTTTACAAAGCATATCTTCAAAATTAACTATTTTTGCAAAGCCAATTGACAAAATTTGGGATTTTTACCAAGTCAATCAACAGAATTTGCATCTTTTACAAAGCCGATGGACGAAATTCGCAATTTTTACGAAGCAGATGGACGAAATTCAAGATTTTTACGAAGCGGATGGACGAAATTCGCAATTTTTACGAAGCAGATGGACGAAATTCAAGATTTTTACGAAGCGGATGGACGAAATTCAAGATTTTTACAAAGCGGATGGATGAAATTCAAGATTTTTACAAAGCTGATCAATGAAATTTGCACTTTTTCTAAGCATGATCGACGAAATTTGTGATTTTTCTAAGCCTAATTAAAAAAATTTGTGATTTTTATGGAGTTGGTAAAAAAATTTGCAATTTTTATGATGCTGTTTATGAAAATTCATGATCTTTCCGCACCTAATTAACAAAATTCGCAATTTTTTTCTAAGCCAATCGTCAAAATTTTATGAAACTGATCGACAAAACTCATGATTGTTTCGCAGCTGGTCAATGAAGTTTTCTGTTTTTCCACACATCATTGCAAAAATCGTGATTTTCCAGTGCCATATAAACGAAATTTGCAATTTTATTGTTCCTGATCAGCAAAATTGTTGATTTTTTTTTTTTGTTGATTAACAAAATTCTTGTTTTTTTCACCTGATGATAAACCAAGAGGGAATACAATTTTTTCGCAGCCAATGTTGAAATTTTTTCGTGCATCATGAACAAAACTAATGATTTTTTATTGCCTGATCAACGAAATTTGTGATTTTTCACATACGACTGACAAAATTCCATTTTTTTGTGCTCATCAACAAAAATTCGCTATTTTTGGTGCCTTATCATGAAAGTTACAATTTTTTGTTCCTGGATCAACAAAATTTGCAACTTTTTCTTGCCTGATCAAAGAAATTGTTTTTACATGTGATAAACCGAAAAACATGCAATTTTTCCGCTACCATCCTTTCTGCTTTTGCAATTTTTACTAGCATCAACAACAAAACTAACGATTTTTTCTTACCTGATCAACGAAATGTGTGATTTTTCGCGTCCAACAGATAAAATTCACTATTATCCCACACTTGGTCATTAGAATTTGGGATTTTTCTGTGCCCATCTACAAAATTTGAAATTCTTAAGTGACTGACAAAATTTTACATTTTTTTGTGGTAAAATAACACAATCTATGATTTTTTTTCTGCAATTTACACACAAAAATTACAATTTTTTCCATTTGTAAATAGAAAAAATTCATGGGCTACAGGTTGTGCATCCCTAATGTACATATAGTGCTTGTATAACATACGTTAGTGGTTGTAACCACAAAGAATTTTGTACACTTTATGGATTGCTGCACAGTAAGTTTGCTGCAACCTAGGATGTTTTGTTTTTGTGTGCACACAGTGCCCATATATGTATTAGACCTTTTTAATGATTTTCCAACGAATTTACTGAACAGTGTGCTGTATCCATAATTAATTTTTGTTGTTTGTTTTCATATGGGCACAGTGTTCATACATGTGCTATCAGTGGCACAGCCAAGGGGGTGGTTTTGGGGTTAAAACCCCTCCCAGAGCTAAGGAAGATCGCTATAATTGCCACTTATATGAATCAAAACCAAACTTAATTTTTAAATGTTTTGGCGCATTTCGGAATCCGCCGCTTAATTGAATCTGATTTCATTTAATAAAGTAATTGAATTAAATGGCGAAAAATCTACTTAAAATTGTGAAAGTGCATATTACATGGATTAGTTAAGTAAAAATAGGTTATTTGAACTAAATCACTTTTCTGAGATGCTAAAAAAAATGATGATTTCCTGCCACATAGTTGCTCTTTGAGTTTAAGTATTATGCAGTGAATAATCTAATTAGTATTGATTCTATTAATTGGCGATTTAAATAACTGGCGATTACTTTTATCAGAAATTCACCCCCCCCCCCCCTAGAACTGAATTCTGGCTGCGCCACTGTGTTATTGACTATTTTAACAAATTTCATGTACTTTAGACATTGTGCAAGTTAGCCAAATTTTAGCAATAGCATTGGTTTGAAAAGAAGTGACTTATACTCTTTAATAATATTTTAACATTGAGCTTCATAAAATATTTATTTACCTTTTTTTTTCCCTTCCAGAAGCTTTAATTTAATATTCATAGTCTAGTGCAATTTGAAGCTTTCTTTTTTTTCTTTTTTTTTTTTTTTATGAATCACTTTGTTTTTATAATCAGTCTCTTTTATATTAAGAGAAGAAAAAAAAAAAAAGTCAGTACTTGTTTCAAGTAAAGAATGCAAAATACTCATACAAAATTTAAAGCCATTATTTAAATAAATTACACCTAAAAAAAAAAAAAAGATAGATTTAACGCAAGAAATTAAAAAAAAATTTCACTTAATCCTTAGCACTCCACATGTTTTTGTACTTTATGACTGACGGCTCCATAGCTAAGCCAACAGAATGCTAAGGGTTAAAATGACTAACACACTAACAAATAAATATTTTGAACTACTAACAACTAAAATTTTTTAGCTTTATTGTGAAGAGCACAGGTAGCATTACATCTGTTGGCTGTTTGTATGACAACCAGTTCTCAACACATGGAATATAGGCCCTAAAGAGGGAGGGGGTGCCTTCCATGAAGGATTGTTCTGAGAAAATCCAAGGTTAGAAGAAAACCATGGAAAACTCTAAAAAATTAGACCGACAGGTGTGATTGGGGCCATTTCAGGGTAACAGAATAATGATTTAAATAATAAGTTGATGTTGGCCGAATCCTTGTCGATTCAGGCAGGGGGGGGGGGGGGGTACCTTCATAGTCTCAGAAGATCTTTGATTGAACATATGTTAAAATTCCGGAAAAAATAAAATTCCCGTAATTTTTGGTTTTTCCCAAAAAAATTTCTGGACCGAGATACAGGGTGTCAAAGATGGCATCCCGAGCACCTTTTCCCGTTTGCGATTTTCGAAAAAAAGTTTAAAGTGCTCTATCTCTGAAACAATGCAAGATATTTCATTGCAGTTTATTTTATTTTAAAGATAATATTTTTCTGCTTAAAAAGATATACTCCATTTTGAAATATGTATTTAATTATTTTTAAAGCAGCCTTCTAAAAAAAATTTTTTTTAATCAAAAATAATTTTTTTCTCGAAAATGCCAATCTCAAAAATTTTGATTTTTTTACTGTTAGTCAATACCATTGAGGACTGCCTTCATTGTAAAGGAGAACTTCCACTTTTGAGTTTAACAAGTTTTAGAATCATTTCAAGAATTTAGAGAATTTTACAGGAACTGCATATCAAAAGTTCCAATAAAAGTCTCTCAATTTTTGTTTATTTGTATCATATGTAGCCTATTACATATCCTAAACAAGTTAGAAATCACACGTCAAACATGGTACATGAGGTGCATTCATACTATGACTACTTTTATAAATATTTAGATCTTGGTGCAATAAGTATTACACTCTTGTGAAAACTGGCATGAATACAAAATTTATTATGTTTCTATATATTAAATTCAGTAATACAGAAGTAATATGAATCCATCTTAAAAAGAATGTATCACCAGGGCAATCTAGAATCATTACCTTTCATGGGATATGTTTGAATTAATTATGTGTGATAGGATTTAACAGGATGAATAAAATATTTATGAGTGTCTTTTTTTCAAAGTTTTAATTTAACTTTCATAACATTTGACAACCTTTTTCACAACATTTGATGCTTTTTTTTTAAGTAACATTTTTTTGTTTGAAATGATATATTCTATTTTGCGAAAATGTATTCATATTTTCTGATGCAGCCTTTTGATTTTTTTTTTATTAAAAGTAATCGAAAATGCCAATCCTCAATTTATTTAATTATTTATTTTTTTGCTGTTGATTAATACCATTGAGAACTTACTGGTTACTGCCTTCCTTATTTCGGAAAACTTCCACTTTTGATTTTGACAAGTTATCGAAAAAAAAAAGTAAAATTTTGCCATATATTTTACCAGTTCCTGTATGACAATCACATACTGGTCTCAGGAAATCAAAATCTTAGTCTTGTTTGACATAGGATTTTATTTCTTAATAAGTATAAGAAACTGGCAGCTTTAAAAATAGCTTACAAAAGAAAAAAAACATGCAGTAAAGTTTACAAAATATATGTATATGTTTCAAAACATATTACTTCCAGTATACTCTGCTTAGAACTGAAATTAGAAATTCATAGACTTTATAATTTGTTGAACAGTATCTGTATCTTCCTTTGATATTTAGTGATGCCTCCCTATCTAATAGGGTCTGGGGCTTCCATAATCCTTAAAACATTGTGAATAGAAAGTGAACACTGGTGGTGATGTTGCTGTCTTGCAGGTAGAAATCTATACCCAACAGCCGATCCAAATGGGAGTATAAAGTTAACGACAATTTCATAAACAACTGATATCATTTACCTTTGCAATTCACCACTCACAGTAATATACACAGGCAACAAAAATTACTTTTTATAAATTGTGAATCTGAATATTTTGCAATTGTTTCAGAGATGTTGGTTGGACAAATGAAATTTCTTCTTGCTTGCTGTTCAAAGTTTGTGCAATATAGGTACTATGATAGTAATAGATGAATATACCCATCACTATGATATTAATGGATGATTGTTCATTCAATTAAATTCTATCATACATAATTAAATATCCCATGATAGGTAATGATTCTAGGTTGCCCTGGTGATTATGTTCTTTTTAAGATGGATTCATATTACTTCTGTGTTACTGAATTTAATATATAGAAACATAATAAAGTTTGTATTCTTGCCAGTTTTCACAAGAGTGTAATACTTAATGCACCAAGATCTAAATATTTATAAAAGTAGTCATAGTATGAATTTACCATAGTATGAAAATTATAGTAGTAGTCATTTACCATGTTTGACGTGTGATTTCTAACTTGTTTAGGATATGTAATAGGCTACATATGATACAAATAAACAAAAAGTAAGAGACTTTTATTGGAACTTTTGACATGCAGTTCCTGTAAAATTCTCTAAATTCTTGATATGATTCCAAAACTTGTTAAACTCAAAAGTGGAAGTTCTCCTTTACAGTGAAGGTAGTACTCAATGGTATTGACTAACAGTAAAAAAATCAAAATTTTTGAGATTGGCATTTTTGAGAAAAAAATTATTTTTGATTTAAAAAAAATTTTTTTAGAAGGCTGCTGTAAAAATAATTAAATACATATTTCAAAATAGAGTATATCTTTTTAAGCAGAAAAATATTATCTTTAAAACAAAATAAACTGCAACGAGATATCTTGCATCGTTTCAAAGATAGAGCACTTTAAACTTTTTTTCGAAAATCGCAAACGGGAAAAGGTGCTCGGGATGCCATCTTTGGCACCCTGTATCTCGGTCCAGAAATTTTTTTGGGGAAAGCCAAAAATTACGGGAATTTTATTTTTTCCTGAATTTTAACATATGTTCAATCGAAGAACTTCTGAGACTATGAAGGTAAGATTTTTTCTTTGGCTGCCTGAATTGACATGGACTATGCCTGTTGTTTTAATCTCAGAATGAAAAATTATTGGAATTAGAAAGTTTGTTTTATATGAATTTCAAGCACCACCATTAACTTCTATTAAATATACTTAATAATTAGGATTTAAGCGATTAAGAATAAAAATTACAATAATATTATTCATGGTAACAGAAAGACATGTTTGCTACCCTAGTATTTTATTATAGTATATATATAGTATGTATATATATATATATATAGTATATATATATAGATAGTATATGTATAGTATATACCCTAGTATTAGTATGCTTATGATGCAAAATTCAGCCAAATTGTATGAAAATTTCAGGACCAACAAGGTGCTAATTGTGAAATATTCATAGATTTTTGAATTTTTAAATCAATAAATATTATAGAGTAATCAAGGTTGACAAGTTTCTGCCAAGGTGGTTTTAACCGGTTAAAACCGGCATGTGGCAGAAGCTAAGAAATAATACTAATAAGAATTTTAACCTGCAGTGATTCATAACTCACATATGTTTAATATATAAGGAATTTACTAGTTAAAAAATTAAAATAAAGATTATGAATGTTATTCAAAGTAGCAAGTAGTTTCAAAAGAATAATATAAATACTTTGTTTATTCACCCATTATTATATTATTCATAATTTTCTGTACTTTGAGAAATTTTAATAACAGTAATCTGATGCTGTACAAGTTTAACCATTGATATTATTGTTTAAAATTGAATTTATATTTAAAAGTTTAAAACAAGGAGTTATTATATATGACACAAAATTTAGATTAATATAAAAAAGCAGCTTCCTTGCCCTTTCTTTATGCTCAAATGTCCATTTTGATGCCATATACTTAGAATGAAGTAAATAAGCTAGCATAAAAGCTCACATTGTATTAAATGAGATTTGAATCTTGCATTTGTGAGTTTCCATGATATTTCGATTATTAAATAAAGCTAAGCAAATTGTATGAGCAGCTGCAATAGAACAGTACTTTTATCTAAAGCAATGGCAATTGATTTTAACATTTGTAACAAGTATTTAACTTCTTTATAAATCATTACATTTATTTAGAATTTTAATAACGATTTTGTCATAACTATTTTCAACTGTGCGTGTGTTGCATCTTGCGAGCTGGTGAAATAAATCCTTGGCTTGTAAGATTTTTGAAAAATTCCCTACCCCTGTATATAACACTGGCACCCAGCTAACCCAAAAGTACCCAAATTCAGAAGGTTGTATTCTCACAAACAACGAAAATTATCCAAAAAAGCATGTTTCTGATTTGTCAAACCCATTTCGCTAATCAGCGGAAAATCTGCCTGGTTTCCGTCATCGATGAAAATGTTCTGAATCGATCATTCTCTTTGGAATAACATCATCATTTTTTTCAACTTTATTCTTTTAGCGCCATGGAAGAAAGATGTTTACATCTGCAAACCTGTGCGGATTTTCGACTCTGGTGGATTTTAGGTCGTCAGGTTTGTGGTGCTCTACTGTATCGTACATTTTAACAAGTAAACTTTATTCATAAAGTAATATGGTAGATGTATTAATATAGCAGACTGTTTTAGGCTCTATTAAACTGAAATGTATGGAAAATGTTATTGTAAATACAACTTTAGCTGTTTCTCTACTTAAATTTGGTTGAGAAGTTTTATTTTAATATCATTTTGTTCCATGCAATAGACTGGGGCACAACAGCATAGACAATCACCTTATCAAGTTCATGGCTAAAATACCAAAATTTAAAACTTGACTGACATATTAAAACGCAATTGGTCTGTCAAGTAAAAGAATTACAAACCTGTCTCTTTAAATAAATTCATATATATATGTATATATATATATAAACTTTTGAAGAATTTAGAATATTTCAAAACAGTATTTTAAATGTAAAAACCCATAATACCATAGTTGATGACATATTACATTATGAATACCACTTTATCATAATTGATGACATAAACTAGTTATTTTAAGATGCATTTTACAGCAAATTCTTCAGCAGTTGTTATAACTTTTCCTGCCAATATTTGAAGCTACACTAAGCATTTTACTGAGCCTCTAGTGCAATCTAGAACCCGTTTACTGTCATTTGTAGAAAAAAAAAATACCAATTGACAAAAATTTTATGTTTTTGAAACATAAAAATCAAATTTGTAAATTAATAGTACTGCTTAAATTGGCTCAATGCACAATCACTAAAAAATTTTAACTCTTCAATTTGTGGATGGGCAGCAAGGAAATCTGGAATTAATTTCTAAAAAAATATATGTATATACATATATACACAGCAATTTTTTCACGATTGGTGTCATAAGACATAGCTTTGTTCTTTTCTGTTTCTATGCTCTATATATCAAGACTGCAAAAAAGCCAACTTTTTCTAGAAAAAACCGGTCTTTTGTGGAAAAAGACGGCTTTTATTAGCTTTTTTCCAGTGCATATATTACTATTTATTTTTAAGAACTTCTTTTGTTAATTTACCTTACTAATGGGCATTTTATGTGTATTAAAACTAAAATCTTATTAAATTCATTTAAAATCATGCTTCAGATGTCCACTTTTATAGCCAGTTAATAATATACCACAAAAAACCTCCTAAATAGCCAATATGATTAACAGACATCTATACTATAGACCCAATGGCGTAGCTAGAATGAGTGATACTGACACCTAGAGTGGATATAAATGGTGTCTCTCCGCCCCATCCATCATATTTTTTCAATCACAAATTTATGTTATTACAAAAATAATTTCCATTGATACATACTGATCAGAACCTCGAAATTTCAATTAAAGTCTATCTTAAACCTGATCCGAACATGCAAAAAAGAATTTCATGTAACCCAGTATCTGTACAGAACAAAATATTTTCCATAGAAACGTAACCTGGCCAGAACCTGAAAATTCTGTTTGAAGTAAACCCGATTCACCCCCCCCCCCCCCAAAAAAAAAAAAATCCATTAAACTGTAATATGATTTTTAAAAAAAAACTGCTGATACACACCAACAAAAACCTGAAAATTGAACTGAAACCCAATCCAAACGCAAAAAAGAAAATTCCATTTTCCATGGAAATGCAACCTGACCGGAACCTGAACGTTCCATTTGAATTGAACCGAATCCATCTCGAAAAAAAATCCAATCAAAGCCTAATCTGATCTGAAAAAGAAAAAGTTTCTGCTGATACATACTGACAGAAACCAGAAAGTTAATTTAAAATCCAATTCCAACCCCCCCCCCCCACCCAAAAAAAATGAATGGAAACATAAATCTGTCCAATAAAGACAAAATAATTATTTCTCTACATTATTTTTCTACATATAGACTGGCCGGACCGGTACTAGACTTAATTATTGGCAGAAAACATGATTTGTAAAATTATTAACAGTGATAAAGAACTTATGTTAGCTTAGTCTTCGGATATATACTTCTTGATGATTTTTTAAATTAATTTCTCAATAATGCGAAAGTTTGACACATTTTCTGATTAATTTTAAATTGTAAAAGTATAAAAGTGATAAGCCTAATTATTGAAGGGATTTGGAATCGAATAGCGTTTTTCATTTTTGGTAAATAAAATACTTATATAACCTTGTTGAGATATAATAGTTTCTCAAATGATTGCAGGTTTTTCTCCCTTCCCTTGCTATTGCTTCCGGAAATTCTATTCAAAACGCTAATTATGACAGTATTTTATTTGTTTGCAGTATTCTTAAATTGCTTGTATCAAAAAATGGATAACGCCATTCGATTATATAGTTTCTGAACAAAGATATCTGCTAATCTTATGCGTTTCTGAGAGAAAAAAAAATTAATTTAGAAATGTATCAGAAAGGAGTTTCTTTGAATTTAAAAATGAATTTGGATTTGAAATCTATAATAAAATGATATAGAAACATATTTATAAATCTTCTTTTATTAAACAACTTCAAAATTAACGATGTTTTTAGCTTTCATTCTTTTTTCTTTTATTCTAAGCCATATTAATTTTTCAATGAATCTTTATTCAAATGTTGAAAGCCTGAGAATCTAAGTAACCATTAATGTTGTTAATGTGTATTTGCTGTAAAATATACTGTAAAATCATTCCATAGATATGCATGCTTATGCAGTATTCTTTAAAGGAATCTTAGTTATATGATAAAAATCTGAATTTTTTAGAAATCGTAGAAATTGTAACGGGCCGGGCCGGGCCTGTTTTCGCTGATATTTGTACGGGCCGGGCCTACAATATAAAAATTTAAACGGGCCGGGCCTAGGCCTGGAAATTCCGGCCCGTGCAGACCTCTAATACTGACCAAAACCTGGAAATTCCAATTGCACTCTATCTTAAACCCGATCCAAACCAGAGAAAAAAAAATTTCATGTAACCATAGCCCAGTATCTGTACAGTACAAAATATTTTTCATGGAAATGCAATTCAATCAAACCCTAACCTGATCCGAAAAAGAAAAATAGTTTCTGCTGATACATTTTGACAGGAACCAGAAAGTTAACCTGAAACCAAATTCCAACCCCCCCCCCCCCCCAAAAAAAAAAAAAAAAAAAAAAAAAAAAAAAAAAAAAAAAATCAATGGAAACATAAATCTGTCCAATAGAGACAAAATAATTGTCAACATACATTGCCAAGAACTGAGAAAATTCAAATTCAAATCAATTCAAACCTATTCCAAACAACACCAAAAAAATCCATTCAATCGTAACTCAATAAATCTGTGACAAAATGATATTATACATTGAAATAGAACTTGACAAGAACCTGAAAATTCAATTTAAAATCAATCCGAAACCAGATAAATCACCCTCCCCCTCCAAAAAAAAAAAAAAAAAAAAATTAAAAAATCTGTCCAACCATATCCAGAGTTGTATAATATAGATGCACGCCGTTTGCAGACAAATTTTATGTACTTTGCAGAAAATTTTAGGAAAAAAAAAACAATTTTTACTTTTGTAACTTTTTTTAGTACCAAAAAAAAATCTCTTCAATTTTACATACAAATTATTTACTGTAAATGTGAATTTTGCCAAAAAAACCGTTGAAAAAAATCACAAATTTCAACAAAGAATTGCATAACAAAACGTGCATTTCGGGAAAGAATCTCGTGAAAAGCATGCATTTCAACAAAGAATCATGTAAAAAACAAACATTTCGACAAAAACCTGCACGGAAAGCGTATGTTCCATCCATGAACCACGTAAAAAACGTGAATTTCGTGCATGAATCTCATTAAAAAATGCGAATTTTGTGCATGGTTCTCATAAAAACCGCGAATTTCGTGCATGGTTCTCGTAAAAAACACGAATTTCGTGCGTGGTTCTCATAAAAACCACAAATTACGACCATGAATCTCATAAAAACCTCAAATTATGTCCAGAAATCACTCAAAAACTGCACATTACATCCACGAATCGCTCAAAAACCACAAATTGCATCAATGAATCGCTCAAGAAATGCGAATTATTCCATGAATCGCATAAAAAACACGAATTATGTTCATAAATCACATAAAAAACACGAATTATGTTCATAAATCACATAAAAAACACGAATTACGTCGACAGATTGCATAAAAATTGTGAATTTCATCGACATCGCTGAAAAAATGCAAATTTTGTTGGAAGATAGCTCAAAAAACACAAATTTTTTTAACATAAAGCTCAAAGAGCATATTATATCCATGAATCGCTTAAAAATAGCGACTTACCTCCATAAATTGCATAAGAAACATCAATTTTGCCGACAGATTGCTCAAAAAACAGAAATTTCATCGTCAGATTGCTTAATAAACTCGAATTTCTTCGACCGATCACATAAAAAAGAGAATTATGTTTATATAGTGTTCATTCTAGGCCATTTTTGAAGGTTGCAGCACCCTGCCCTTTTTCAAATTTACAAAATGCACCCTGTTCTTTTTAAAAGTGGTAAAATGCACCACTGGTTTTACCCAGAGATTTTTAATAAATATTTTTTTTATTCCGTAGTGTTTCTAAATTTGTGTGCCCAAAAATGATAGATTTTTTTTCATTTCTTTAAGAAAAAGAACATAAAACTATTGAATCATGTTTTAATTTAATTGTATTTTTAATTTTTATATCATAAAATAATTCGAAATTAAATTAATGTTACTTGATTTATCATATTTAAAAATTATGTGTTTCATTGCTTTCTTTTTTCCCCTTGTAAAGGCAATAACAATTTTTTTCTGGCAAAAGTGGCCTTTTCTACTGCAGTAGTGCCTTTTGTAGTGAACAGCACCATGCCCTTTTTATTTCTAGAGTGAACACTAGTTTATAAATCATATAAAAAAGAATTATGTCCATAAATCCCTTAAAAAATGTGAATTAAGTTCATGAATTGCATAAAAAACGCGAATTTCGCCGACAGATCTCTAATAAAATGCGAAATTCATTGACAGATCTCATAAGACACGAATTTTGTCAACAGATCGCATAAAAAAGCGAATTACGTCCATAAGTCACTTAAAAAACGTTAATTATGTGCATGAATCACATAAAAAACGTGAATTACTTTTATGAATCGCGTAAAAAATTCGAATTACGTCCATGAATTGTGTAATAAAAGCAAATTTTGTACATACTAAATAAATATAATAATGCATATTTTATTAGACATTATAATTAACTTGCAGAAAGTTCTTGACCCAATATTACATGCACAGAAAGTTTTTGGTTTTATACAGGTCTGACCATATCTTGATATGAGAAAGAAAATATAATTTCCGTCGATATACACAGACAAAACCTATAAATCCCAACTAAAGTGTATCATAAACGCAATCCGAATCCAAAAAAATTTCCATATAATCATAATACGATATCAGTACAGGGCAAAATACTATTTCCCATTGAAATGCAACCTGACCAGGACTTGAAAATTCCATTTGAATTGAACTACATCCAAACTGAAAACAATTCTATTAAACTTTAACCTGATTAAAAAAAAATTCTGCCGATACACATTTACAAAAACCCAATCCGAGCCAAAAAGTCAGTGAAAGCATAAATCTGTTCAAAAAGGACAAAATAATTTCTGTCAACGTGAACCACCCAGAACCTGAAAATTCCTATTAAAATCTATTCTAAACCCTAAAAGAAAATTGCCAAATTATACCCATTCTGTCTTCGACAAAATAATATATGTTGAAATGCAACCCGAGAAGAATATAAAAATTCAGTTTGAAGTCAACCCGAAACCAGATTTTAAAAAAAGTCTATCCAACCATATCCCAATTCGAGGAAGAAAACGTAGTTTTCATCTGTACGTACTGACCAGAACTTGGAAATTCCAAATGAACGCTATCTTAAACCCAATCCAACCCCTGCCCCCCCCTCCCCCCCCCAAAAAATCACTTAATCATAGTTCAGTATTTTTACATGACAGAATATTTCCCATGGAAATGCAAACCTGCCCAGGACTTCAAAATTTTGAATTGAATCCGATCCATTCTAAAAAAAAAAAAAAAAAAAAAAAAAAAAAAAAAAAAATCAATCAAACCCTAACTTGATCTGAAAAAGAAAATAGTTATTGCTGATACATACTGACAGGTACCAGAAACTTAACCTGAAACCAAATTCCAAACCCGAAAAAAAAAAAATCAATGGAAACAAATCTGTTCAATAAAGACAAAATAATTGTCAACATGCACTCTGCAGAACCGGAAAATTCCAATTAAAATCAATTTAAACCTATTCCGAACACCATAAAAGAAAATCCACTCAATTGCAGCCTAAAAAATCTGTGACAAAATGATATACATTGAAATGCAACTCGACAAGAACCTGAAAATTCAATTTGAAGTCAATCCGAAACCAGATAAATCACTCCTGCCCCCCCAAAAAGAAATATAATAATTAAAATCTATCAACCATACCCTGATCTGAGAAAGAAAATATAATTTCTGTCGCTATACACAGACAGAACCTATAAATCTTAAACCCAATCCGAACTGCCCTGCTCCCCCCCCCCACACACACACAAAAAAAAAAAAAAAAAAAAAAAATCCATATAATCATAACACGGTATGTGTACAGGGCAAAATATTTCCAGTGGAAATGCAATTTGACCAGAACATGAAAATTCCGTTTGAATTGAACTCTATCTAAACTAAAAAAAAATTCTGTCGAATCTTAACCTGATTCGAAAGAGAAAACATAATTTCTGCTGACATACATTTATAAAACTGAATCTGACCCCCCCCCCCCCCAAAAAAAAAAAAAAAAATCAATGGAAAGATTAATCTGTTTAAGAAAGGTAAAATAATTTCCGTCAACATGCATTACCTAGAGCCTGAAAATTCCTATTGACATCTATCCTTCCCCCCCCCTCTCTCTGAAAAAAAAAATCTGTAATTATAACCGAATCTGTCAATAACAAATAATATACGTTAAAATGCAACCTGACCAGAACCTAAAAATTCCATTTGAAGTCAACCCGAACCCAGATTCAAACCCTCGAAAAAAATCTATCCAACCATATGCCAATTCGAGAAAGTACATTTAATTTTCATCAATATACGTACTGGCCAGAACCTAGAAATTCCAGTTGATCTCTATTTAAAACCCGATCCAAACCAGAAAAACAAGCAAAAAAAATCTAACAGTAACCCAATTTTTCAGCAACAAAATAATATGTTGCTGAAATGCGCAATGTAATTACTCATTTAACCTTCCGTCTACCAGACGGGTCCATTGGACCCGACAGCAATATTTCTGGTGTCAATGGTAAAATGAGAAATTGTCGATTGACACCGGAATTTATAAAGGACTTGTCTAGATATTACGAATTCCTTAATTTAAGCTTTCATTGTAAAAGCAAAATTATATTAAAATATTACTGGTGCCGTTTGCAAGTTTGGAATTAAAATTAGGTGTTGCCGTAGATAAATGGGTGTTTTGTCTGGTAGACGGAAGGTTAAAAGAAAAAAAAAATAGAAAACTTGCATCACGGAATTATTAAAATAATATGTAAAACTTAATAGGCTTCGAAAACAAAAAATATTGACAATCATACATTCATGGGGTTACCAATGAAAGCAAACACAAAGGGAAAGATTGAAATAAAATAATTTATTTCTGTCAATAATCTAATTTATTTCTGTCAATTATCTAATTTAATTCATAATAACTTTAAGTCTTCCCTTAAAAAATCGATGTTATATACTATGAATTAAATATTGTCTATAAAAATATTTTATTCCAATCTTTACCATGATTTTATTTATTTTCATTGTATGTTTTAAAAGTTACGATTCTTTTAAAAGTCCATAATAGCAATAAAAAAAATAATTCACTGCATAAAAAATGATCATTCACTCCTGTGAAAAAGTGACTATTCACTCCAAGCAAGGGTGAAAAAACTCACTCCTTTAGCAAGAGTGAATAGTCACTCTTCCCGTAAGAGTGAATAGTCACTCCTCCCGTAAGAGTGAATAGTCACTCCTACCCGGAGTGAAAAAACTCACTCCTTTAGCAAAAGTGAATAGTCACTCCTCAGAAAGAGTGATTATTGACTCCTGTTTAGAGTGAATATTCACTCCCCAGGAGTGAGTATTCACTCTTTCAGAGAGTCAACGATTTCACTTTTGCCCAAAGTGAATAGTCACTCTAAAGAGGTTGGGCATATTTTGAGTCTGCGATAGAGTGAGTATTCACTCCTCCGGAGTGAATATTCACTCCTTTTTATTTAGAGTGTAGCCTTCAATTTTTAGGTGCGTTCGTAATTACGTAAATACGTAGCACCTATAATTGCAGTTCAGTCCGTCTGTCTGTCTGTCCTCATGTAACAACGCAAAAACTACCCAACCGAATCTTTTGAAATTTAAAATACATAATTATTGCATAATTTTGTCGAGTCATTTCAAATTTTATACACTCTAAATAAAAAAGAGTGACTATTCACTCCGGAGGAGTGAATAGCCACTCTATCGCAGACTCAAAATATGCCCAACCTCTTTAGAGTGAGTATTCACTTTGAGCAAAAGTGGAATTGTTGACTCTTTCAAAGAGTGAATACTCACTCCTGAGAAGTGAATAGTCACTCTAAACAGGGGTTAATAATCACTTTTTCGGGGGAGTGACTATTCACTCTTACTGAAGGAGTGCGTTTTTTCGTCCTTTGTGGGAGTGAATAGTTACACTTTCGTAAGAGTGAGTAGCTACTCTTTCGTAGGAGTGAGTAGTTACTCTTTCATAGGAGTGAGTAGTCACTGTTTCGTAGGAGTGAATGTTTATTTTTTTGCAGCAAATTCTTTTTTTATGTTAGTTTATGGGCATTAAGTGTAATTTCCCACCGGAATTCTATAACCCCTCCCCCCCACACACACATACAGACAGACACACAAAAACTACTCCCGGAGGAAATTAAGCCATATTTAATTATCACTTTTTATTCTAGTTACATATTGAATGTTATTTATATAAGATAAAAAAAATTCGAAAAACATTTAAAATATAATTAGTTTTTTAGAGTTGTATTATTAAACAACAGCATACCACAACAAATGAATTAAATACATTATTAGATTTAGCAGTTTCTGAAAAATGTTGCTATATGATAGAAGAAATTTTTATTATTTTTTAAAGTTGGCAAATCTTAAATCTGAAAATATTAGTATAAAGATTTATGATTTTAAATGATAATTTAAAACATTATTAGTAATAAAGAAATACCTTTCAAAATTATCACAACTGTATTAATGTAAAACAAATTTTCGTAAAATAATCCTAATTTTCAAACTGAAAGCATTTCGTAGTATCATTACAATCGAATATTATTATTGAATTTCAAACTAAAGTTTAGTAATCCGAAAACAGTAAAAAAAGCAAAAAGAAAAAAAATCTCCACAGCAGAAATTAATTTAATCTTTTAAGTAACTGAAATCAATGTTTAAGTTTACTGTGAATGAACTTTGTATAAGCCCTTTTAGCTAGTTTTCATGTGAAGGCAGACAAATGTTTAAAAAAAATCACAGTTCAGAATAGGGAATTAATCGCTTCTGAAAACAACTTTAACCTAATTTTTTCTATATAACATAATTATTTAAATGAAAGTGAGGACATCCATTCATACTAGAATAAAAAGTTAAAATTAAGTATGACTTACCGTTAAGTTTCGATAATAATCCATGTAATAAAATATCCAACGAATTAGTAGAGGGTATTCGATCGAGGGTACGCTGTGTACTTTCTGGATTTTTTTTAAGAAGCTCTGTATACCCTGTGTTTCTCAATTCTGTGTCTCTCCCTGTGTTTCTATATCCTATCCATGATCGTTCATGAAGATAACGTATATACTCTACTTATACAATATTCTCTGCATTTTTTAAGATCACAACGCTGATATGAACGTCTACATGTGTGGATCCATGGAACGAAGAGATTTTAAAATGGCGGGTAATTATCTCATATCTAGCACAAAGTGCCGTAGACAGACACAAGACTCGCCTGATAGGTTGATGATTACGTAATGCATACATTACTCTCATTACGTCACAAATCACTCTTTAGGAGTGACACTCTTTAAAAAAGAATGCGTTTTAATACGAATTCGTAAATCGGTGTAATTTCAAAGGTTAAATTACGAAATGTAGTTTTGAAAACTAAAATGCAGGGCCGTGCGAAGTGTGTGTGTGTGGGGGAAGCAGGGCCCCGCTAAGGGGGGGAACAGGCGGGTAGCCCCCCCAAAACATTTACACATGCTGTTACAGTTGGAAAATTTACAAACTAAACTGACAAATTTGTCCAAAACTTTATTTAAAAAATTATAATACACTTCCTATTTATAATAAATTTGGCGAAAGTTACAAATATGATTAAACTTTTTCCAAATATAAACTATATTATGTTTTCTAATCAAGATAACTTGGTAAAATTATAAAACTAGTTGGCAAACGCCGAAAACTATTTATGTTTGCCTTTCAATGAGTTGGCAAATAATGAATTTTGACTTAGCATTTTAAGGCTCTCTCCCCCACTAATAAAAAGCGTTCGCGAGGGTCCTGGGGGGGGGGGGGGGGGGAGAAGGGGACAATCACCTCGGGAGCAGAAAGTGAGGGGTTCAAAATTTATACTACCAACTTGCCTTGTTTCTTCTTTTCTTGTAAAAAAACAAATATGTATAAATGTATGTAGTAGGGAGTTTTTTTGTGACAAAACACACATTCTGAAAACAGCATATGACTTCTTTCTTGGAATCCAAAAAGGGTTAGTTAGAAACTGTTATAATTTACTATAGATACATTTAATCCACGTCTGTTTTCTAAATACTCTTAGCCAAAATGTAAGCAAAATTTTATATTATTTAGCTGTTAAAATTAAATCTTTTAAAATTGTATAGTAAACATGAAATATGTATTCAATTGAATTTAATTGTGTTTTCACACTTATGACGCCTTCAAAAAAAAAAAAAAAAAAAGACGGGGAGGAGGGTCGCTAAATTGAAACTTTGCTCCTTGTACAGTTTTCTCTTTGCAAGTTGCAGCTAAAAAATGTCGCATATTGCTGATTTTTATTATTTTACTCCATATATTGGTTAAAAGATGACGGGAATTTCAAAAGTTTTTAGCCAGGATTTCGCTCTCATCATTGCAATGATTCTCTCACTCTCGATAACGGAGTGAGACAGTCACTTTCATCAGTGGAGTGACTCTCTCACTCTCGATTATAGAGTGAGATTATTCACTCCTTTGTATAGAGTGGAAAATTTTCACTCCTTTAGGAGTGTATTTTTACAAAAGTCACTCCAAAAAGAGTGAAAATGGCTCTCACTCTCCCAAAAAGTGAGCTTTTCACTCTTTCCACTTTTAGAGTGTAAGAATCGGATGGATAGATCAATTTCAGGCACGATCAAAAATATTCCGTTACATTACGGTCAATGGGGAAAAATGTTTCAAATGCATTTTAATCGTTTTAAATTTAAATTACATACTTATTACATAATTTTGTCGAGTCATTTCAAATTTTTTGAAAATAGGATGCATAGATCAAAAACAGGGACAATCAAAAGTACTCCGTTACATTACAGTCAATGGAAAAAAAAGTTTCAAATGCATTTTAATAACATTACACTCATTCGAACATAATAATATTGATATGCATCATAAAGTACATGTTATAATATAGAACATTTGTCATTGATTTACAAGGACACACAAAATTATTCCATTACATAATGAGTATAGAGAGAACATTGTTTCTTGCGCATTTTAATTGTAATTAACTATTTTCGATTTTATGAGATTGATATATGAGAGTGATATTTTTAAAACTTCATTATTGTACGAACGCACCTCATTTGCTACGCTTCTCGTGCAATTTCTAACTTGTTTGTGGTGAGATCCTCCGATATCGGGCCCACTACTATCATTTCTATCAATGTAAAAAAGGAATGTTAAACCTCTCGATGAACATTCGACTCTTTTCAAGGATGTAACGGTGGTATATATACCAAATATACTGAATATTCCAGTTTCTGTAAAATGAAATGACATATTTTTCCATTTATTATCTTAGTTCCCCAGATGTAAAGAAGAAATAAAATATTTTGCTACTTTCAAATGTAGTTTTAAGGCTCTATGGCCTGATAAAGATGTATTTTTTTTCTCGGAAATTATTGGAAGGATTTCTATATGTATAGCAAAAAAAGATAAATGCTATAAAATTTTGTTTTTTAAATTTATCCGGCTTAAGAAAAAAAATGCTATCAAAACATCACTTTCTGGACCCTTCTTCTAATTTTATTGTACCCACTTGGAACCCCATGTCTAATGGATATTGCATTACTTGCTCACATTTCTTTTCAATCATTCTTTTATTCTTAACCTAATAGACATTTCATGTATTACCCATTTAAGCAATTAAAGGGCAGCATAATGCAATTATAAATTGTTTATTTATAATTTAAATAAATAAACAGGCGCGGATCCACGAGGGGGGGGGGGCGATAGCCCCCCCCCCCAAACCAGTGTTGAATTCAGACTTTTTTCCGGAAGGGATTTCTGCGACTCCGTCGGAGACAGTCTTTTGTTCCTGAAAAAACGCGAATTTTATTAAAATGTCGCTAAAAAGCGCTAATTTTGTCAAAGTGTCGCGGAAAAAGAGCGAATTTTGCCAAAGATCGCGGAAAAAGCATGAATTTTGTCGAAGGTTGCGCAAAAAAAAAAGAATTTTGTCAAAGGATCTCTGAAAAACGCGAATTTTGACACAAGATCGCTGACAGGGCGAGTTTTGTCAAAGTGTCGAGGAAAAAGCTCGAATTTCGTGAAAAGGTCGAGGAAAAGCACGAATTTTGTCAAATGTTTGCAAAAAAACGTTAAATTCAGCGTTCAACACGTTCAACAGAACGTTCGTCATAAACGTTCAACAGAAGTTCGCGTAAAAAACGCAAACTTTGACATAGGATAGCAGAAAAAGCACTAATTTTGTCAAAGTATCGTGAAAAAGCGCGAATTTCGTCAAATGATCACCGAAGAAGCGCGAATTTCATGACAGGGTCGCGGAAAAACGCGAATTTCGACAGTGGATCGCGTAAAAAACGCGAAGTTTGACATAGGATCGCTGAAAAAGCGCGATTTTTGTCAAAGTGTTACACAAAAAGTTTGAATTTCGTCAAAATTCGAGGAAAGAGCGCTACTTTTTCAAAGGCTTGGAAAAAACTGCTAATTTTGTCAAAGTACCGCGGAAAAGGGCGAATTTCGTCAAAGGGTCGCGGAAAAAATGCGAATTTTGAGAGAGGATCGCGGAAAAAATGCGAATTTTGAGAGAGGATCGCATAAAAAGCGCGAACTTCGACATAGGATTGCTGAAAAGGCGCGATTTTTGTCAAAGTGTCATGTAAAAAGCTCGAATTTCGTCAAAATGTCGCGGACAGAGAGCTACTTTTTTCAAAAGGTTGCGAAAAGGGAAGGCAAAGGAACTCGGAAAAAGTGCGAATTTCGACATAGGATCGCTGGAAAACCGTGAACTTCGACATAGGATTGCTGAAAAAACGCTAATTTTGTTAAAGTATCGCGAAAAAGCGTGAATTTCGTCAAATGATCACGGAAAAAGCGCGAATTTCGTCAAAGGGTTGAGAAAAAAACGCGAATTCTGACGTAGAATCGCTGAGAAGCACGTATTTCGACATAGAATTGCTGAAAAAGCGCTAATTTTGTTAAAGTATCGCGAGAAATCGTGAATTTCGTCAAATGATCACGGAAAAAGCGCGAATTTCGTCAAAGGGTTGAGAAAAAAACGCGAATTCTGACGTAGAATCGCTGAAAAGCACGTATTTCGACATAGAATTGCTGAAAAAGAGCGATTTTTGTCAAAGGGCTGCAAAAGAAGCGCTAATTTTGTCAAAGTATCCCGAAAAAAGAGCGAATTTCGTCAAACGATAGCGAAAAAAGCAGGGTTTTCGTCAAACGAAAATCTCGGAATCGCCCCTCTCAAAACGATTTTCTGGATCCACCCCTGTAAATAAAACATACAACAAATCACTGAATGTGTAATTTGGATTAAGCATTTATGTCATACTCATTTCTTATTCCATCAAAATATAGACTTTTAAGATTTTTTTTGCAATTAAATTTAATATAACAAAAGTAAGAAAAAATACAATTTAAAATGAATATATAATAATATTACAAAATGCTAATTGTCGCAGATTGTTTTTTCTATTTTTTAAAGTATTCCATTTCGTCACAGCTGAGGTTAGGTCCATTGTTTCTGCCAATGATTTTTCACATTTTAGTATCATTAAATTATTCAACCGTTCATCTGTCATTGGTGTTCGTAAGGAATGTTTAATGAGCTTAAATTGACTGAAAGAACGTTCATTTGAATTGACTGAAAGAACGTTCATTTGAACCAGCTGTTATTATAAATTTTATTATGCGAAAATTTTCTTTGAGTACTGAACGTAATTTTTTAGATTCCTCAATAAATTCATTTAATGTATTGGAGGTTCTACATCGGTCAAATAAAATTTCCATTTCAGCCTGTAAGATACATTTATCTGGTTTTAAAACAGATGGAGGCATCATGGAAAACAGAGCTTCGACATTAGAAATTTCTAAATTTATTTTTGAGAGTGGAAAGTTAAAAATATCGAATATGGGTGTGGCGGAATCAACAACTGCTGTTATATTACACTTTAATTGCATAATTAAAGTATCCAGAACGCATCTGAATTCTTTTCGGTAAAATGCATGTATTAATAATGTAAAAGTTTCAAAAATCCCCATTTATCAAAAAATAGCGATCTGTTTAGGAAATAAATAATAAAAACCATTAAAACTTAAGGCACGGATGTCATATACGCACCACATTGGCGCGATTTTCTTCTGACGCCAGTTTGGAAAAAACTTCGTTTTCAAATATCAGCAACATACATATTTTTTATTATTTTCAATTATTTTAAAAAGGAAATACTAATAAACTACAAAAGTTTAAATAATAATTATAAAGCAAAATAATTTATATCGATTTATAAAAGAAAATATAAAGTAAATAAACAGTTTATTAATAAATAAACAACAATGGCCAGGTTACCATATGAGGAAAAAAATTGCCATTTTGTTGCACTCAATCAAATGTGGTGCGTATATGACATCTGTGCCAAATTTAATTTTAACGGAAAACTGAGAATGCTATTCGATTTTTTTCCACTAATAATAAAAATGATAATAAATGAACTCACAACTGCGTCAGAAATATAAACATTGTACTTTAAGAACATGCTTAACTAAAGGAAAATATATACATTTTTTACCTTCCACTGCATCATCATTTTTCATCCACTTTTTCATAAATTTCCATCCTTTATCCGCTTTATAACTCCTTTTTCTGTTTTATTGTCTGTAGTAAGATCCTGGCTTTTTGTTTTTATGTTTTATTTCAGTCAGATCACTCATGACTGAATTTCTACTCTCTGGACGGCTACGAAATACAGCTTTTTATTTTCATTTTAATAATTGAACGAAATAAATCTCTAGTTTTAAAAAGTCGCGCAATCAGCTTCAGTATGACAATCTGACAATACAGGATGCTGGACAACGAAGATGTGTGTAGATGACGCCCTGAAATTATCTAACCTACACACGGAAGGGCATAAGGCTGCGGGCACACACACAGTTTTTCGCACTAACTTCTTGCGCTATCTTTGATCTTTCGTTTCGGCGCTTTGATGTATAAATTGCACTTCTAGTGTACTGAATCTGAACTTCAAGAGAGGAATATCAGTTGACAGGTTTACGACCGAAGATGGAGTTGATAAAAGTTCCCCTTCCTTTGTCAAATAGGTAGGGTCAGTCCCACAAAAACCATTTAACGAGGTTTCACCCTTGTTCAGTTCGAAAACAATGATTGATTGATTGCTCTTTTAGTGTAATAAAAACTAGTGCTGTTCGTCTAGACCTTAAGAAGGGAGTTAAAACAGTCTAAAGGTCAGATGACCCTCTCGAAGACCACCAACCTTGGATTGGAGGGGAGAGCTTTTCTCCGAAAGATCAAGTTACATGTAGTGATCGAACAATGCCCATTTCCGGAATGTGTTCTTGTTTTCGTACTAGGGATAGCGCCTGGTAGTAATCTTAAAATGTCTCAAATGTAATGGATCTCCTATATATTTTTTGAAACCATAATTTATTTTCTTATAAATTTACTGTAATATTAGCTGTCATTGTATTGCAAATACAATATTAGCTGTATTACAAATCATGTTTCTGTTATCTGTTTTTTTTTTCATTTTTTTGTGTAAATAAGAATGTCACATTAATAATAAAAATTTTAGTTGCCTAACGGCGCCCTTAAACATCGCGCCCTTTTCGAAACCTCTTATTTTAAGTGCCTGGCTGCGCCCCTAAACCTACTGAGGCGCCCTACCACTAAAACATATTATATAAACATTCCATCGCGCCGTTTTTGAAACCCCTTATTTTAGGTGCCTGACTGCGCCCCTAACCTACTGAGGCGCCCTACTACTAAAACATATTATACAATCATTCAAACGCACTACAGTCGCTTCCACGCTTATTTTCCCTTTCTATCTATTTCTAAGAGTGACCAACAACTACTATAAGAAAAAAATAACTGTATCAGTGCCGAAACTAGCCTTTTTTGCGCCCGGGGCAAACATGGATTTTGGCGACCCCCCCCCCCACCCCTCACATATATGCATTCTTTATAACTAACACACCAAAGAAAATCTTAATTTGGCGCCCTCTTCACCTTCTGTTCTGTTGGCGCCCGGGGCACGTGCCCCCTCTGCCTCCCTCTAGTTTCGGCTCTGAAGTGTATATCTATCCCGGAATTGATTACAAGTCTGTTTTCGAAATTTTTATTTCAGATGCATAAATTTTCTTCGGGATAGGAGTGGGAGATAAATGTAGTAACAAGTCTAAAATTAAATGCCTTATTTATGCTTTGTAAGTGAAAAATAACTTACTTTGTAATTTTACATTTAAAATTAAGTTATTTTATAATTACTTTTAACCACTAACAAAGTCTTTTTTTACGGGCGCCTAGCGGCGCCCTTAAAAAAATCTTCTTTGGCGCCCTATTACATGAACATATTGGGGGGGGGGGCTCCCCCCCTCCCCCCCCTAAAGCTACGTCCCTGATTTATTTTTGCAATTTCGAAGCAATAAAATTGCCGTAGTGGCAGACATTGAAAAAGCTTTCTTACAGATAAGTCTTGCTGAAAGTGATAGAGATATGACGCGTTTCCTGTGGATCGAAGAACTCCCTCAAGATAAAAATTCCCCAATTAATTTTATAATTATGAAAATGTGTCGTGTATTATTTGGCGTCACCTCGAGTCCATTTCTGTTAGGAGCTGTAATTAAACATCATTTGAAGAGGTATGCAACTTTATATCCGGAAACTTGCTCTAAAATTGACTGTTCCATGTACGTGGACGATTTATTGTTAGGAGCACATACGGTTAATGAAGTTTTAAAAATTTCAAAGGAATCTTTAGCTATTTTTCAATAAGCAAATATGTTTTTACGTAAATGGCAAAGTAATTCTACCATTTTAAAGGAAAATTTAAAATCTTTAGATATGAATGTTTGCGCTGATACATCAACTGACACAACCCCATTTAAAATTTTAGGGTTAATATGGGACACTGAAGAAGATATTTTTAGATTAGATAATCAAAGTCTGTTAGAATTTGTTCATTGTCAAGATAAGACCAAAAGAACTATAATTCGAGCAGCTGGAAGAATTTTTGACCCAGTTGGATTTTTATCACCATTTACGATTTTAATTAAAATGATTTTTCAATCATTATGGGAACATGGTATCGATTGGGATCAGAATTTGCCAGAACATTTAGAGAAAAAATGGGATAACTGGTGTGCACAGATTCCATATCTTAGTAAAATAAAAATTCCAAGATATTATTTTCAGGAAATAGACATTTACGACAATGTAGAAATTCACTGTTTTAGTGATGCAAGTATTAAGGTCTATGGAAGTGTTATATATCTGAGATATAACAACAATAATAGTATAAAGACAAGTTTTGTTACATCAAAAAGCAGACTAGCTCCCATAAAGAAGTTAACCTTGCCCCGCCTCGAATTGATGGGTGCTCTGATTGGAGCTAGACTTGGAAGGTGGGTAATGTCTGTTCTAAAGATAAATGAAGACAAAGTACACTATTGGAGCGATTCAAATATCGTGCTTCACTGGATCAAGAGTTCATCTAGTACTTGGAAGCCATTCGTAAACAACAGAGCATCAGAAATACAAAGTTTAACAGATCCGAAGAACTGGCGACATTGTCCCGGTAGCTCAAATCCTGCTGATCGACTCACAAGAGGACTATCCCTTCTCGACCTCGAAAAAGATG
Organism: Maratus speculifer; assembly: GCA_964019185.1. Classification (NCBI taxonomy): domain Eukaryota; kingdom Metazoa; phylum Arthropoda; class Arachnida; order Araneae; family Salticidae; genus Maratus; species Maratus speculifer. The sequence goes on along the minus strand of OZ025293.1, from coordinate 20,242,860 downwards.
ACCTGTGGTGGTCAGGGCCTCCATGGTTAGTTAAAGATTCAAAATTATGGCCCAAAGAAGACAGAGAAATAGATGAAGATATGAAACAACTAGAAGCTAAAAGAAATGTGGTTTTCCAAAATGTTTGTTCATCAGAACATCAGAAGCCACTTATAGAAATTGAGCGCTTCAGTTCCTTCTTGAAAGCAGTTAGAACATTGGCAAGAGTTAGAAGATTTATTTTCAATTTAAGAAATTCAATCAAACGTAAAGATACATTATCTGCTGAAGAATTGAAAGAAGCTGAAGAATTATTAATTAAAGAAGTACAAATGAAGAATTATAAGGAAGAAATTGAGTCATTAGAAAAAGGAAATTCTGTTAAGAAAACATCACGAATTTATTCCCTGTGTCCATATTTGGATGAAAATAAAATTTTACGAATAAAAACCAGACTTAATGAAGGCTCCTTTGATTCGAATGAGACCAACCCAATCATATTGCCGAAGAATGAAAAATTAACAGAATTGCTAATAATGCAAGAACACAGAAATTTGCTGCATAGTGGAGTTTCTTTAACACTTGCACAAATCCGGAAGAAATTTTGGATTCCACAAGGAAGATAATCTATCAGAAAGAATCTAAGGAAATGTCTAATTTGTAGAAGATACAATGCAAGAGCAGCTGTCCAGCTAACTGGGCAACTTCCGAAAGAAAGGATCTCACAATCCCTTGCGTTTACCGTTATAGGATTGGATTTTGCCGGCCCAATAATCATTAAAACAGATAGTAAAGAGATGTCAAAATCCTACATTGTACTGTTCACCTGTGCCGCAACAAGAGCAATACATTTGGAAACAGTCAGGGATATGACTACAAAGTCCTTTATGATGAGTTTTCGTAGATTTATTTCAAGACGCGGACACTGTAAAATAATTTTTTCTGATAATGCATTAAGTTTTAAAGCTGCCGACAAAGAACTACAACAATTTGAAAAAATCATTAAAGATCAAGAACTTCAAGACTTCATAACAAACAAAGGCATTATATGGAAATTTATCATCGAGCGTGCCCCATGGTGGGGAGGATTTTACGAGAGACTCGTAAAAAGTGTAAAAGAACCCCTAAGAAAAATTTTGGGAAGAGCTCTCATCACATTTGAAGAATGGGCTACAATTTTGACAGAAATAGAAGCCCTAATGAGACCTCTTAGGTATACAACGAGTGATTTCGGCGAGCCAGAGCCACTTACACCGGCTCACTTTCTTCAACTCGGAAGGGAAAATATTAGTTTTCCATTAAATTTTGCCGAATTAGAGAATAAAATCTCTACCCGAGGGACATTATTAAGAAGAAAAAGATATCAAACCACCTTATTAAAACAGCTGTGGACTAAATGGAAGGAACAATACTTGCTGAACTTAAGATAGATCCATCAATTTAAAACTCCTGAGAGACACAAAAATCTAAAGAATGGAGATGTTGTCTTAGTGGACGGTAGTGCTAACTCTAAACTGTTGTGGGACTTAGGAGTAGTTAAAGAAGTAATTCTTGGCAGAGATCAGCTCATTCGAGCTTGCATGGTAAAGACTGCGAAAGTCCTGCTAAGAAAACCAGTACAACTGTTGTATGCTTTTGAACTAGATTGTTGAATGTTAATTGATTTCAGTATTTGAAATTTAAATTAATTACTTTTTTTCTACTATTGTTTGAATATATAAATGTGATTTATTTCTTATTATAAATTCATAGTTGAAATATCTTTTTATGTGTGTATTTTGCAATTGTTAATTTATTCATTTTGAAAAAAAAATTTTCATTTGTGTATAATTATGCTTTATTTCAAATTGAAAGGATTATTGAGATGTTAATAATAGTATTTAATTTGTTTATATTATGTATATATATTTAGTTTATTTTATTCAGGTAAATATCTGGCCAGATACGTTCATGTAGCTACATGTTATTGAAGTGTCATTTTTTATTTATATTATTCATGATATTATTTTATTGTTTAATACTTTATATGTCAGCACCTGAAGATTGAAATTTTTTTTTCTCTTTTATTATTTGAATTATGATTTAAATTAATGTTTATTGTAAGAATTTAGTTTTATTGTTTTATCATTATGTACTCTCATGAGTCCAGGTAGGGAGTGTGTGGGGAATCATGTTTAAACGCCAAAAGGGCGATGAATCCTGATCTTAGTTACGCGTGGCAACCCCCCTCCTGGGCTCAAGATATTTTTTTGTTTATGTTTTCAGAGAGAGAAAAGAATTAATACGCGATGGTGTTATGACAGTCTTGATAGAAGAATAATTATAAAATATATTGAATTTCATGTAAATTATGTATCATATGTGTAAATAAGAAGATGTACAGTATTTGTATAATGTGTAAATAAGATGCATAATATTTTCTTCCAATTAAAAGGAAGTAAGAAGATGCCCGTTTTGAAATTATTGAATATGAATCGCCTAAATTAATTTTGTGTTCGAAAGCCACTGAACCAGCCGACGCGACAACAAGGTCTTGAAGGATATGAATTCTGAATATAAATATTTTGACAAATTCTAGGCCTTTGAAACTGAGATTGCCTTTGTGGAGTCCAATTTCTAGGTATATTATTGGGCCTAATTGGCTGAATCCAGGGCCTAGTTGGTTGAAAAGGTTGAAATTTTTGTCTAGCTGATGGTTGATTTATTACTTGGTTTGAAACTAGTGAGGTGGAAACTTCCACGAATTGTTTGACAACCCGGTACCATTTGGTGGTTCTACTAGGAGGATTTATAATAATACTGTTTTTGAATTCTGATTTTAAACCATCAGTTAAACCTTGTAATAGTATACTTTCACTAAGATGTAATTTCCTACCAATTTCCACTTTTTTTACGAAAATAACTTTCTAAATTGTCTAATTTCAGATTTGAAAAATCAGAAGAACTCGGAATGTCTAATTCAATGAATCTTTCTATCAAAATTTTTTTAATTTGTTCATAATCCGTACAATTTAAACAGTCATTGGTATAAATTTTTTGCGCTTCCCCTTTCAAATATTGCACAATAAAATTAAATTTCCATTCTAGATTTTTCGCCTCCTTTTCATATGCTGTATCAGAATAAGTTAACCAAGATAAAATGTTCATTCCTGTACTCGGGTCAAACGGTACGAATTTAGGATCTTCCATAATTTTTATTCTTACTCATTAGAATAAATGAAGCATTTCTATTTTCTTTATTAAATCCTGATCGTAAAATCATTCGCAATAAATTTCAAAATTAATAATTTCTACCAATTACATAATTTTTTAAAATTACTATATCAGACCCATAACATACAATAATAAAAAAAATAAATAAATAAATTAGTAAATTAATAAATTAACTTCAAATTACTCTCATCAATAAAATAATAAATAAATAAGTAAATAAAAAAAAAATACTTTTCATCAATCATAAAAAGAATAAAAATAATAATCAAAACATTTAATAAAATAACTTACAGTTCTCGAAAACTCTTCAATAAATCCATTCTTCATTAAATTCCTCATCAAATATCTTTCGCATACTCACAATTTTGAAATCCTTATTTAAAAAAAAAAAATTGTCATTATGACTATGATTATCTTGAGTCATCAGTAATACATAAAATGCAAAAGGTGGAATATTAGGCCTCAGGAATTCACGAGATATTTCGAAGAAGTCTTTCAAACCACTCGCACAGAAAGCTATTTAATACTCTCAATAATGGCGGGAAAATTCTTCGATTCGGAAAATTCTTCGGTGTCCATAGGTTTATCATCACTTCGTTCCATAGCAAATTTCTTTCAAAATCCGAAAAAGGCACTAGCACAGGCATTATTTATCCTGTCGACTAAATAAAAAACGGTGACATTTTAAAGTTAGGAGCTAGAAACATCACCGGATATGTAATATTATAATATTACAGATTTAATTTTTTTCCCCCAAAATTAACCTTTATACTATATTAATTTCCTTATAACAATATTCCGTACTTAGTTCAACTTATTAAATTAAAATCTTGTTTCCAAATCTAATCTGTTAATCTTTATGGAAACGATATAAATTCGTAATTCGCCTAAAGAAACATTTATTCCAATACGCATAAATTTAAAAGATGGCGCTAAATTAAAAATATTCTTAATTAAATTTTATTTCTTAATATTCCAAATAAAACTCATTTTTTCTTTGTTTTTATCAACGTTTTTAAGAAAGTCTTATTAAATTTATTCCAAAATCATACATTTCAAAAAATATCATTATTTTTATTTATTTATTTATTTTCCCTCTTTCAACATTCGATATGTGTGCACATCAATAAATTAATTTCTTTTCTTTTTCTCTTAAAATTAATCGTCTACAAAAATATCGTTTGCACAGGATATTTGAAATTCTGAGTCGATTATAAATTAGTTAAGTAATATTTTTTTTTAAATAAAATTATCGTCTGTGGAGTAATAATCTCGACTCTGGGCATGAGTTATGTTTACATGGAAAACTTATGGTTCGAGAGTAGAGAATTTTCTAGAATTATTTTTTTAGATTTTAAGAAAGGAGCCTCTAGGAGAAGGAAGATTCTTGATTTTTTCTTCGATGAGTACGGCTTACAGCTTGTTGAAGTAAATGATGGAATATTCTGTTAAAGATAGCTTGCAAAAGGAGCCTTTCCCTCTCTCATGACTATAGTTTAATAAAGTAACTTGCAGCAGCCAATGAGTAATTTAGTGGATCCTCTACATTTATTTACTTACCTTTTTTTTTCTCTCCCTCGCCATGACTTCTGTGCGGTAGAACGGGGAACCAGGCGATATGTTTCTGGCTCCTAACTTTAAAATGTCACACACACACACACACACACACACACACATATATATATATACAGGGTGGTCATAAAAAAACTTTGCCGATATATGGAGCTCTAGCGGCCAGTCCGCTGAACCGATCGAAATGAAATTTCAGATATAACTATTCAGAGGTATGAGCTCGAGATTCTGTGAACGACAACAAAATGGCGCTCACGGTTACGGTTATAGTGATAGAAACTCGAAAATTTCCAATGACAACACCCATTTTTTCATCGCAAAATGCTCAGCGCATGCGAAAACCCTAAAGAGCGTTGGAACCGTACGTGTATCCCAAGAAACGGACATGTTATGCACGCACAAACAACCGTTCTGGGAGTCCTCCCCCCCCCATAGAAAAAACTCGATTTGGGCGCAAGGAGGAAATTTGCATATGACACAGAGTCAGTACAATAATCTCTGATTACATTACAGATCGGAGAAACTAAAACTTTTATTTTGATTACACATTTTCCACATGGGTGCCATCACAGGCAATTACACATTGCATGGTGATGGAACCCATGTGGAAAATATGTAATCAAAATATAAATTTTACGTTCTCCGATCTGTATTGTAATCAAAGATCAGTGTACTGACTCTGTGTCATGTGCAAATTTTCTCCTTGCGCCCCAATCGAGTTTTTTCTATGGGGGGGGGGAGGACTCCCAGAACGTTTTTTGTGCGTGCATAACATGTCCGTTTCTTGCGATACACGAACGGTTCTAATGCTCTTTAGGGTTTTCGCATGCGCTGAGCATTTTGCGATGAAAATAAATGGGTGTTGCTATTGGAAATTTTCGAGTTTCTGTCACTATAACCGTAACCGTGAGCGCCAGTTTGTTGCCGTTCACAGAATCTCGAGCTCATACCTCTGAATAGCTATATCTGAAATTTCACCTCGATTGGTTGAGCGGACTGGACGCTAGAGCTCCATTTATCGGCAAAGTTTTTTTATGACCACCCTGTATATATATATATATATATATATATATATATATATATATATATATATGTATGTATATATCAACATTTGAACGGAGAGCGGTTTTTGGGGTCAGGGGGTGATGATCGGTAAAAATATACCAAAATTTTCCAGAAGCGCTTTCCTCTAGAATAGGTAGCTTTCTACTTTTTGGAATGAAAGCTATCTAAAACAGAAAATAATTGTTTATTCATTAGAGTTGACGAATATCAATTTTTGACCGGATCATGTTTGCCAAGAAATAATCACAAGTGATATTTGAACTATTTAGAGAAAAAATCGCTTTGTATAATCACAAAAAATTCGAGAATAAATAAGAAGAACAGAGCTATGCAAAAACAGTGATATTATAAAGTTCAACTGTAGTATTTCGCAGGCAACAGTGGGTCGAACTGTCTGATATGAAAAGCATTTCTCCAGTTTAATTCCTTATATATATATATACAGGGTGATTCAAAAAAGATGAGAAAAATTTTAAGGGGTGATAGTGTACATCAAGACAAACAATATTAAACAGGAAACCAAGGGTCCCAAGCGTTTTCCAAAGGAGATAGCCGCCATTAAAGTTTAGGGTCCAAAATTTCAAATGATTATAAAAAACGGAAAAATTGGTCGATTGATTTGCGGTTTTCACTAAAACTATATTCTTTATGTTGGTATTTTATTGAAAATAACTTATAAAGCTTAATTTAAAAAAATGGCGATAGAGGGCGCTTTAGACTTTGGAGTTACGAAAAACTATTTTTTTCCGTTATTATTTGCATCTCGTTAATTTTTTTTAGAAGCTTAGACATAAACTTAAACTTTGCGCATAAAATCTGAATCGTTAGGAGTGGTTAAGTAGAGCAAACTGAACTGTGTTCAATGGGGGTAGGGAGGTTCAAATTTCAAGCTATCATAAAATACAGAAAAAAATGGTGGATTCGTTTACGGTTTTCGCCAAAACTATTTTTTATGCCAGTATTTCCTTGAAAATAAATTTTAAAAATAAATTTAAAAAAAAAATCCGTTAGAAGGTGCCCTAAACTTTAGAATAACCGACAACGATTTTTAACTGGTATTTTTTGTATCTTGTATCTTGTAAAAGCTTATAGTTAAATTTTGAGCTCAAAATCTGAATCGTTGTGAGTAATTATGTAGCGCAAATTTGAACTGTGTTCGAGGTGTGGGGAGAGTACCATTTCAGCTCTTGAACACAGTTCAGTTTGCCCTTCTTATCCCCACCCAACTATTCAGAATTTGAGCTCAAAATTTAAGTCTAAGCATTTGCAAGCATTTAATTAGAATAAAAATCGTTTAAAAATAGTTGTTGGTTACTCTAAATTAAGGGCACCCTCAAACGAAAAATTAAAAAAATTGTCTTTAAAATTTATTTTCCAGAAAATAGTGACATAAAGAATAGTTTTAGTGAAAACCGGAAACAAATGTACCATTTTTTCCGTTTTTTATGATAACTTGAAATTTGAACCTCCCCACCCCCATTGAACACAGTTCAGTTTGCTTTACTTAACCACTCCCAACGATTCAGATTTTTTGCACAAAATTTAAGTTTATGTCTAAGCTTCGAAAAAAATTTAACGAGATGCAAATAATAACGGAAAAAATAGTTTTTCGTAACTCCAAAGTCTAAAGCGCCCTCTATCGCCATTTTTTAAAATTTAGCTTTATAAGTTATTGTCAATAAAATACCAACATAAAGAATAGTTTTAGTGAAAACCGCAAATCAATCGACCAATTTTTCCGTTTTTTATAATCATTTGAAATTTGAACCCTCTGAACACAGTTTTCCCTGTGAACCTGAACACCCTGTGAACACAAATTTATTTTCCAGAAAATAGTGACATAAAGAATAGTTTTAGCGAAAACCGGAAACAAATGTACCATCTTTTCCGTTTTTTATGATAACTTGAAATTTGAACCTCCCCACCCCCATTGAACACAGTTCAGTTTGCGCTACTTAACCACTCCCAACTATTCAGATTTTGAGCTCAAAATTTAAGTTTAAGTCTAATCTTGTGAAATCATTTAATGAGATGCAAAAAATAACGGCAGAAAACAGTTGTTCGTTAAGTTTAAGTCTAATCTTGTGAAATCATTTAATGAGTGCAAAAAATAACGGCAGAAAACAGTTGTTCGTTACACCAAAATCTAAAGTGCCCTCTATCGACATTTTTCGTAATTTATCTTTATAATTTATTTTCAAGAAAATACCAACATAAAGAATAGTTTTAGTGAAAACCGCAAATCAATCGATCAATTTTTCGGTTTTTTATGTTTATTTGAAATTTTGGACCCTAAACCTTAATGGCGGCTATCTCCTTTGGAAAACGCTTGGGACCCTTGGTTTCCTATTTAATATTGTTTGTCTTGATGTACACTATTTTCCCTTAAAATTTTTCCCATCTTTTTTGAATCACCCTGTATATTATATATATATACAGGGTGTCCGAAAAGTCTGGAAACGGTCGAACAACTCGAAAAATACATATGAGATTAAAAAACGTAAATATACGTGTTAAATATTTTTAAATAAGCTACTCAGTGATACCAAATTTGACCTTCGTAACCGACCCCCTGGGGGTCAGAGGAGGTCCAACTTTGAAATCTTAAATTATAACCCCCATTTTTTATTCCAGATTCGGATTCTACGGACAAAAATACGTAACTTTTGTATTTGATGTTTATATCGAATCCTCGTTTATCACGGTGTAATTGAGCATATTAAATCGATACATATTTCGGCTTTTCCAACGGGATTTTCCCTAATCGAAACTAATTGGGGAGAATTTATGACATCAAATTCCTCGTCTTTTGCAATAATAGCGTTTCCTGAAAATCACCCGTGCCGATTATTTCGGTAGTGCTACACAGTTAAAAATTTGATCCATTTGCTGTAGCGTCACTCCACAGCTTTTATAGAATATCTCTTTCATGACCAATGAGAATGTTCCATAACACAGTAAAGTACACTGTAAAAAAAGTGATCCTTTTGCTGCATCGTCACTCCACCGCTTTTATAGAAAACGATTACTTTACTGTGTTATGGAGCATTCTCATTGGTCACAAAAGAGATATTCTATAATAGCTGTGGAGTGACGCTGCAGCAAATGGGTCAAATTTTTAACAGTGTGGCACTATTGAAATAATCGCCACAGGTGATTTTCAGGAAACGCTATTCCTACAAAAGACGAGGAATTAGACGTCAAAAATTCTGCCCAATCAGTTTCGATTAGGGAAAATCCCGTTGGAAAAGCGGGAATATGTATCGATTTAATATGCTCGATTGCACCATGATAAACGAAGATTTTAAATAAACATCAAATACAAAAGTTACGTATTTTTGTCCGTAAAATCCGAATCTGCAATAAAAAATGGGGGTTATAATTTAAGATTTCAAAGTTGGACCTCCTCTGACCCCCAGGGGGTCGGTTTCGAAGGTCAAATTTGGTATCACAGAGTAGCTTATTTAAAAATATTTAACACGGATATTTACGTTTTTCAATCTCATATGTATTTCTCGAGTTATTCGGCCGTTTCCAGACTTTTCGGACACCCTGTATATATATATATATACACAGAGTGTATCTAAACTCTTGGGCAAAATTTTAAGTGGTAATAGTACACATCAAGACAATCAATATTAAATCGGAAACCAAGGGTCCCAAACGTTTTCCGAAGGAGATAGCCGCCATTAATGTTTAGGATCCAAAAATCTTAAATAATCATAAAAAACGGAAAAATTGGTCAATTGATTTGAAATTTCAAAAATGCCGATAGAGGGGGTTTTAGATTTTGGAGTAATGTAAAACTACTTTTTACCGTTCTTTTTTGGATCTCATTAAACTTTTTTAGAAGCTTAGACATAAACTTAAATTTTGAGCTGAAAATCTGAATCGTTGGGAGTGGTTAAGTATCGTAAACTGAACTGTGTGCAATGGGGTGGGGAGGATCAAATTTCAAATGATTATAAAAAACGGAAAAATTGGTCGATTCGTTTGTGGTATTCGGTAAATTTATTCTTTATCTCAGTATTTCCTTGAAAATAAATTTTAAAGATAAATTTCAAAAAATTCAGTTAGAGGGCGCCTTAAATTTTAGAGTAACCAACAACTATTTTTAACAGTTATTTTTTGTATCTAATTAAATGCTTGCAAAAGTTTAGACTTAAATTTTGAGCACAATTTCTGAATCGTTGGAAGGGGTTAAGAAGCACAAATTGAACTGCGTTCAGGAGTTGAAATGTTACCCTCCCCACCCCTCGAACACAGTTCAATTTTGCGCTACTTAATTACTCACAACGATTCAGATTTTGAGCTAAACATTTAGGTCTAAGCTTTTACAAGCGTTTAATTAGATATAAAAAATAATGGTTAAAAATAGCTGTTGGTTACTCTAAAGTTTAATGCCCCTCTAAGGGATTTTTTTTTAATTTATCTTAAAGATTTATTTTCAAGGAAAAACTGACATAAAGAATAGTTTTAACGAAAACCGCAAATTAATCGATCAATTTTTCCGTTTTTTATAATCATTTGAAATTTGAACCTCCCCACCCTCATTGAACACAGTTCCGTTTGCGCTACTTAACCACTCCCAACGATTCAGATTTTCAGCTCAAAATTTAAGTTTATGTCTAGGCTCCTAAAAAAAATTAAGGAGATGCAAAAAATAATGGTAAAAAATAGTTGTCCGTTACTCCAAATGCCCCACCAGTGGCCGAGAGGTTGGGACCTCTCGGCCGGGTGCTGGGTTCGAACCCAGTCGCGGCTGTCGGCCTAACCGTTCGGAGTTTTCCGTGGTTTTCTTCGAACCTTGCGTAAATACGGGTTAGGTTCCCTTAGAAAGACCCCCACGGAGGGCACTTCCCCTGGTCCTATATCCCTAGCGTAGATAATCGGACGATAAAAATCAACCAACCAACCAACCGTTACTCCAAAATCTAAAGCGCTCTCTGTCGGCATTTTTTAAAATTTATCTTTGTAATTTATTTTCAAGAAAATACTGAAATAAAAATTACTTTTAGTGAAATTCGCAAACGAATCGACCAATTTTTTCTTTTCTTATAACCATTTGAAATTTTGGATCCTAAACTTTAATGGCGCCTATCTCCTTCTGAAGACGTTTATTATCCTTAGTTTCCCATTTAATATTTTTCTTGATGTGTACTATCACCCCTTAAAGTTTTACCCAAGAGTTTACTGTAATACACCCTGTATATATATAAATCATAATCTATAAAACTATCGCCAATTACAAATATTTCTTATAAAACTACCACCAATGCAATATACAGTACAACTTATTTTACATTAAAACGTATAATTTATATTAAGCAGTTTTCTAAAACAAGATTCACTAGAGTGGCTCACCCACGGAATGGACTAAAAAGGCTGAAGCTTCTCCCAGATTCGAAATTAGATTAACGATTTAAACTTTCTTACAATTGTGAAAAGTAATTCTATTTTTAAAATAGAAAATAGAATAGGCCTAAGAAAATGATAAAGTTTGCAAAAAATTGATTTTGTTTCAGAATTTTACATTTATATATATATTTTTTTATTAAGTTAAAAATAGTAACATATTTAAAGAACTTTAAACATAAGAATTTACAATAAGAGAAAGAATAGATTTTACCATCAAAATTTCATTTACATTCATAGCTTCCATAATATAAAACGGACTGGTCGAGTCATACAGTCGATTAAGTTACAATAACTGTTAGCTTTATAGGTATCCTTTTCTTTGTAAAGTATCCGAAACATATTTAAAATATAAAACAAGTCGAAAATTCCACGTCAAACGTAGCAAATGAAGTGCGTTCGTCCTATGACGAAGTTTTAAAAAAAATGCAGATCTTGGATTAATTGTATATTGTACTTTGGATACTGTAGAAGTTTCCGAAATGTTTTGTGTGTCTCTGTAAATATTATCTGCTTTCTATTATACAGGAAGTAACCTTTAGTAAACCACAGCAAGCAACATATAGCAGTTTCATAAAACGTGAAATAATTTAGTATAATTAGAACACGCCCCAAGCAATGTTTCCTCCTATAGCATTATGTAATGGAATAATTTTGTGTGGCCCGGTAAACTAATAAAAAATATTCTTTTGCAAAATAGATTGTACAGAATGCATATTTTTGTATATACTTCATAGATGCATATCAATTTTATTATGTTCAAAAGTGAGTAACATCATTAAAATTCATTTAAAACTATTTATCCCAATGTAATGGAAAAATTTTGAGGGTCCCTGTAATTGAACTATGCATCCGATTTTCATTAAATATGAAAGACTCGACAAAATTATGCAACAATTGTATATTTTTAATTTCAAACGATTCGGTTTGGTGGTTTTTGTGTTGTTATATGTGGACGGACAGACAGACGGACTGAACGACGACTATAGTACTAGGTTTTTATATACAGTCACAGCAAAAAAAATCTTGACATTTGCAATTTCAGATGTTTTGTTAAATATCTTGAAATATACACAAAGAATGACTCTGGAACTCCAGATATATAAAAAAAATAGTAAAAGTCATATATTTTCGAGAAGATTTTTTTCCAAAATCCAAAAGGGGACCGTGAACAAATTGAAAAAGAACGAATATCTTTTGAATAACCCTGTCAAAACTAATCTAGTAAAATCGTTAAAACTGCAGATTATGGTAATAAACTGTGTTCATTTTTATGCAGATAGCATGCATACTCGTAGAAAAATTAAGGTTTTTATAAAAACGGTCCCAAATTTTGCCAAGTTTTTTGCTTATAATTTGCAGAGTTCTTAATAAAAAACAATGCTCTTTTCAAAAAATATGAGAAAAGACATTGTATATAATAACCTGAAATCAAAATTTAAAAATATTAATTAACTGTATGAAAAATGAGCAGGTTTACTAAATAAACTTTCACTGTGCATGCGTCAACTCTATAAAAATTGCATTTGCATATTATTTTAGCTGAATGTATAGAGCAACTTTTGTTAAAGGTTCAAAATTATAGCTTGAAAATTCTGAAAATTATCGTCTAAAGAATAAGATCAAAAACCGTTATTCAAAAAATGAAGCAAAGAGATGGGCTGTATCCATATTCCATTGATTAGAGTCTACACAGTATTGCACGTACTATTACATTTGGATACAGCCCCTCATCTTTTTGGTTCATTTTGGGAATAACGGATTTTGATCTTCTTCTATCGACGATAACTTTCAGAATTTTCAAGCTATGATTTTGAAACTTTAACAAAAGTTGCTCTATATATTTAGCTAACACAATATGCAAATGAAATTTTAATAGAGTTGAAGCATGCGCAGTGAAAATTTATTTAGCAAACCTGCTCATTTTTCATACAATTATTAATATCTTTTAACTTCGGTTACAGGGTATTATGTGCAATGTCGTTTCTCATATTTTCTGAAAAAAAAAACATTGTTTTTTATTTAGAGCTCTGGAAATTATAAGCAAAAAGATTTGCAAAATTTGGGACCGTTTTTATAAAAAAATAAATTTTTCTACGAATATACATGCTATCCACATAAAAATGAACACAGTTTATTACCATAAGCCACATAATAATAATCTGCAGTTTAAACGTTTTTACTACATTAGTTTTGACAGGGTTATTCAAAAGATATTCGTTCTTTTTCAATTTTTCTCCTGTGGGATTATGGAAAAAAATCTTCTCGAAATATGTGATCTGTACTATTTTGTTTATACATCTGGAGTTTCGGAGTTATTCTTTGTGTATATTTTTAGACATTTAATAAAACGTCTAAAATCGCAAATGTCAAGATTTTTTTTTTTTTTTTTTTTTTTTTTTTTTTTTTTTGCTGTGACTGTAATTACGAACGCATCTAATGGTACCAAATGTTTAAAATTAATTTGGTTTTGTATAATTTTAATTGACTCTCAGTTGAAAATTCATCGTCTGCATACGAGTATCATATAAATATATTAGGTTGCACTGTCCGAAACTTTCAGACCTGTCTCAACCCGACTCGGAGGAAAGCTATTTTGGTTTGGCATCGGGCGGTGTTATCTAAAAAATTAATCCGGGCACGGCTTTACACATTATATTATTCCATATCATGATCCTGATGGAGCAAACATCAGTAATATCAGTTCTTAACCTCTTCAATAAAAAGAAAATACATAGTCTCTGATATTATTTGGTGCTGATTACTTTTTGGTGCAAATCACTCAACAGGGGGCGCTGTCATGTTGCATTATTCATGATTATCGCAATAACTCTATCTAAAGAGCTAAAGTGCGAATTTTCATCAAATTTGAGGTTCAGTTAGTCCTTGATATAGATTAGTGTTATTTAGTTTTTGGTGTAAATCTCCCTACAGTTGTCGCTGCTATGCTGCATTTTTCACGATTTTGCAATAGCTGTATCTCAAGAACTAATGCATGAATTTTATCAAACACCAGATTCAGTTAATACATGATAAAAATGATACTGGTTAGATTTTGATGTACATCACCCAACAAGTGGCGTTGTTATGCAGAATTTAAAAAAATTGCATTAGCTCTATTTCAGAAACAAATGCACGGATTTTCATCAATCTTCAGATTCAGTTGGAACTTGACATAAGTTGCTGTTGGCTAGATTTTGGAGTAAACTATCTAACAACTGCTTTGGAACTGCTTTGCTTCATTTTTCAGGAAGTATTATAACATGTATAAGATAGAAAACAGTTTTGGTATTGCCACATCTGGCTTGTTCGAGAATATTTTTACTCTTGTCTCCTACTCACGGTACCCCTATTGTTCCTAAAAAATACTACACGTGCTTACTCGTATCCAAATTTAAAGTGAGTCCGTTGAATTGTTAAAATCGATATCAATGTCCTTTTATATTCTTTTATAACCAGAGCTGCGGAGTCGGTGGGAAAAAATGGCCAACTCCGACTCCGACTCTGGCTCCAGAAATTTTAACGACCTCGACTCCGACTGTCCGACTCCATCTCCAACTCCGGGCTGGCTGATATACTGTTGTTGCTGTTGGTTAAAATTATGAAGGAACGCAAGAAAAATAAGTCGAAAATTTCATTATTTCGGTGTTAATTAAGTTCTTAGAACTTTGAAAGAAAAATGGAAAAAATATTTTCAGTTTTGGTAATTTTTAAATTTCGCGTACCAAAAGCTCAACTATCCAACTATCGAAATCTAAAAAAGAAACAAAACAGAAATTTTACTGCCTCGTATCCATGAAAAAGAGGAAATCTTTGCAATATGGAAGTTAATTCGTCTCCTTCAGAGCAGAAAAGTTTTGATGGAAAGAAAAAAAATGTGAGAATTTTACTAATTTGTGAATAATTTGAAATATACTAGAGTTTTTTAGTGACTCCGACTCCGCAGCCCTATTTATAACTACGCAGTTTAATACAGATAGCATTAATTAGTGTAACCGAATAAAAGATAAGTAGAAACAGCTAATTATTCATGTACAATAAAATCTAGTTAGTAATTTCAGCACAAAAACATCGTTTTTAAAGTATAAGCTTCAAAAATATTGCTCACTTATTAGCTTAGCTACAACTTTTCAAGGTAAGTAAAAAAAAAAAAAAGAAAGAAAACAAACAAGTAGCACTGCCTAGTGCAGCTGCTTAGTTTTGCAGTTTTGCCACTCGCAAACATCTGCCGTTATAGGATGCTGCAAAGCGTGGCCATATACTTTGATACAATAGAATTGGGTGATGATATTTCAGGGTCTAAAGCGTCGTTTACACGGAGCGAGTTTAATAGCTACAAGCCGGCGAATTCGCTAGCTGCTAGTGGACTCGCCCCGTGTAAACAGGTTCACTAGCTATCTGGCGGCTTAGCGAGTGCGAAAAAAGTTGAAAGCTCGGCTACTTTTCTCGCTACTCGCTGGCATGTAAGCTATCTGGCTAGCAAACTATCAGTGTGTAAACGTTGCTGCTAGTGAAATAGCTGCGAGTATTCGCTAGTTCTAGTGACACAAAATGAAAACACAAATTCACAAAATGAATATTTTAATTACTTTAGATAATTTAAAATACTAAATGTCAGGGAATAGAAAAAAGCGCGTGATGTATTTAATTTAATCACAATAATTGTTTATTAAAAAGCGCATGATAAATTTAATTTAATTCAATAATTGTTTATCAAAAAGCGCGTGATATACTTAATTTAGTTTCAATAATTATTTATTAAAAAGCGCGTGATATACTTAATTTAGTTTCAATAATTATTTATTAAAAAGCGCGTGACATACTTAATTTAATTTCAATAATTATTTATTAAAAAGCGCGTGATATATTTAATTTAATTTCAATAAATATTTATTAAAAAACGCGTGATATATTTAATTTAATTTCAATAATTATTTATTAAAAAGCGCGTGATATATTTAATTTGATTTCAATAATTATTTATTAAAAAGCGCGTGATATATTTAATTCAATTTCAATAATTATTTATTAAAAAGCGTGTGATATATTTAATTTAATTTCAATAATTATTTATTCCAATATCACGGACAATATCCAAATTAAAAAGCGCGTTATATATTTAATTTAATTCGATAATTATTTGTTAAAAAAGCGCGTGATATATTTAATTTAATTTCAATAATTATTTATAAAAAGCGCGTGATGAATTTAATTTAATTCAATAATTGTTTATTAAAAAGCGCGTGATATACTTAATTTAGTTTCAATAATTATTTATCAAAAAGCGCGTGATATACTTAATTTAGTTTCAATAATTATTTATTAAAAAGCGCGTGATATACTTAATTTGGTTTCAATAATTATTTATTAAAAAGCGCGTGATATACTTAATTTAATTTCAATAATTATTTATTAAAAAGCGCGTGATATATTTAATTTAATTTCAATAAATATTTATTAAAAATCGCGTGATATATTTAAATTAATTTCAATAATTATTTATTAAAAAGCGCGTGATATTTAATTTAATTTCAATAATTATTTATTAAAAAGAGCGTGATATATTTAATTTAATTTCAATAATTATTTATTCCAATACCACGGATAATATCCAAATTAAAAAGCGCGTTATATATTTAATTTCAATAATTATTTATTCCAGTTTTACACGTTCATTATGTTTCTAATTTTATTTTATATTTATTAGTTTCTGAAGGTGAGCCGATTAAAAAGAGTTGAAACATGTAAATAAAAATTTTGAATGTATTTTAAATGTTTTTATTAATACAACAACGTCTTATAAGCAAAATATTTATTTGTAATATAAATTCTTACTTTTTTGTGGAATATATATTATTAATATTACGATATAGTTATTACTGGACGTAATCAAGACTTATTACTGTTACTTTTAACGTAAAATTAAGTTTTAGAACGCAACTCGTGATGTAATAGCGAGTTGGCTACTGAGCGAATAAACAAGTTCGTGTGTAAACGACCACTATCTGGCTAGCTGACTCGCTCGCTACTTTTCTCGCCGGCTTGTAGCTAGTAAACTCGCTCCGTGTAAACGACGCTTAAGGTATAGGTATGCAATTTAAGGCACTGGTTAAGAATGGAGTGAATAGATCCCATTCAATACAAATAATAGGCTGTTTTACGTTGAAAAAAAAATAATGTTATTCAAAGCATATATAAAAAAAATTTAAAAATAAGGCTTGTAAAAGAATGCATTAGTGTTTAAAAAACCATTAACAGAAAGCTATATATAGTTTTTTTATATATATATAGTGTAATGGTGATATCCATTACCCCTAATATTGAAACCTTATGAATTATTTATGTTGAAATATGTAATAACATGTAGCATTTCATGGTATGTGGTTATTTTGGTAGAATTTCACTCGGTGATTTAATTAATTTTTAAAGCGTTTTTATTTCTTTTAAAAGTTATTTAAAGTCAAGTACGATAATACGAGTCTTTTAATAAATAAAATATATAAAAGTAGTTAGCTTATTCTAAAATCTCAATTATATATCATAATATGTTAACGTGGCTGAGATTGAAATCACCAGAGAAACGTTTACTTCCCATCTTGAAAAGGATTATCAGGGTGGCGAGTAATCAGAGAAAAACACAGTAAAAAACTGCATATTAAATATCAGTATTTTGTTTAAGAAAAATTCGCTTTCTTTAATTCCTTTATCTGAACTATTTTCTCTAAGAAAATACTGGTAGTTTCCTCGTTTTTTTACGATATTTTTCCCTGACCACTCGCCACTCTGATTATTATTTATTAAAGATTACGTTTTTTCTTTAGACCGAACATATTTTTACTTTATCGTAATAGATATAATAAAATAAATTATCGTGCGTTTTAACAAAACTAACCGAGAAATAATTACAGGATATAAATATATATATATATATATAACCATTAATTGTATTATTATATGAACCATTTGAATTTAATAGAAAAAAAAAACATATTGAACATAAGAAAAAAATAAATAAAATTAATACAAATGGAATTTGTAGTACCAAAGCAGAATTCTCAAGCCCCAAATACTTTGGAACTACAAATGAAGTGTGTGGTTTTATCTTCGTATTACCCATGAAAAAGCAAAAAAAAAAAAAAAAAATACTAAATTGGATAAAAAAATGAAAAGGGGAAAAAATAAAAATAATTATCGTACACATGATAATAATAAATTAATAAATAAATTAAAAGCAGAGTAATGTGATAACAAAATAATAATAATAATAATCCATACACCATAGTTTACCCTATTAAGATTTATAACAAAAACATTTAATTTGACTATGCTAAGCTAAACACAATATCTTAATTTAAGATGATATAAGATTTAAAAATAGCTAATTAATATATATACCCTATACAGTTAGATAGTGTTATAGGTCTCTCATTTATTAAAAGTTAAGTGCAATTTAATATGTAAATAATACAATTATATTAATATAATTGATAAAACTATACAATTATCCATAAATTAGTGTCAATTAAACTACCATTGGAATATGTTTTCCGATTTAACAAATGCATTATATATTCCTTAGATGGTTCAAGAAATTTATCTTATATTAGTTTATGTTAAGTTATAATTTTATACTAGTTATTTTATATCTACGTTCATGCAAATAATTAGCATTCTTAAAAGCAATGCAAACTAGTCAGATGTGGCAATCCCAAAACTTTTTTCTATCTCTTCCATGTTAATATTTTAAAATTCGTTATCACAGTGCCAGAATTAAATGGCAATCGATGACCACCATGGGCTCATATGAGACCATATAAAATTCCGTGCATTCGTTCTTGAGATATATGAATATTGCTAAAATAACGTAAATCATGCAAAATGCAGCATAGAAGCGCCACTTGTTGGGTGATTTACACCGAATCCTAATTTGCAATAACTTATGTCAACGTCTAACTGAATTTGAAGTTTGATGAAAATCCGTGTATTGGTTATTGAGATAGGGCTACGGCAGAAATCGATAAAAAATGTAGCATAGCAGTGCGATCTGTAAGGCGATTTACACCAAAATGTAAACAACACCAAATCATACTAAGGAATCTGAAATGTTATGAAAATCCGTGCATTATTTCTAGAGGTAGAGTTATTGCGGAAATCACAAAAAATGCAGCATAGCAGTTGTTGAGTTGGGCCATCTGTTGACCGATTTGCACTAAAAGGTAGAAAAAGTCAATTCACGTCAAGGACTAAAAGAATCTGAAGCTTGACGAAAACCCGTGCATTACTTCTAGATATTGAGCTATTGAGGGAATCATGAAAAGTACTGCATAGCAGCGCCATCTGTTAAGTGATTTACATTATAATGTGGAACACTTCAATTCGTATAAAGTATTGACTGAATCTGAAGTTTGATGAAAATCCGTGCATTAGTTCTTGAAATAGATATTGTGGAATCATAATAAATGCTGCATAGCAGTGCCACCTGGTGAGCAATTTATACCAAAATATAGAAAATGTCAAATCATCTCACGGACTAACTGAACCTGAAGTTTAATCAAAATCCGTGCGTTAGTTCTTGAGATAGAGCTATTGCGGAAATCGTGAAAAATGCTGCATAGCAGCGCCACCTGTAGTGCGATTTTCCCCAAAAGCTATTCAGCACCAAATTATATCAGGAACTAGCTGAATATAAATTTTTATTAAATTCCGAGCATTAGTTCTTGAAATAGAGCGTTCACAAAATTTGTGTCATATACAGATGGACAGAGTCACAGACTCACAGATAAATATTTTGTAAAAATATGTTTTTCGAGTTCTCTGACCTCTAAAACGTGTAAATCCGTCCAAAACTGGAAATGAAAATTTTTCGTGGATCCAATACTTTCTTCTTTTAAAGATAGAAGAAAGTGAAAATGGAAAACGTGGGGCAAATTGATATTGCTTTTCAAATAGACATGACCAGCAAGTTTTTCAAGTATAAGAAAGCTACAAATGAAGCATTAGGAATGTAAAAAATAGCAGAAATATCTATCATTTATATGTAAGAAAAAAAAAACGAAACAGTCATTTTTAAGGGAAGAAAATTGTATATCTCTATTTTAAAGTGTTGCAGAATGATATGAATATTGACCAAAAGTATTGCTTAGTAGCCATGTATGCATCAGAATTTTACTATCTTCTATCTTTACAAGAAGAAAGTATTGGATTCGTGAAAATTTTTGGATTTCCGGTTTTCGACGGATTTACCCATTTTAAGGGTCAGATACATTAAAAACATGTTTTTACAATATGTCTGTCTGTGAGTTTGTTTGTATGTATCTGGCACAAATTTTGAGGGCAGTCTATCTCAAGAACTAATGCACGGAATTTAATAAAAATTTATATTCACATAGTCCTAGATAGAAATTGGTGATGATTAGTTTTTGGTGTAAATTGCTCAACAGGTGGTGCTTCTATGCAGAATTTTTAACGATTTCCGTAATAAAACCATCTCAAGGATTAATGCACGGATTTTTATCAGATTTCATATTCTGTTTGTCCTTGACATGAATTGACGTTTTATACATTTTGGTGTAAATCTCTCAACTGATGACGCTGCTATGCTTCATTTTTTGAGATTTCCGCAATATCTTTATCTCAAGAATAATGCACAGACTTTCATCAAACTTCAGCTTCAATTAGATGTTGATGTAAGTTGTTGCAGTTTAGATTTCGGTGTAAATAACCCAAAAAGTGGCCCTGCTATTTTGCAGGATTTATGTGATAATCATATCGCAAGAACTAATGCACGGAATTTCATATCATTAGAATTCCTATAATGGACATAGATTGGTATTTAATTATGGTGCTGCTATAGCGAATTTCAAGTATCAACATGTATGAGACAGAAGAAAATTTTGGGATTGCCGTATCCGACTAGTTCAATTAACCCCTTGAGCTCTGATGGTAGAATTTTCTACCACATAATTTTAATTCCGAAATGTCACAAAGGTACCAGAAAATTCGACCAAATTTATTTTTAAAAGGTTTAATGCATTTTTTCGTGTTTATCGTTAAGCGGTTTTTTTTTCTTTGCAAAATACTGGTGCGAATGTGACATTTAGAATTTTGAAGAAATTTACATCCTAGAGCTCAAAAGGCTAATGAAACATCACGACAAGACG
This sequence comes from Maratus speculifer, assembly GCA_964019185.1. NCBI lineage: Eukaryota > Metazoa > Arthropoda > Arachnida > Araneae > Salticidae > Maratus > Maratus speculifer. The sequence continues at coordinate 20,221,456 of OZ025293.1, read as the reverse complement.
TAAAGCGGACCACATTTGTTAACTTTTACTTAGCTTTCATTACAAAAAGTAAAAAGCTACCTATTGCAGCCGTCCGGAGGAAAGCACTTCCAAAAAATTTTGGTATATTTTCACCGATCATGACCCCCAGACCCCAAAACCTCCGTTCAAATGTTGACATATATATATATATATGTTACAGGCCAAACCCGATTTTAGGCCAAACTAGATTGGCCTAGGCCAAACCGGTCTATCCTAACGGCCATCGGATAAACTAGTTTTTCCTAGGCCAAACCGCTCTATCCTAACGCCCATCGGATAAACTAGTTTTTCCTAGGCCAAACCGGTTTATCCTAACGCCCATCGGACAAACTAGTTTTTCCTAGGCCAAACTAGTCTATCCTAAGGCCCATAGGAACTAGTTTGGCCTAACTCTTATAGGATAAACTACACTGGTGTCCAAAATTTAAGCATAATTGGTAATTAAGTAATTATTTTTAAGTAATGAAAGAAATACGAATCGGAATGTGCTGAAACTCCAGGTGTGTAAACAAAATCAGTACAAAAAACCCTCAACGGGTTAAAAGCTTGTAACGCAGCACTTTATCTTACATATCTAAGAATTTTAAATTTGGGACTTAAAACTAATGATATCAAAATTTATGTGACGCTATGCTATTAATTAATATATACATATATTAAAATTTATTCATTAAGGTTTTATCAATTACATCTTTCATAAATTCAAAATATGAATCTTAAAAGATATGATATCAAAATTTAAGTGACGCCTTGACAAGGCTTTAAACAATGTTTTAAAATTCCATTTATTTATTTATTGTCTCAATACATTTTCATATCTAAACAATACTTTTCATTTTCCAATACACTGTTAAATACATCACTTTCACTAAATATATATAATGCACTGAAATGTATTTATTTGAATAAATAGATTTATCTTTTGGGCTACGCTATCCAAAACCAAAAATAACATTTGAATAAATATTTTTTGCGTCATTCTATCCAAAGTAAGTTAAATAGATGCAAATAGATACAATGAAGCAAAAAATATGTATTCAAATGTTATTTTTGATTTTGGATAGCGTAGCCCAAAAGATAAATCTATTTATTCAAATAAATACATTTCAGTGCATTATATATATTTAGTGAAAGTGATGTATTTAACAGTGTATTGGAAAATGAAAAGTATGTTTAGATATGAAAATGTATTGAGACAATAAATAAATAAATGGAATTTTAAAACATTGTTTAAAGCCTTGTCAAGGCGTCACTTAAATTTTTATATCATATCTTTTAAAATTCATATTTTGAATTTATGAAAGATGTAATTGATAAAACCTTAATGAATAAATTTTAATATATGTATATATTAATTAATAGCATAGCGTCACATAAATTTTGATATCATTAGTTTTAAGTCCCAAATTTAAAATTCTTAGATATGTAAGATAAAGTGCTGCGTTACAAGCTTTTAACCCGTTGAGGGTTTTTTGTACTGATATCAGTGCTTTTTTTAGGTTAATAATAAAAAGATAAAAACAAAAAATTAAAGACTAATGCAAAGAATTCATATTCATGATTTCTGATCACCTTTAATTACCCCTCCCCCACCCACTTAAAAAAAGATATTTCATATTTTATTATTAATATATGCTGTGCTACTTGATTCGTTAAAAACAACTCTGTAGTAAAATACGTTAGTATAAGATAAGAAAGTAATGTACATTCAACACCATATTTCTAAGAAAGGATTTCATAAACTATGCTGTATGTATCATTTCTTATTCTAGTTAACTATGTTTATTACTAAGTTTAGTACTAATTGGAATTTCCAGATTTCTGATCACGCGTATCTATGGAAATTAAGTTTTCTTTATCAAATCGAAATATGGTTGGATAATTTTTTTTTTTTTTTTTTGGGGGGGGGGGGTTGAATCTGGTTTCGGTTTGACTTCAAATGTAATTTTCAGGTTCTTGTTCAGTTGCATTTCAATGTATTTTATTTTGCAGCAGATAAGTTTGAGTTACTCTTGGAGGGATTTTTTTCTTTCTGGTTTTGGATTGTATAGGATAGATTTCAATAGGAATTTTTCGATTCTGGTCAATGTATGTCAATGGAAATTATTTTGTCTTTCTTGGACAAATTTATCTTTCCATTAAATTTTTGTTGGTTTAGAATGGGTTTCAGGATAACTTGTAGGTTCTTGTTGGCAGACTTGTATAAAACCAAAAACTTTCTGCAAATTAATTCAATGTTGGGTGTAATTCGTATTTTTTGAGCAATTCATGGTCATCATTCATGTTTTTTATGCGATTTATGAATTTAATTTGCATTTTTGAGCAATTTATGGAAATAATTTGCAATTTTTATGCGATTAATGAATGTAATTTACATTTTACATGATTTATGGACGTAATTTGCTATTTTTATGCAATTCTTAGACATAATTTGCGTTTTTTCAGCTTTCTGTCGACGAAATTTGTGTTTTTTGATCAAATTATTGACATTATTTGTGTTTTTATAGGATTTATGAATGTAATTCGCTTTTTGTGCACAACTCTTGGACATAATTTGCATTTTTTGCAATTTATGAATGTTATTCGTGTTTTTTGCACGATTCATGGAAGTTATTCGCATTTTTTGAGTGATTTATGAACATAATTCACATTTTTATGCAATTCATGGACGTAATTTGCATTTTTTGAGCGATTCATGAATGTAATTCGCGTTTTTTATGCAAATCATGAATGCAAAACGGTATTCCCTATTTTTATGCGATTTATAGACGTAATTTGCATTTTAGCTTTCTGCTGCTAAATTCGTATTTTTTGAGCGATTTATGAACATAATTCCCGTTTTAGTACACACTTCATAGACGTAATTTGCATTTTTCATACAATTTATGAACGTAATTCTCACTTTTTTACACAATTCATGGACGTAATTCACGTTTTGAGCGATTTGTGGACGTAATTCGCATTTTTTATGCAATTCGCTTTTTTTTGAGCGATTCATGGACATAATTCGCGATTTTTATGGGATTAATGAATGTAATTTACATTTTACATGATTTATGGACGTAATTTGCTATATTTATGCAACTCGTAGACATAATTTGCATTTTTTGAGCTTTCTGTCAACGAAATTTGCGTTTTTTGATCGATTTATTGACGTTACTTGTGTTTTTATAGGATTTATGAATGTAATTCGCTTTTTTTACCAATTGTTGGACGTAATTCGCATTTTTTGTAATTTATGAATGTTATTAGTATTTCTTTGCAAGATTCATGGAAGTGATTCGCATTTTTTGAGTGATTTATGAATGTAATTTGCGTTTCAGCTTTCTGCTGCCAAAATTCGTGTTGTTTGAGCGATTTATGAACATAATTCCCGTTTTACTACACGATTCATAGACATAATTTGTGTTTTTCATACAATTTCTGAACGTATTCTCACTTTTTTAAACAATTCATGGACGTAATTCACGTTTTGAGTGATTTGTGGACCCAATTCACGTTTTTTATGCAATTCGCTTTTTTTGAGCGATTCATGGACATAATTCACGATTTTTACGCTATTAATGAATGTAATTTACATTTTACATGATTTATGGACGTAATTTGCTATACTTATGCGATTCATAGACATAATTTGCATCTTTTAAGCTTTCTATCGACGAAATTTGAGTTTTTTGATCGATTTATTGACGTTATTTGTGTTTTTATAGGATTTATGAATGTAATTCGCTTTTTTTACCAATTCTTGGACATAATTCACATTTTTTGCAATTTACGAACGTTATTCGTGTTTTTTTTGCACAATTCATGGAAGTGATTCGCATTTTTTGAGTGATTTATGAACGTAATTCACTTTTTTATGCAATTCATGGATGTAATTTGCGTTTTTTTGAGCGACTCATGAATGTAATTAGCGTTTTTTATACAATTCATGAATGCAGTTCGGTATTTTTATGCGTTTTATAAAGGTAATTTCCGTTTTAGCTTTCTGCCGCCAAAATTCGTGTTTTTTGAGCGATTTATGAACATAATTCATGTTTTACTACAAGATTCATAGACCTAATTTGCGTTTTTCATACAATTTATAAATTTAATTCTCGCTTTTTTACATGATTCATGGACGTAATTCACATTTTAAGCAATTGGTGGACGTAATTCCCATTTTTTATGCAATTTGCTTTTATTTTTTAGCGATTCATGGATGTAGTTCACATTTTTTATGCGATTCATGCATGTAATTCACATTTTTTATGCGATTCATGCATGGAATTCGTATTTTTTATGCGATTCATGGACTGAATTAATGTTTTTATTGCGGTCTTTGGACGAAATTTACGTTTTTCGCGTGGTATTTTGTCGAAATGTTGGGTTTTTTTACATGATTCTTTGTTGAGATACACTTTTTTTTTTACGCAATTCTTTGTCGAAATAAATAAATAAAAATTGTTTCTTCATAAAATTTTCTGCACATGGCGTACGTCTATATTATACAACTCTGCTTGTCAATGTGTATTGTCAATTTTTTTTTTTTTTTTTTTTTTTTTTTTTTTTTTTTTTTTTTTTTCAGATTGAATTAAGGTTTGCTAACTCATAGACTAATTGGAATTTCCAGATTTCTGATCACGCGTATCTATGGAAATTAAGTTTTCTTATCTAAGTATATTGAATATGTATAATTAAAAAATATTTTCCTATTTTAAAAAAGGATTCAAAATATTTTTTCCACAAAATGCAAAAATATCCAATGTAAGAAAGGTAATATTTTCTTCTTACGAAAAATAAAGGCAATATAAATAGAAATTTGATTTAGTATATATTTATTGAATGTTTTAAAGCACATTATAAGATGTTTTTGTAGTTTAAAAAACATTTATTGCTTCGATTTGGGTGTTTTAACTGTGACCATAACTACATAAGGCTTTTCACTCCTGCTTTGTCTGCTAACCCATAGCATAACATGTAATCCGCGAGCTAATATAGTCCAATTTTCCAAGACCAATATATAACAAACAAGAGTTTTCCTAGAAACTAGGCAAGTCTTATTCACTCTATCTTAAAGAAATTCATATTATATATAAGTTTTAATAAAATCTCCCAGCCCGTTTTCTAGATCTCATTATCAGGAACAAACACCATCGATTTCGGTTTAAAAATGAGTATCGAGATCTAAAAATATACGGCACGTAGAAATGTAAAAATTATAGGATAGGTTTAGACTGGGAATATAAGACTATATTAAAAAAATTGGACCATTCTGACCAATATTTGCTGAGTTATTAGATGGCGGCTTTCCGATTTCCTTTGATGTTGAGTTAGCTGTATATATGAAGTTCCGCATCTACCTTACGTGGATACCTTATGACGATGGTAGGCTTAAAGCTGCGTCACTTGAAGGCTGCCGCCTTCTATGATAGTACGCGTCACATATTTTCGCGAAGAGTTTTCCCCGAAATCAAACAGGGGACCGTCAACAAATTGAAAAAGAACGAAGATCTTTTGGATAACCCTATCAAAACTAATGTAGCAAAAGCGTTCAAACTGCACATTATGATTAATTGGCTTATTGTAATGTACTGTGTTAATTTTTACAAGGATAGCATGTATACTCGTAGAGAAATTAAGGTTTTTATAAAAACAGTCCAAAGTTTTTTGCTTATAATTTGCAGAGTTCTTAATATAAAATAGTGTTCTTTTTTGAAAAAATGACAAACATCATTGTACACAATACCCTGTCATCAGAATTAAAAAATAATAAAAATTGTATGACAAATGAGCAGGTTTACTAAATAATTTTTTACTGCGCATGCGTGAACGCTATTAAAATTTCATTTGCATATTATGTCAATTAAATGTATAGAGCAACTTTTGTGAAAGTCTCAAAAACATAGCTTAAAAATTCTGAAAATTATCGTTGATAGAATGAGATCAAAATCCTTTATTCCCTAAATGAAGCAAAAAGATGAGGGGCTGTATCCATATTCCATTGTTTAGTGCCTACACAGTGCCTGCACGTACAACTATATTTAGGCAAAACCCCTGATTTTTTTGCTTCCTTTAGAAATAACGGATTTTGAGTTGATTCTATAGGCTCCCATTTTCAGAATTTTCAAGCTATGTTTTTGAAACTTTTACAGAAGTTGCTCTATACATTTAGCTAACACAATATGCAAATGACATTTTGATATCGTTGACGCATGCGCAATGAAAAATTATTTACTAAACATACTCATTTTTCATACAATTTTTATTATTTTTAAATTCTGATGACAGTGTATTGTGTACAATGATGTTTGTCATATTTTCAGAAAAGAACATTATTTTATATTAAGAACTCTGCAAATTATAAGCAAAAAACTTGGAAAAATTTAGGACTGTTTTTATAAAAAACTTAATTTCTCTACGAGTATACATGCTATCCTTGTAAACATTAACACAGTACATTACAATAAGCCAATTAATCATAATGTGCAGTTTGAACGCTTTTGCTACATTAGTTTTGACAGGGTTATCCAAAAAATCTTCGTTCTTTTTCAATTTGTTGACGGTCCCCTGTTCGATTTCGGGGAAAACTCTTCGCGAAAATATGTGACGCGTACTATTTTGTTTACACACCTGGAGTTTCAGCACATTCCGATTCATATTTCTTTCATTACTTAAAAATAATTACTTAATTACCAATTATGCTTAAATTTTGGACACCAGTGTAGTTTAGCCTGCTGTTTATTGGTCTGAACTAGTTTATCCTAGGCCGATCTAGATTATCCTAGGCCAATTCAATTTGGCGTGATTTTATTGAATTCAATGACCGCGTCAGCGCCAACGTTCTAGATTGTCCAAGGCTGATCTAAAACAACAAATAGTATTTAAAAGAGAAAGATCCAAACTTAAGAAGCTCATCAACAAAACAAAATTAAAGACATGGAAAGACTACTGCAGCAAAGTAACGGACACATACGGCTCGCAATACAAAAATGCAAGCAATAAAAACACGGGCCCTGCTAAACTTGTCAATATACTCCCACCACAGCAATCAGTAAACATTAAAGATACACTGACACACTTTTTAGACAATCTATACATAACAGACCAGAACACCCCCCACAACATAACAACAGTAAATAAAAAAAAAGAAGATGCAAAACCACCAGTAGTTACGAAGGCGGAATTAAATAGAATAATCAGAAACATCAAACAAAACAAAGCACCAGGTTATGACTTCATTGACTATAACTTAATTAAACGCATAAACAATGCCGCCCCGCAACTACTGCTCACACTTCTCAATACATTCTTAAAATTTGAATACTTCCCCAAGTCATTTAAAATCGGAATAGTGGTCCTCTTTCACAAGCCGGTTAAAGACCCTGCAAGCCCTAAAAACTACAGACCGATATGCCTACTACCGGCAATAAGTAAGATTTTAGAACGCATAATACATGGTAGAATAAACTACCATCTTAATAAAAATAAATACTGGAGCGATAAACAATATGGCTTCAAGCAGGGATTCTCCACGGAACACGCACTGGACAATCTAATTAAAACAATAAAAGAAGACAAAGCTAACAACTACCAAACACTCTTAATAGCCATGGACATCAAAGGGGCTTTCGACAACATACGCTGGCCAATACTAATAGATAATATAAAACAATCTCCCTGCCCGGGTTATTTAATAAACTGGGTAGTGAGTTTCTTACAACAAAGATACGTTTCACTAGAGGAAAATGGGATCAAAATCACAAAACAGACATTCGGCGGCTGCCCCCAGGGAAGTTGCCTGGGCCCGCTTCTATGGCTATTAATCGCAGAGACAGCATTAAAAAAACACTGGGGAAAACATGTCAGGATACAGGCATTCGCGGATGACTTTATCCTGATACTCAAGGGAAGAACAAAAGATAAACTTAGAAGACTCGCAAATAGAATACTCAAAGCTTTTAACGAATGGATAGAGGCTAATGGCCTAACGCTGAATAAAGAAAAAACAGAACTACTATATCTAAACAGGGGACATTTGAGGAACCTACCTACAGAAAACACCAATGTAATAGAGGGCATAGAGTTAAACGGTCAATCTCTAAATGTGAAAGAACATATCAAATATCTGGGAGTGATATTGCATAAAAATCTAAACTGGGTACCTCACTGCGCAACACAAACAGGCAAAGTTAGAACAAACTTCAAAAACATGGCCTATATGGCGGCAAAGGGCTGGGGACTAAAACCTAACATAATCAAGATATGGTACACAACAGTAGTGGAAAAAACGCTAACTTATGCGGCCCCAATATGGGGGCACGAGCTCAATAAAAGGAGCAAAGAGATACTCTCTAGTTGTCAAAGGCATTTTGCACTGGCCATAGTCAGGGCTTATAGAACGGCCCCCACCTCGGCACTTCTGGTACTCTCGGGCCTGATTCCAATCCACCTCAAAGTCAATTACGAGGCAGCCTATGGAACAATCGCAAGACTTAGAAAAAACACAAAAATACACAACAAGGTCCTGCACCAACTTGAATATGAAAAGAAAATCAATATATGGGCAAATCACCCAGCCGAAATAACTGAACCAAGGATTGGATATAACATGCACGAAGTAGTCACCTACACGGACGGATCCAAATTGGAATCAGGCGCTACAGGTTCGGCCTTTGTAGCATACAAAAATAACCAAAAAATAATGACATGGTCAGTGCCCCTAAGAGAATGCAACAGCGTTTTCCAGGCCGAACTACTGGCAATACAAAAAGCAGCGGAATGGGGCAACACAACGGGTGAGCCATACAGCATACGCTCGGATTGCAGATCAGCCATAGAATCACTAAAAAAGCCATTTAATGTCAATGAAACAGTAGATAAAATACAAAAATTAATTAAAGAATCCAACAATAAGTTTAAAATCAGCTGGGTCAAGGCGCACGTGGGCATCCAAGGAAACGAGGATGCAGACGAGTTAGCCAAAACCGCAGCGGAAAACACAAATAACAAAAACAAATACTATATGAAAAAGCCAATCTCAAAACTGAAACGGACACTCAAAGAGCTAACAATGAAACAATGGCAGTTCGAGTGGGATTACGGGGATACAGGCAGGGAAACACATCAGTATTTTCCAACAGTAGGTGAAAGCAGACTCATAAGCGACTTTTTACTCTCACAACTCTACACAGCACATGGAGCATTTCCAGCGTATCTCCACAGATTTAATAAAGCGGACACTCCGGACTGTGCATGCGGCACGGAGGGTACGCCTAAACATTATCTCCTCCACTGCCCACTCACCCAACAGTACCACCTGGTAAACATAACAGCAAATAATGATAAACTGTGGCACGAACAATTAGGTAAAAACAAACACGTACAAAATAAAGCAAAAACAGTAATCAGGTGGCTCCAAGAAAACTGCGACAGTATCACAACATTAAAGCAAACAAACACATAAAACAGAAAGCCCTCTCATTTTGATAACCCAGCACAAACATAATACTGTATGTTATGTGTTATATGTTATATGTTGTATGTTAAAAAAAAAAAAAAAAAAAAAAAAAAAAAAAAAAAAAAAAAAAAAGGCCTAGAATTTTTTTTTCTTTTGCCAAAAAAAAAAAAAAAAAATTGTTTGTATATGTTTTATGTCCTTTAGCAGTGTGCGGTAGTCGCACAACATCAGCTGTAACCGTGGCCCGCAATAGGAGCCCCGCAACATATGAATTGCATGCACAACGAATATCAACAACGGTTCAGCAAGTTGTGCAATATGACATAGTAAGAAGCTTCAAACGCCCCCGACACTGCTTGTCCGTCCACTGTGTTGTGTTATAAAAAAAAAAAAAAAAAAAATTATATATAAAAGGTCTAGGAATCCCCTAATGCCAAAAAAAAAAATAAAAAATAAAAAATAAAATAAAATAAAAATTAAAAACTGTTTTTATTTTAAGTTTTTTTCATTTATTATTTTAATTTTTTTAACTCTTTATTTAACTATTTTTTTATTTTATTATTACTAATTTTTATTTATTTTTGACAGCTCGCCTCTTTATTTGGTGCAGTAGGACTCTGTCCGCACAAAATACCGGACCCGCTCTAATGGGGCAACACAGGGAGCCAGTTTTTCTCGGTGGGGTACGGTAGAAAGGTGGGTTCTTGTCTCTCTCTTTGCAACGCTCTCGTTTGCCTTGCTATTTGGCGCAAAAATTTTCCTCCATCAGCGGTACGACTTAGCTTTTCGGCCATTTTCTGTTTTTTTTTTTTTTTTTTTTTTTTTCCTCAAAATTTTCCCAACATTCAGCTAAGTTCAGTACCATTGTTTAGGCTCAAAAACATCCAGTCCCATTTCGTCTGGTAAGATGAGTACAAGGTGTGCGGCAACAAATCACAAAGTTAACCCAATGTGCAATAAACCACAAAGATTACCAACAAAGCACTTAACCTAAACAGCCGACCCGGGTACTTGTCTTACCGGGCAAGTCTCGATAAACCTTCAACTCGCGATTCAACTCACAGTTGAGAAACCTCAGGTTAGCTATTCTAACCGCCGGTTAATATTTGAAATTCATCGCTAACTTTACAGCCGAAATTAGTCAACCTTGGGTTAGTGAACTTCAGGTTGAAATGTGATGGTCATGATGTATCTGATTGGCCAAAAAATATCACATGACATGCTTATCGCGTTCATGAGTTCGATCCTTGCGTACTACCAATTTTTAATTGCGAAGCAAAAACAAGATTCGAAATACATACTTGTGTTTAATTTTTAGATCGATAAATTTCGAATTACGTTGTGATTTGGCAGTTTTGTTTATTCACAAAATTAGATTCAAAGATTAGAAATACCAATACAGTTATAAGATTTTTATTTTTACAAGATTTTGCGTTACAGTATCATTTTTTCATAAAAGTTACTTGATTTAAAAAAAAAATATATTTTTTTTTCTTTAAAAATTAAATTTAATAAACGATTTTCTAACCAGGCTAGCAATAGTAATTAGAATAAAAGAAACTAACGAGCTAGTTTATTTATTTTTCAACGAAAATTAAAATATTGAAAATGCATCTATTTTTTCATATATTTTTTCTAACGTAAATCTAATGTATTAATTAATTTATCTAATGTAATTGATGTGCAAATTTTTAAATGCGAAAAATTTCAAGATAAATCCTCAGAAAAATGCTTTTTCTAAACAAATGTAATTATTTAAAACAAGTAAGAAAATTAATTATTATAGTGTATTATAGTTCGACGTCTTATTATTTTGGGGTCATAAAATTCTTGCTGTTACGATTGCATGCTTTAATTAAGTAAAAAAGATGAAACTGAAATGTGAGAAAAAAACTGCTTTGCTTTATTATTATTATTTTTAAAAATTTTAAATTAATTAAGCAAAATTTTTCATATCAAAACTTTCTTTCTATTCATATTCAACAGATGGCGCTACCTGATATCAAAATTGCTATGCAAACTCAAACCTTCAAAGCCTAGAGACTCATCACAAATCAATGTAATTTTCGTTAATAGAGGTAAAAAAAACCCTCAAAAATTTAAACCAACTCATTCTTTTATAGCATCTTTTATAATTAACATTTCGTTTACCTAGTGAGTTACAAACAGATCTCTGTGAAAAAAATCCACCAATGTTCAATTCAAAACAGCCGCCATCTTTGCTTGGACTGAGCATGCGCGGTCGAATAACCTCTGTCTCATATGAAGGTTGAGTAACTCAACTTTTGTTTCGGTTTCTCCTCAGAATTCGGCAGGTTGAGTTGACGGTGAATTAGAATTTACATTCAACGGAGAGTTATACGCTGAACTCGCGGTTCAGGTTGATGGAGACTTACCCGGTTAGTGGTTCGCCACTTTGCCGGCAAAAATTACATCATGTACGCTAATGGCGCCTGGTGCATGTAAAATCCGTCGTGGGTGCAAAGTCCTCCAAGTTACCTGTGAATTATACCTCTGGAGGTGCCCTGCCAGGTGAAGGTCTCGTCATCTGATCAAGGCTCTAAATTACGAGACCATCTTGCGAAGCCAATTGCAGTTCAAACAACAAACAGGCGAAACAAAGTATGCTCAACGACAAGCAAGTACTGCAGAAATGATGGCATGCGTAGCAAAGAAATCAGGTTTATTGCCGCTACGCGGCAATTAGGCGGTCGACCGCCCCGATACCAGGTATCTAACCCGTTAAGCTGAGATAACTCGGCAGGTAGGGGCCTGGCCATCGGTTAGATAGAAAGAAAAAAGTTTATTCTAGGCCAATGTATTTTACGTGTTTTTAGCTCACAGGCGTCAAAGCCTGAGAAATAATGGGCTCGCAAGTTCTGTATGTACGCATGTATGTACAGAGCCTGATTACTAACGGGGCACTCTCTCACCAGAAAAAATTTATAGAAATTTTCGTCTTCTTTAAACGCCCTTTTCATACAAGATTACTGTCATGAATAAGGAAAAATTCTTTATTTCTTTTTCCTGGTGGGAGAGTGCCTCGTTAGTAATCAGGCCCTGTGTATGTACACATGTATGTACGTACGTATGTACGTAACACGATAACTCTTGATAGAAATAATGTAATTTGACATTGACGTGTTATTATCTCATTAGACTACCAAAGCCTGAGAAATAATGTGCCCGTGGATTCTGTATCTGTGTATGTACGTAAGTACGTAACGCAAAAATTCTTGATAGAAATACCCGATTTGCATCAAACTTTCAATATAGGTTTATTCTTATGAGGAGTTTTTCTGTTTAATTTTGGGAGGTCATTGGAGAATAATAAGGGGGAGAAAGATCGAGAGGCTGATTCGCCCCTTCCCTTAAATCAAATAAATGGGTTTCCATGCATTATTAGCATATTTTATAATAAAAAAATAGATATAGAAGCATTCTGATGAGGCACCTCCATGATTAGTTGTGGATGTTCATTGTTTTAGTATAAAGAGAGGGGAAAATATAAGTAACGCCAATTGATTTATGTAAATGCTTTTTTCAGACAGAATTTGCTGATTTGCTTAAATTTTTGAAATAGATTCATTCTGGTAAGGTGCTTCCCTAATTAGTTTTGGAAGTTAATTGGTTAAGAACAAATGGAAGAAAGGGGGACTCCCGCCTATTTTTGCCAAATGGGTTTTTCATGCAGAATTAACCGATTTGCTGCAAATCTTTGATTTGTTCATTCTGATGAAGCGCTTCACTGATTAATTTTGGTGGTTCTTTGGTTAAGTATAAAGGGGAAGCGTAAAATTTATTTCCTTAAATTAGATAAATTAGATAAATTAGTTATAATACAGAATTATCCAGTTTGCTTAAAATTTTGGACATGAATTCATTTTGATCAGACGCTTCTTTAATTAATTGTTCTTTTGGTTAAGTATAATGGAGTAGTGGACGATTTATTGCTTTCCTTAAATTAAATAAATGGTTTTTTAAGCAGATTTATCTGATTTGGCGATTAAATTTTGAATATAGTTTTTTTCATAAGGCGAATCCCTGAATAGTTTTGAGGGTTTAAGGATTAAGTATAAAAGGAGGAATGTAAGCAGAATTATCTGATTTGCTTCAAATATTGGATAATTCTTCAATTTTATAAAGCGTATCTGCAATTAGTTTTGGGGTTCAATAGTTAAGTATAATTAGGGGAAATGGGAAAAAGTAATCTCCCTCACTTGTTTATTCGAGGGTGATATTAAAAAAAAAGTCTGTAATACACTAGTGTAAACAGCCTGTGAATGCAAAGCCATTATTTTAACAGGGCAATATTCTTTTTAATATTAATCCTGACTACTGCTCTCTAATCTTGTGCAAAGTGGTTTTGCTATCACCCCTGTATAATATATTTTATTTGAAGGGTAGTAGAATACTGTTACAGGTTTGCACGGGCCGGAATTTCGAAACCCGGTATAAAAATTAAAAGTTCAGCCCGAGCCCTGCCTGTAAAAAAATCATTGAAAAGGGACTCAGTCCGGCTCGACCTGGCCCTACTCAATTTCTGCAAAAAATTCAGATTTTAATTCACATACATTTAAGATTCCTTTAAAGAATACTGCATTACATATTTATGGATAAATTTACAATGTATTTTTAAATTACGATGTGTTCGCTAAATGGAAAATACACAATGTATTATTGATTATTTAGATTCTTAGTCCTTCAATATTCAAATAGGAATTCATTAAATAGTTAGAATAAAAGAAAAAAAGGAGTGTTATAAACATCATAACTTTTGAATATGTTTAGTAAAAAGTAGATTTGTAAGTATATTGTTCTATCATTCCTTAAGGGTTTTCTCAAATCCAAAAGAGCTACATCCTAACACATTTATTAATTAATTCCTTTTCGGAAATGCATAAGATTAACAGGCATTCTCACTCAGAAAATATGTAATCGATTACGTTAATCATTTTTTCATAAAAGCGATGTATCTTTGAGAAAATACTATTAAAGCTATGTTTTGAATCGAATTTCCAGTTGCGACTTTACGGAAAAGAAAAACTTGACGCCATGACAAAAATAGCTATATGTCGACAGGTAATTAATTCCTCAAAAATGGAAAACGCTGTTCGATTCCAAATTATGTTCAGCTGCGATCTGGCTCGAATAATAATAAAAATAATAATAATAATTTTAAAAGCAAGCTTATCACAGCATGGCCTGAGTCTGCAGAAAGAAAAATAAAAATAAGCAAACACCATGTCCAATGTATCATGTCTCTATGGTGGACATGTTAAATTTCTGTATTCATGTTACAGGCAATGACTCTTGGCACACATTTATGCTTATTCTAGTGAAAGATATGTTTTTACCGGCCAGACCCAATTTTGAGCCAAATTATATTAGCCTAGACCAAACTATTTTATCCTAACGCAAATTGGATAAACTAGTTTTCCAATACCAAACTTATTTCTCTAAATGTCCATAGGATAAACTAGTTTTTTTTTATGAAAGTTGGTAATCCTTCACTTTTTCTTTCATACTTAACCGTTAAACTCCCCAAAACTATTCAGGGAATCGCTTATCAGAAAGAACATACATCCAAATTTGACGCAAATTCGTAAATTCTGCATCAAAACCATTTAACTAAATTATTGGGGGGTTACCTACATTGCCCTTTGTTTTACACTTAAACGATAAACATCCACAACTAATTACGGAGGCATCTTGTCAGAATTATCTTATACCTAAAATTTTAAATGAAAACTGATAATTCTGCATGAAAAATCCATTTCTCTGAATTAACAATGGGGTATTAGTCTCCCTTTGACCTCCTCTTAATCTTATCCAATGAATTCCCAAAACTAATCAGAAAAGTACCTTATCAAACTGAAACTACTTCCAAAATTTTAAGCAAATCGATATTTCTACCAAGAGTTATCGCATTACGTACATATGTACGTACATACGTACAATCATGCGTACATACATGCGTACATACATAAATACAGAACCTGCGAGCTCATTATTTCTCGGGCTTTGACGCCTGTGAGCTAAAAACACGTAAAATTATATTGGCCTAGGATAAACGAGGTCAGCCTAGGACAAACTAGATCAACCTAGGACAAACTAGAATGTTGGCGCTGAGGCGGTCATTGAATTCAATAAAATCACGCCAAATTGAATTGGCCTAGGATAATCTAGATCGGCCTAGGATAAACTAGTTCAGACCAATAAACAGCAGGCTAAACTAGTTTATCATATAAGAGTTAGGCCAAACTAGTTTGGCCTAGGAAATCTAGTTTGTCCTATGGGCCTTAGGATAGACTAGTTTGGCCTAGGAAAAAATAGTTTGTCCGATGGGCGTTAGGATAAACCGGTTTGGCCTAGGAAAAACTAGTTTATCCGATGGGCGTTAGGATGGACCGGTTTGGCCTAGGAAAAACTAGTTTATCCGATGGGCGTTAGGATAGACCGGTTTGGCCTAGGCCATTCTAGTTTGGCCTAAAATCGAGTTTGGCCTGTAACATATATATGGGTGATTCTCAAAATAGGGGACAATTTCAAAATTGAAATCTTAAAAAAATTACTGTTAGCGAAATTTCTGAAAAAAAATAGGTGTTGTTAGTATAGTATTAGGTATACTTTACATGTAGTCAGCAGAGCTAAATATTTAAAAATTAACTTGAAAAAAATAATTAGTATTTTTTGAGCCATGCTAATGACAAAACAAATTGCATGGAATAAATATATTAAGAAACTTTTATTTTCTTCCTCTTTAAATATTTTTTTCTATATTTATTAGCCTTCCTTTTCAGCAAATGGTTTCCATTTTTACATATATACATATAAGGAGAATAAAAACATTACCAAAGAGCAAACTTTGTTTACATGAGCAACATTCTGACACTAACAATGTAAGAAGCTGTCTTAGTGATTTTCTGACAGATTTAATGCATATTTTAGGGATAATAAATGTAATACCTAAATTTATATGTAAAATTAAACATTATAAAAATACAATATAAGCAATGGTCACATTTATGCACATAGGAGTCTTTAGCATGGACAGAAAAACCATGCTAATGACACTGATATTTGTCCATGCTAATGACAAATTTTAATTTAAATAAGATTATAAGCCATAATATAATCACAATGCAATAGTTCTTTCTGGGGCTTTTTAAAACACAAAAGTCTTATGCAAATAAGTAAAATAAAAATTTTAATTATAAAATAAACATGAAAATTATTATCCATTCTAATGACATACAATTGATGTACGCCCCTAATATTCAACTTCTATTATTAAAATACAATACATGCTTCTATTTTCAGGCTGGGATAAAATGGCTACTTGTTGCCATGGAGAAACTTTATATTTTCAAACTATTGTCATATGTTAAAATGAAATTTTGATTAAGAACCAGCTGTTATAGTATTACCTTGTTTTGAAAACAGAATATGGAGGACAAACTTTAATTCTTATTTTATATATTATAATTTTATTTTTAAAAAGAAATTTATTGGATAAATCCTCTCCTTGATTAATTTAAAGAAAGAATAACATTTGTTTTATTTTATAAACATGATATTAACTCTTGAAAAAGCTAGTATATACAAGGCAGAGCTGCTGTGGACATCCATGCTAATGACTTTTTGAACATTTATTCTGTTATTTTAAGGTGTTTTTAAATAAAAAGTGAATAATTCTTGAGTGCAAATAATGAATAATATTAAGACAAACATATCTAAATATAAAAACATGACAGAAAACCTCTCATTTTTTTTTGTATGCCGAAAGACTTAAATTGTCCCCTATTTTGAGAATCACCCATATACACTATATGGCCATTGATTATTGGACACTTGCGATTTTAGACATTTTACTAAATATCTAGAAAAATACATGAGGAATCATCTCGAAACTTTTAGTGTATAAATATAATAGTATAAGTCATACATCTCCGTGAAGATTTTTTCTCGAAACTCCATAGGGGACCGTCAACAAATTAAAAAAGAATGAATATCTTTTGAATAACCCTGTCAAAACTAATGTAGCAAAAGCGCTCAAACTCTAGATTATGATTGAATGCCTTATTGTAATACGCCTTATTCATTTTTATGCAAATAGCATGCATACTGGAAGAGTAATTAAGAGCACACAATAGTCACAGAAAAATTACTCAAAAAGACCCGGATGACCATGTAAAGTCTATAGGAGCGTTCTTTTCTAATATCTCGCTCAAATTTTAATATTTTTGCATGATTTTTTTTGCACAAGATAGCTGAGGGCAATCCACAACCGGGCTAGTTTTTACTTTTTCAATTTTTATTTCAGATTTTCTTTAAAAAATTACTTTAACTTTCGAAACCGGTTTAAACCGGTTCTGAAACTGAAACCATCGTAATATAAAAAATATATAACCAAAATCGAAAAAAGAAAAACTAGCCCGGTTGTGGATTGCCCTCAGCTATCTTGTGCAAAAAAATAATGCAAAAATATTAAAATTTGAGCGAGATATTAGAAAAGAACGCTCCCATAGACTTTACATGATCATCCGGGTCTTTTTGTGTACTTTTTCTGTGACTATTGTGGGCTCTTAAGGTTGTTTTTTAAACGGTCCCAAATTTTTCCAAGTTTTTCCCTTATAATATTCAGAGTTCTTAATATAAAATAATATTTTTTTCAGAAAATATGACAAACAACATTGCACACAGTACCCTGTAATCAGAATTAAAAAATAATAAAGATTGTATGAAAAATGAGTAGGTTTACTAAGTAAATTTACTGCGCATGCGTCAAAGATATCAAAATTTCATTTGCATATTATGTTAGCTAAATGTATAGAGCAACTTTTGTGAAAATCTCAAAATCATAGCTTGAAAATTCTGAAAGTAATCGCCTGTAGAAAAATGACAAAATCCGTTGTTTCCAAAATGAAGCAAAAAAAAATGAGGGATTTTATATTTTATCCAAATGTAGTAGTACAACCCGTATTGTGTATTCTATATTGACACTAACCAATGAATATATGGATACAACCCCTCTTGTTTTTGCTTCATTTTGAGAATAACGGATTTTCAACTTATTCAATTGACGATTATTTTCAGAATTTTCAAGTTATGATTTTGTGACTTTCACAAAAGTTGCTCTATACATTTATCTAACATAATATGCAAATGAAATTTTGACATCGTTGACACATGTGCAGTAAAAAATTATTTAGTAAACCAACTCATTTTGTATACAATTTTCATTATTTTTTAATTCTGATTACAGGGTACTGTGTGCAATGTTGTTTGTCATATTTTTTGAAAAAAATATTATTTTATATTAAGAACTCTGAAAATTATAATGGAAAAACTTGGAAAAATTTGGGACCGTTAAAAAAAAAACCTTAATTACTCTGCCCAGTATGCATGCTATTTGCATAAAAATGAACAAGGCGTATTACAATAAGGCATTTAATCATAATCTAGAGTTTGAGCGCTTTTGCTACAATAGTTTTGAAAGGGCTATTCAAAAGATATTCATTCTTTTTTAATTTGTTGACGGTCCCCTATGGAGTTTCGAGAAAAAATCTTCAAGGAGATGTATGACTTATACTATTATATTTATACACTAAGAGTTTCGAGATGATTCCTCATGTATTTTTCTAGATATTTAACAAAATGTATAAAATCGCAAGTGTCCAATAATCAATGGGCATATAGTGTATATATATATATATATATATATATATATATATATATATATCTGATTTTTGTCATGCGATAACTAACGTATTTATGAACCGATTTGAATGAAACTTGGTATGTACATAGTACATATAAATATCTCAACCGAGTTCGTTAGCCAGCACCATCCACCATCTTGTTTCAAAATGGCG
Organism: Maratus speculifer; assembly: GCA_964019185.1. Taxonomy (NCBI): domain Eukaryota; kingdom Metazoa; phylum Arthropoda; class Arachnida; order Araneae; family Salticidae; genus Maratus; species Maratus speculifer. The sequence continues at coordinate 20,202,118 of OZ025293.1, read as the reverse complement.
GCCATTTAAAAATTTTTTAAAAAATTTAAATTTAAAAATTAATGCGAAAAAATTAAAAGTTGAAAAATAGAGAGCACTTTTTACTTTGTCTATATCTTAAAAAATGATTGAGTTATAGCACTTTGAATTTTTCTTATGGCTGACATTTTGAAACGATCTGATTTTGTCACGTGATAACACTCGTATTTATAAATCGATTTGGATGTAATTTGGTGTGTACATAGTACTTAATAAGGCCTGAACCAAGTTCGTTAACCAGTTTCATCCGCCATCTTGTTTAAAAATGGCGGCCATTTAAATTTTAAAAAATTGTCTGTATCTTAAAAAATGTCTGAGTTATAGTACTTTTAATTTTTAGTGTTGCTCACATTTTTTGAAATGGTCTGGTTATCGTCACGTGATAACACGCGTATTTATACACTGATTTGGATGAAACTTGGTGCGTAGATAGGACATACTGATGCCTGGACCGAATTTGTTGGCCAGTTCCAACCGCCGCGCCGTGTTGTTTCAAAATGGCGGAATATTATTTTTTTAAATTTAAATTTTAAAATTAGTTGCAAAAAAGTAAGAAATGGAAAAAGATTTTTCTTTTGTGTTTTGACCTTGATACAAAGATACCAGAGTATTTTTTGTTTCATTTATATCTTGAAAAATGGCTGAGTTTTAGCACTTTCAATTTCCTGTGAGATTGACATTTTGAAACGGTCTGAAATTTTTCACGCGTTAATACGCATATTTATAGACTGATTTCAATATAACTCTGTGTGTTCATGGTACATACCAATGTCTTGACCGAGTTCACAGGCCAACTTTATCGCCATCTTGTTTCAAAATTTAAATTTATCAAAATCTTTTAAATGTATAATGATGTATAAACAAAAAATTAGAAATTGAAAAAAGGTTCTTTCTAAACTATTTATCTTAATAATGAATTCCTGAGTATTTTTTGCTTTGTGTTTACCTTGAAAAACGCTTGGGATATATTAGTTTGAATTTCTAATGTGGGTGACATTTTTTTTTTTTTAAATCAATTTGCCCAGGACACCACTCGCATATATTAATCGATTTCGATGTGAGTGTGCATGTTCACATGAATTAAGATTTCGATCAAGCTCATTGGGTTTTTTTATCCATCATGCTGCTTTAAAATGGATATCGTGGAAATTGGCGACCCTATAAATCGCTTAAAATAAAACCAGATTGAATAAAAGATTACTAATTTCTAAAAATTCCTATTAATATTCAGTATCGACAAAAACTAGTATTCAATCTTACATAATCGTGTACGTGTTCCACTATTTTGAGCTTCGTATATTTGATTTATATAACTGAATTTAAAATAAATAAATAAGTATATGAAAGCTACCTCTTCCTCCCGGCACTGCCGGAAGGACTTTTTAAATCGATTCCTTTCAAATGAGAGGTAAAAGAACATTTTAATTCTAAAATTGTGAACTTTATTTCAATTTAAATAAACTGCTTATAGTTTTACTCAAGGTTTTTTCCCATTGTGTTGGAACCAGAAAAAACAAGTGGGCATGGTATCAAATGCGCGCCATTATGAATGCATTGCCTTGCTGGAATCTATCTAAAGGTCCGTCAATTGCTTCAATAAAAGGAATGTGGTTGTTCAAGGATTCACTCGGCCCAGCGTCGTGCGAAAGGGGGAGGGCGAAGGGGGCGGTCGCCCCGGGCACGGAAATTTAGGAGGTGCCAAATTTATACTACCAACTTCATATTTTGGACTGTTACAAAAAAAAGCTGTGGCAGGGGGCGCCAAATTAAAACTTTGTCCCGGGCGCAGTTTTTTCTTTGCACGCCCCTCACTGGGCCAGTGAAAAACAGAACGTTGTCTAGGCTTTACCAGTAAATCCAAATTCAGAACAAACCACGAGAGAGTCCCCACACTGTCGCCGATCTGATAATATTTCGGGTACCTTGGACAGATCGTTTCAATAAATAAGACCAACCCTCCGGACCATCGATTTTTTTAAATATATATATATATATATATTATTCTTTTAAATTCGAGCTATTAGTGGATATCTTGCCAGCTCGCGTAAAGCTGCTTTCCCATTGCTCAGTGTCTTTATAAGGACCATTTTTAGGTGCGTTCATAAATATGTAAATACGTAGCACAGTCGTTGTTCAGTCCGTCCGTCTGTCCGCATGTAACAGAGCAAAAACTACCCTACCGAATCAATTGAATTTTAAAAAAATATAATTTTTGCATAATTTTGTCGTGTAATTTTCAAATTTATGAAAATCGGATGCATAGTTTAATTACTGGAACAATCAAAAGTATTCCGTTACATGACGGCCAATGGGAAAAAATAGTTTCAAGTGCATTTTAATGGTGTTACACTTTTTCGAACATAATAAAATTGATATGATCAATGAAGTAAATGCTAAAATACACATTTTCTACAGTATGCGATGCAAAGAGTTTTTGTTATTAATTTACAGGGCTACACAAAAGTATTACATTACATATTGGTAGTAGAGGAAAACATTGTTTGAGGCGCATTTTCATAATATTAAACTGTTTCACATTTTATTAAATTGATATACGTTGCTGAAGTTTACTACAAGTTACTTCCTGTATAAAAAATAAGGCAGGTAGTATTTACAGGGATACACAAAAGATTTCGGATACTCAACCCCGAAGTTCTGTATGAAACAACTTTCATAAAAAGTGAAATATTTCAAAAATGCATAATAAAAAATTAAAAAATCTCCACTAAAACAAGAAAAAAAGGAATGCTATTTAAAAAAAACTACCTACATTTCTGGCTTACACCCGGCTGCACATGTATAGGTTAGTAGCAGTCTTTGCCGGGTACACTGGCTGGTTTCTCTTAAGGAATCTTGAATCAAATGAAATGCATCTAGTAAAAAATTTGAAAAAAAAAATAATAAAAACTTACTATTTAATCAAACATCCATTATTGTTGTCGTATTCGTATAATCTTTCATTATTCTGTTCAAAGTTGACGTTGACGACATACTTGACAAAATAACTCTAAAATGACTGAAGTGTCTATGTTTAACTATTTTTTTAGTAGGCGTGTTATCTTGAATTTCCAGCTTCTACCTAAACGGCTGCTGAGACATGGCGAAATATCCTAAACGTGCCTTAAACCCGCTTAGGTGAGAATTTCTGTAATAGATAAAATACATGCAAAATTTCAGCAGATTAGGTAACCTCAAATTTATGCCTCTATATGAAACTGATACTGAGGTATGACGTACTGGCCAAAATTTTCGTACCTATTGTTAATCGTTTTAGACGGGTGGGGGGGGGGGATTTATGAAATCGTTGGAATAAATGTTTAATAATTTTTAATATGTTTTTTATCGTTAATGTCACACGTTTACCTAAAATTGCTCGTAGAATATTGCTAGTGATGGAAGATTTTCGAAAATTGGCCTATCGAAAAATAAATCGTCATCATGAAAAACACAATCGACAGAGTCATCGTTTATTTCCGAGACTCAACAATCAAGATGTTCTACAATCGATCATTAAAATAATTGCAAATACATGGAAACTAAAAAAGGATGGAATCCAAAAACAACACACCAAAGAAAGGTTAAAAGAGAGCGGAAAACGGTGATGTAACGGTACCCCTTGGAGGAAAAAATTTAAAAGGCGCAAGTAAGTATAGAAAGATAACGAAGTTTAAGTATAATGTTCAGAGAGCTTTCCAATGATATATCATATGAGGGTGTAGGCCAAATTTAGAAAATTGCACCCCCTGAGATCCAACTGTCACGTCTCCCCGGTATATAACCGTCCCATCTCTTTGAAATTTTCATATATTATATATAATATTTATCAGAGGGCCCCGTAAAAAATACGATCTCTAATAATAAAAGGCTACATTTTAAATATTTTTCTAAAATTGCCCCGGAGAGCAAATTTGGGTACGGCAAGAAAGATTTATAACATTACAGAGCGCTCCGAGGGCTTTCTGATGATATGTCACATGATGGGTCCAAAAAAAAGCTTAGAATTTTTCGACCCCCACTTTAAACACTTTGGGAGTGGAAATTTTAACATCACTGAATAATGATTTTAATTATTTTTTTAACAGATTTATTTTCTATCATTTCATGCTTTCAGTTAAAACGACTGCTGAGATGTGCCATATGTTCTAAATTGTTTGACACCCGTTTTAACCCGCTTAGTGGGAAATTTTCTAAAAGTTTTTTAGTAGATTTATTTTCTGGAATTTAATGCTGCTGCTTATACGGCTGCTAAAATATAGGAAGATGTTCAAGAATTTTTTACCCCCCCCCGATCGCCCCTAAAGTGGGGAATTTTCAAAACTCCATCTTAGTGCACGTTTACATCATAAGAAGTATATTTCCCCTATTCTTCATGTTTCTGCGTTCTATAGTTTGGGCCGAATAAAACAGTCTACATAAAAAATTGAAAAAGTAAAAAATGGTCTTTATAAAGATCGACCTCAGATATTCAATGCGAAATAAATAAAATAAAATAAAATAAAAATATGCAAATTCAAACGACATACTTAGAAAATGTCTCCCATAGGATTAATATTAGCGAGTGGGTGTTTTCACTTGACTGAAGTAACCTCTCGATCTATATGTAATAAACAAATCATATATTTGTAACGATATTATTGCATAAAGAAAATTGCCGAGACACATAAAATTTCGCAAAATTTTATTGAGAATTATTGTTTTAAGAACAGCGAATAATAAGATATTAGAGTTTGCCCTACTTTCTGTTTAAAAAGAAGGAAAAAAAAGAAAAAAAAAGAAACCGTTCTGAAATTTGTATTATAATATTTGATAATTTATGTTAGTTTAAAGTTTAAAATATGTGTTTTATTCTGAATATATTTTTTCTCCGAATTGTTTTCCCTAGTTTTTAAAACGCGCTACTGCACTACATGTCCTCAGTTCGATTCCGGACGACAAATTGAGTAAGGTTCACTCAACCTTCCATACTAGATAAAATGAGCACCAACCTTGCTGACAATTTGACCGCTCAGACTTCTCTTGACTTTCCTCTGAGCTTGACCGGGACATTATGTTGTATCGCATTTTAGGACCCATGGTCAGGAAAGCAGGTCTGGTCATTAACATAGGATGACTTTCAGAATGCATATCTTCCACAGACGTGGTGGTAATAAAATAAACAAACCTAAGGGAACATTGGAGATAACTCCATGAAATTTGATATTCGAATCAAATAGAGATCTGCACGTGTTGAATAACTTTAAAATGTAACTTTTATCGACACGAATTTTAACAATAGGCGTTGAAATTTTCGTGGAAACTGACATATTGCAATTTTTAAAGACAAATTTAATTCTATGCTTACTTTAAAAGAATTTAAGTTTTATAGATTTTATAAAAACAAAACATAGTTTTCAAAAAATAAAGGCAAGCAGTTTTAATATTAATTAAATAATCTTAAAAAAAAAATACATCAGCAAATTGCTGATTTATATTAAGGCAGAATGCGGTACTTTATTTTAAAGGAATGCTGTTCATACATGCTGTATTACGACGAATTAATAAAGTTATTATTAAATATTTTAATTTAAAATGTATTTAGAGAAATGAAATTAATTTTTTATCTATTTTTTATGAAGTTTATTTATTTTTGTTATTTTGCTTCATTCTTAACATCGTATGTTCAACTTGCGTTACATTAGCAATATACATTTAAATTTCTTTATTTTATAACGTTATTAATGATGAAACGATGTCAGCAAATAACTACTAGTTTTACATTTTCTTGACTAACATTCGGAAAAGCTACTATATTTATACGATAGGTTTTTTTAAATTAGTATAATGATGTAACAGAAAAGTTTTTAGTTTGTGTTTAGTTACTTTCTTTCGTTCTAAAGTAATATAAATAAGACGATTCTAACTCTGTCTGAATCTAACACATACCTTTTACTTTCTTCCCAGCTTTGTTCTAAGAGTTTTATTCAGTATGTTTCTTTAAATTCATATAATGAGGTGATGGAAAAGTGCTATTAGTTTGCATCCAGTTACTTTCTTCAGTTTCTTTCTTTTTTCTAGGTCAGTGGATGTCATGCATTAAGAAAGACCCGAATAACGTGAATTCCGGTTTGAAATTGGCAAACGTGTGTTTGTCAATTCCGATTAAAGAGGTCAAGTTTACTTATTTTGAAAGGAAAGAAAAATTGGTTGGTTTATATGGAGTTTTTCAATTAATTTATAGTACTTCAAATTGTTCTATGTGTACCTAGTTAATGACGGAAAAATGAAGTTTTTTTTAAATAAATAAATATATTAACATTGCTTACAGAATATTTTTTGTGAAATGTATTAGGGGAAATGAATCTTTTGTTGTCTACATCGAAACAGTTACAATAAGAATAATTACGTATATTTTACGCTCCATTGTGATTGCAACGAACAGTAACAATCATGAAACCTTGCTTTTATGTGCTTAACGTAATCCTACATAATGCTTAAAAAAATAAGTGTATATGTAACCTATTCATTATATACAAAATCAAATGTAAGTAGTGAAAGGTATGTGAAATCTTATGAAGTAAATCTGTTAATAATTATTGAATTTTGATTTGTAAAAATGGGCAAGTGTGATTCACAATACAGAAACAGAAAATTAAAAAGAAATAGGCCAAGATTTTAGTTTTTATTACAATACTATATACAATTAACAAACAATTGTTCAAAATTTCAACAATCTAACGATCTACATTTCGATTTAGTTTTATATTCTTAACACTAGATCTACTGGATATTTGAGTCGAGTTTTATAAAAATATTTTACATTAGAATTTTGATTTAAAACAGTTTAACTTTATTATTTAACGTTTTTCTTGAGTGTATAGTCAAATGTATAGTCATTCTTTTCAAGTAGATAATTTCCATTATTACTTTTCATATTCAGATTATCTGTGATTCACTGTTATCATAATCACACATTGAGAATTAAAAGCAGATAATTTGTAAGAAAACGACAACTTTTTTTACTTTACTAAATATAGAAGTAAAATCATTTTTAAGCGTATATCATAATAAAACAAATAAAATATCTCATCTAAAACTTGTTCCGTTTATTTAAGTGACGGAAGGAGTTGAATGGAGATAATTATTTCTGACAATTTATGTGTACCTCAAATCACTCTTTATAACAATGTAAGTGATTTAATTGTAATATTGTAACAATAGGACAGTGAATAGAAGGACTTCAAAAAATCCCGTTATTGAAAATAGTGAACTGGAATAGGCGAATCTTTTCACATACATGGACCAAATTTTTCTCAAAAGATGTTTTACGTGACGTTAACGAGCCCCCCCCCCCCCCTCAAAAAAAAGCAGTCAATAAAAATTAACTATTCAAAACATCTTTAACTTTTTGTTTATTAGGATTAAAAATATGTATGCACTGTAATAATTATAGTAATAATTACATTTTTATAAAGACGTAAAAAGATAAAAGCGATTTTCGTCTTTCGTCTATAAAGTCACAGATTTAATAATGGGTTCATACCTACTTACTTTTAACTGAATACAAGCTGATTTGAAGTCATCCGAAAAGTAGTTTTTATTTGAGTTTTTCATGTCATTCAATTCGAAAAACAATGACTCGCAGGCATAGAGGTAGATCTCAAAGTTTCTAAAATAGAAAATTTCATATAAAATCACTTGAATTTCAATATTGGCATTTTTGCTTAAAATGCCTCATGATCCTTCTTTTTGATATTTTAAAAATCTTTATTTGATTTGTTTAATTATTCAGCCCATATTTCAGTAGATCAAAAATCATTACGTTGCATTTAAATTCCGTCAATTTCAGGAGAAAAAAAAATTAAATTCGAATATTTTTATATTTTATTTAGTTTTTAGTTTATTTCTGCTTTGTTTAATAATCTCAAGCGACGCCGCATCGCAATAAAATAAATAAATTTAAAAGTTTAAAAAACTGTTGATTTTGATGCAATTATCATAAAATACTCCAATTTCCTAAATTCGAAATATACGATTTCAGCGATGCGTTTTTCAAAACTTTTCTCTCGAAGATTTTATTTTCGAAGCTTGTATAAACAAATGTTGCTGTAGCTAATTTCTTGTTGAAGCCAACGAAAGAGACAGACCACGGTATTCCACTGAGCTTGGGTGCTTTTCAGCCTACCTTTACCACATGGCTATTTGATAATTGTTTGAAACCAGCCTGTCATGATCATGTGATATTCGATTTGACGTAAATATCAAGGTCTGTCACTTTCACTAAATACAAATTCTCGTAAACAGAAATATCTCAGTTTTAGAATATTTTTTACGAGAATGGAGCAATCAAATAGTCATTAAAGGAATTTCATTAAAATTTTAATAAAAAAAATAATATTCCCCAAATTAATTTATATTTCAATATTTCGAGCTTATGGCATATTTGAAGTAGTTTCTAATGTCGAGAACAACTGAAGTTTTGTAAAAACTCAAAATGTCATAACTAGGTATGTTTTTAGTTGTAAAAGAATGAAATTCTCTTGTTTTACAGTTTAGAGCATGAGATATATTGTTTATATACATTATAAGATCTTGAGCCCGTATAATAACCATATAACAATTAATTTTTGAAACTTTTACAGAAATAACTATTTTGATGTAAAAAGGGCTTTTAATATATATGAAAAATATTTTAAATTAACCCTGAAAACTAACGCTGTAGGAATTAGCTATTGAACGCCTGTAAGAGGGTATAGGAGAGTCCTGTATAAGATTAATAACTAAAGAGCAATTTCGGGATACAAATTAATCTTGTTTTATATTTATTAATTATTCAACATGTCAAAACTTAAAAAATATGCTTGATTGATCTTGATACCCAATAGAACTTTATGTGTTTTTAAATATTTTATTAATTCAAATGAGCAATTTGTTTTATACAAGTAGACATTCGCTTTGAGAATATATTTCTTGTAATATATTTCTTATAATAAAATGCATCAGGAGTGTAATAGAATACCAGTATTTGAAAATTTGGTAACTCAAAATTTACATTTTATTTAGTTCAATGTAATACATTTATTAAACACAAGTATTAAATGATAAATTAAATCAAAATTTTACCCAGGTGAAGTGTAACTTTATTATTTTAGACAGAGGCGCATGAAAATAATCTAGAATTTTTTTTTTATTGATATAACTATTTATACTGTATCTTATATGGTTTCCAAAATTAATAATAATTATTTTTTAACATCGAATGTTATTTTCAATCTTTTTCCATGTTTTGAAGTAGTTCGCTTCGCTTCAGTATGAATTTCAACAATATGCACCTTGCCAAAAAAAAGTCTGTCGACTTCCATTAAATGAGTTTACTATTCGGAGATGTCCACTATATTCAGATACACAAACGTACAGATATATACACTATCTGGCCATTAATGACCGAACACTTACGATTTTAGACGTTTTGTTAAATATCTAGAAAAATACATGATAAATTAATTAGTCTGAAACTCAAGGTGTGTAAACAAAATCGAACAGGTGATATAGTACCGTGAAGATTTTTTTCCCGAAATCTCATAGGGGAACGTCAACAAATTAAAAAAGTACCAAGATCTTTTAGATAACCCTGTCAAACCTAATGTAGCAAAATCATTCAAACTGCAGATTATGATTAGCTGGTTTATTGTTAAAAACTGAGTTCATTTTTATGAGGATAGCATGGTATACTTATAAAGAAATTAAAGTTTTTATAAAAACAGTTCCAAATTTTGCCAAGTTTTTTTCATATAATATGCAGAGCTCTTAGTAAAAAAAAAATATTCTTTTCAGAAAATATGACAAACAACATTGTACATAATACCTTTAATCAGAATAATAGAATTATAAAAATCGTATGAAAAATGAGCAGGTTTACTAAATAATGTTTCACTGTGCATGCGTGAACGCAATAAAAATATAATTTGCATAATGTGTTCACTAAATGTATAGAGAAATTTTTGTGAAAGTCTCAGAAACATAGCTTGAAATTTCTGAAAATTATCATCGATAAAATAAACTCAAAATTCATTCTTCCCAAAAGAAAAAAAAAGTTGAGGATCTGTATTCAAATATAATAGTACTTGCAATATTATGTATGTTATATCGATATTAATGAATGGCTATATGGATACAACCCTTTATCTTTTTGCTTCCGGACTGTAATATAAAAATGGACTTTTGTAATCTATTTTAAAAACATAGAAATAGGTTAGCCGTACGTTTAAAAGAACAACTGTGGTTGTTTGCATATGTGAATCACGATGACTTAAAGGATTAAAAATGTCGAAATCTGATTTTAATATTTAATTTTAGGGAATGCATCACACTACTAAAAATATCGTAAAAAATTACATCCGGTTTTAAAAACCATCCATTTTCTGACCAATGAGAACATTCCCTGGGCGTTTAGTTAGCGTTCTCATTGGTCAGAAAATATATAGCCTTTATAAACAGAGGTAATTTTTCACGATATTTTTATCTGTGCACATTCCTTTAAATTTTCTAGTTGTTCTTTCTTTTCTCTGACAGAAAGTAAAAATTTAGACGTGGAGGTCTACAGATCGGTTGCACTTTCGCTCTTATTGCATGTGAAATAAGGTTCTCAAATTATTCGTTTCACTTCATTCACAAATACGTAAAAAAAAAAAAATCAAATTCTGCATTTATGATTAGTAATTTGCAATTAATGGCATATTTCAACGTGCAGTATACGCGTGTTAAATTTTTCTAAAATACATCAAGGCCGCTCTCAAGTGATGTGCTCAACATGAGCAAAATGTTTGTACACTTTTATAAATTCATTTTTTAATAGAAAGATACAAAATCGGATGGTTTGAATGTGGAAGCAATTTGGAATCAAACTGTATTTTCCATGTTTTGATAAATTAAATTGCCTATTGAGCTATTTTCTGACAGATATATAACATTTGAAAAAAAGAAGAAAAAAACAGAAAAGAAAAAAACAGTTTGATAACATAGTTTCTGAACAACAACACCTGCTAGTTTCACATTTTCGAACAAAGATAAATTAAAATTTATGTCATAAAGTTGCCATTTTGGATATTTGGGAACAGCCTTAAGATTAGTAATGGGCGATAACGAGAAGTTTTTCTCGATTTTCTCGATTGTATGAAAATCTCGATAACTTTCGATTGTGTAAAATTTTTCTCGATGACTCCAGTTTGCAATTGCTTTTATGCCATACAGGATTCAATTTTATCAAGAGTCGTCTACAGGTGAATGAGTCGGTGTTAATAAAAGCACGACGGATTTACTGGCTAGTGAGCCCCTCTTTTCACTGGTGTCTCTAATTTATACGCAATCTCCTAATATGAAATCTCGAACTGGGTCCTCATTGTATTGTTTTGCTCCTGCACTACTTTGCCCCCGGGTGGTCCGTTTAATGTATTTCAATAGAGAGTTTTCTAATAATGGGGGAATTGTAGATCGCATCTCAATTGATGTACAAAAATCAATTGAGAAAAAAAAATCAAAATCAAAAATCAAGATTTTGATAACTTTTAACATCCTTTTAGTTCATGTTCTTTACATTAGGAGTGCTTTTGATTGTTTTTTCTTTGGCCATTTTGCTACTCGCGACTATTGCGGCTCCATTATATCATCCTTTTGGTTTGTTGTTGTTTTTTAAATTCATTTGTTTTCAGTTACCGTGTATTTACTGAATTATGCTTTTTAAACATGCAATAACAAAAATTTTAATAATCGATTGTAAAACATCTCGATTGTAGATTCTCAAAATTAATCGATGACTTTATCGAATGTGTTTTTTTTTTACGATTACGATTTTTATCGAATTGGAAATTTTCGAGAATCGCCCATCACTACTTAAGATACAGAAAGATGCTGTCAAGAAGCTGTTTTTTTTTACATATATATTTTACCGTTACAATACAATTCTCAAAGAAAACTGACATGGCAATTAAAATTTTGAAGAACTTAAATGTTCGTTTATTTTTTATTTTTTTATTTTTATGTATTTATTTATGTATTTTTTTTTTTTTTTGTATTTTTTTATGCACAAACCCTGATTATTTATTATTGTTCACATTTTTACTTAACATGTTAAATATTTGATTTGATAAACCCGATTTGTATATTGTTACATAAAAGACATGTTGCATTGCATTAGAGGAAAATCCTTCTCATTTTGTAGATGTTGCTGAACACCCATAACTGATAAAAGAATGTAGTTATGTGAAGGGTTTCGACAAAAATAATTATTCGTCTCACACTCATACAAGGCCGAATTTCTCAATGACAAGCGCAGCTTCACTTCCAGAATCGGCCATTCACATAATTACCATCAACTGCATTCCAAAATTTATCTCAGAGCGGCCATTCCCATTTAAACCTTGAAATGGTTGAGACTTTCAGAGAATGTTCAAGATAACAATCATCTCATAAAATTTTCAAAATGCAAATCAGTTAAATTCTATTTTTTATTGATGTCTGTTTTTATAGTGCTCAGTTTATAAAGGTAATGAAATCAGATACTACCAAGAAAAGTTTATATAATCGCATAGTGGCTATGCATATATAACGTTTTCACTTTAAAAGGGAGGGGTAAGGGTGGCGAACGATATAGAAATACACTATATTGCCATTGATTATGGGACACTTGCGATTTTAGACTTTTTACTAAATATCTACAAAAATACATAAGGAATCATCTCGAAACTCTTAGTGTATAAATATAATAGTATACGTCATACATCTCTCTGAAGATTTTTTACCGAAACGCCATAGGGGACCGTCAACAAATTAAAAAAGAATGAATATCTTTTGAATAACCCTGTCAAAACTAATGTAGCAAAAGCGCTCAAACTCTAGATTATGATTGAATGCCTTATTGTAATACACTGTGTTCATTTTTATGCAAATAGCATGCACACTCGCAGAGTAATTAAGGTTTTTATAAAAATGGTCCCAAATTTTTCCAAGTTTTTCCATTATAATTTTCGGAGTTCTTAATATAAAATAATATTTTTTTCAGAAAATATGACAAACAACATTGCACACAGTACCCTGTAATCAGAATTAAAAAATAATAAAAATTGTATGAAAAATAAGTAGGTTTACTATATAATTTTTTACTGCGCATGCGTCAAAGATATCAAAATTTCATTTGCATATTATGTTAGCTAAATGTATGGAGCAACTTTTGTAAAAGTCTCAAAATCATAGCTTGAAAATTCTGAAAGTAATCGTCTATAGAAAAAGGACAAAATCCGTTGTTTCCAAAATGAAGCAAAAAAATGAGGGATTTTATCCAAATGCAGTAGTACATCCCATGTTGTGTATTCTATATTGACACTAATCAATGAATATATGGATACAACCCCTCTTATTTTTGCTTCATTTTGAGAATAACGGATTTTCGACTTATTCAATTGACGATTATTGTCAGAATTTTCAAGTTATGATTTTGTGACTTTCACAAAAGTTGCTCTATACATTTAGCTAACATAATATGCAAATGAAATTTTGATATCGTTGACGCATGCGCAGTAAAAAATTATTTAGTAAACCAACTCATTTTTTATACAATTTTCATTATTTTTTAATTCTGATTACAGGGTACTCTGTGCAATGTTGTTTGTCATATTTTCTGAAAAAAATAATATTTTATATTAAGAACTCTGAAAATTATAAGGAAAAAACTTAGAAAAATTTGGGATCATTTTTATAAAAACCTTAATTACTCTGCGAGTATGCATGCTATTTGTATAAAAATGAACAAGGCTAATTACAATAAGGCATTCAATCACAATCTAGAGTTTGAGCGCTTTTGCTACATTAGTTTTGACAGAGTTATTCAAAAGATATTCATTCTTTTTTAATTTGTTGACGGTCCCCTTTGGAGTTTCGGGAAAAAATCTTCACGGAGATGTATGACTTATACTATTATATTTATACACTAAGAGTTTCGAGATGATTCCTCATGTATTTTTCTAGATATTTAGTAAAATGTCTAAAATCGCAAGTGTCCCATAATCAATGGCAATATAGTGTATATCTCAAGGTGGGGGAGGGTGCCTTTTGATATCGATATCATTTTTGATCCAACCAAAATTTTCTCTTTCTACCTTTAATTTGTTCTTTACATCAAAGTTTTCTTTTGTTATTTATAAGTTGTTCTTTGCATCAAAATAGTATGAAATATTTTTTTTTTACTCTGTTATGTATTTCTATGGAAATACAAAACAATTATCAAAATCACTATAAAAATTACAAATTATTTTATAAAAATTATAAAATATTTTAATTACAAAATATAGAATACCCCAACGCTTGGCATTAATATTCTTCTGTCATATGTGTAAGTATATATAATTTGTTGTTCGAGAAAACAGATGCAAAGTATGTTTGAAATGATACTTGTGTTTATCAAAATGGTATTTATAAGTTTAATTAAAGTGGAATAAAATCTGTAGAAAATGTCCACTACTCAGAAATCTTAACAATATTTTGATACTAAAGAATATAGATTCGTTCATTTTGCTATATAAAATATAAAATTGATATTGGAGATAAAATTTTAAATTGCTACAACTATTTTAAATTAATTACAACTGAACAATATTTACTTTCATTTCTTTTCAAGATCAGGTCGTGTTGAGGGTTCAAGGATTTCGGGTCCGGGTCGGGTCTCACCTGACCTCTCGCGCAGGACTCTGATCTACAGCAGGCTTTTTCTCGAAAAGGCATAGCATTTATAGGTTTTTTACAAGACAGCACGTAAAATTCCAAGATTTAACTATCGTCTATGGCTAATAATTAGCACACTTTCGGGTCCAATTTTTATTTTTTACATTTTTAGAAAAAATTACTTTTGCTTTAATAACATTAAAGTAATTATTTACTTTAATAACATTTTCCAAATGGGTGTCCCATGTGGAAAATGTGTAATCAAAATAAAAGTTTTCTTTTCTGCGATCTGTATTGTAATGAGAGATTAGTGTAATGACTCAGTGTCATATGCAAATTTCCTCCTTGCGCCCCAATCGAGTTTTTTCTATGGGGGGAGAATTCGCAGAACAGTTTTTTGTGCGTGCATAACATGTCCGTTTCTTGCGATACACGTACGGTTCCAACGCTCTTTAGTGTTTTCGCATGCGCTGAGCATTTTGCGATGAAAAAAAATGGGTGTTGCCATTGGAAATTTTCGAGTTTCTGTAACTATAACCGTAACCGTGAGCTCCATTTTGTTGCCGTTCACAGAATCTCGAGCTCATACCTTTGAATAGCTATATCTGAAATTTCACCTCGATCGGTTGAGCGGACTGGCCGCTAGAGCTCCATATATCGGCAAAGTTTTTTTATGACCACCTGTACTTGTCCTGAATGAAAAACATGCACAATTTCAGTCTTTTTTAATGCTTCCAAACAATTTTAAAATTTTATATATGGGTTAAAAGTAAAATAATGTATTAATTAAACAAATAGGCTTACTCATATTACTAAAATACGTATCTTATAGATTAAAATTTAAATGCATTTTGTGTCTTCATATGCAGAACATGAGTGTTACATCAGCGAAGTTATTATTATTTGTTTTCAAAATATTTGTATATTGCAGTTGACAACAGTAGCAGGAAAACAATGTTGATTCTTCTTTACAGTGCTCTAATTTAGACCTGGATAATTTTGTTCTATAATTGCTTTATATTGGAATGTTCATTTCAACATGGTGGGGGAGTATTTTTATTTTCTTACAGGCGTGTTATCCATTTATTTATTTTTTTTTTTTTTTTTTTAACGTATAAAAATGTTCAGTTAGGAATGGAAAATATTTCATGATCACCGGAAAATGAATAAAAAACAATTAAGAGCGGTATATCTCTGAACCCTTTATGTCCCAAATTAAAAATTCATAAAAATGTCATCTTCTAAAGCATTTTTTGTAAATTTTTGAATCTACATAAGAAAATGTACGCGATTACTTAAGAGGCTACTTCAATCAAACGAAAATGCCCGTTCGATAATGCTGATCCTATGGAAGAATTTTTTAAAAATATCTCGTTTGAATTTACATATTTTTAAATGATTTTTTTTCATTGAATATTAGAGATTTTTTTTCTATTTTATTTATAGGTAATTTTAGTGCGGACACTTTTATTTTCGGAACCGGTATCGAAGGGGAAAGCATCCTCATGAGAAAAAACCTGTAATCAAAATCGAAAAAGTAAGAAACGTCCTGCATAAAAATCATCTATCTAAAGAAAAAAAAAATATTGAAATTTAATCGAGATATCTTTATAAATCTCTTCCATAGGATTAGCATAAGCCAGCAGGTCTTTCTCATGACTAAAGTTGCCTCTTAATAAAATTTAAAAGATTTTTATCAATTAAAATTAATTAATTAAATTTGTGATTATTGAAATTTTATGCAATATTTATAACGTCACTCAAATATTTTATTTGAAATATTTTTTTAGATTTTTATTGAATTACAAAATGTACAAATATAATGGTCTTACAATAGAAATATATAAATGATACTTAATTGAAAATTTTCACCAACAATCTTTCAACCTCAAGAAAGCTGAGAAATGCAAATGAAAAAGAAATCGTCCTTTTAAAAATATTTTTGTTTGTTCAACCAAGTATGTTCTTGACATAAGATAAAGTGAAATAATATTTTTAAGGCATTCTAAAATATATTAATACTAATCGAGTATTAAATGCATTTTAAAACAAATTATTTTAATGGTATTTTAAAGTGGCGTCGGGACATAAAGGGTTAAGAAAACCTATCTAAAACTGAACTTTTCTCCATTCCATGAGATTTAGTCTTATGTTGTTATTATGATTAATCTAAAATATAGATAGCATTCTTCAACTCATTAAAAAAATAATAATAACTTGATTTATTTATTAATAAAGAAAACTAATGGATTGCACATGCACATTATATTCTTCTACTTTCATTGTCATTTTTACATTATTGTACATATTTTGGAAAACGCAGTAAGTAAAATTATTCCTGATTCCGTTTAAAATCGATATGATGAGTAAAATCTATTAATTGGAGTTAAAACAAGTTTCAAACAACTGATAACTTGACAGTATCAAAGAGAAGAAAAAATATGCGCTGGACACTGATTTAAATTGTACTTTTCAATTTATTGCATTATAATATCTGCTATTAATCTAACATAATTTAGTCCATTCAAAAATAATTTAAAGCAAACGCAACTTTGATTACACAATATTTCGGTGAAGAGCAGCTTTCTAAACAACATTTAAATTTTCCTTAAAATAGAATAGATATAAATATAAAATAAATAAAAATATATATTCCTATAGTTATTAATTTCATAATGCAGAAACTTTTTATCATATTTAAAAAATACTTTAATATATTAATTCCACACATTTGATTTTTTGTAACTGATTGTATTTGTAATTTAATGTTATCAATTATTTATTTTCCGACGAATTCTTAGATCATTTTAAAGTGATGGTTGTTTTAAACACGATTCAATTCAGTGATGATGTTGCTTCTCCTTAACTTTGCCTGACCTTATTTCATTTATAATATGATTTATAAAATTAACCATTTAACAATTCGCAATAATAATTAAATTTAAAATTTTGCGTATGATTATATCATTTCAAGTATAAATCAATTATTACAAACATATATCCTTTAATCCTGTGTAAGATCATTGCTTTTAAATTATCACGAAGTGACCGACGAAACCTGTGGCAGCTAGTTAGTGCATCTGGATTTAATTTTTTAGGAGCAAGAAATGTTCCGATCTAGAACGCGTTTCCAGCACTGTATCAAAAATTTCTTTGCCACAAGCAAGATAACATAAAATAAATGATCTAATAAGATTCTAAAAAGAAAATGTTTGGCATATTTCAATGGAATTCAGGCAGTTAAAAATCTAAAAGTGAAGATTAGTTTCTTACTCTCTCTTTCTCTTTTTTTTTTCTTTCTTGAGGAAAGTTGAAATTTAAACCTTTGTTAATAGTTATCTTCCAAAATGTCTTTACTTTGAAAAATAATCTTCATTATCATTACACTGATAATTCAAGGTGAAGGGGAGTTAGAAGGTTAGAATAAAACGATTTCAAATAAATGAACATGAACATTTCCATTGTTATGCTTAAGAAACTTCTAAAAAAGAAAGTAAGAAGTAAGTCAAAACAATTTAAATAACCTTTGTGAGATTGACTTATTCTTAATTTTCCCACAGTAAATTTCCTTTTTAAGTCGTTAGTGATTCACAATTTCGTAAAAACTACCTCAAAGTATTCACATAACTTATAAAATGACCCTTTTTAAAAAAGCTAATTGGCGTTCAAATAG
Organism: Maratus speculifer; assembly: GCA_964019185.1. Classification (NCBI taxonomy): domain Eukaryota; kingdom Metazoa; phylum Arthropoda; class Arachnida; order Araneae; family Salticidae; genus Maratus; species Maratus speculifer. The sequence continues at coordinate 20,183,739 of OZ025293.1, read as the reverse complement.
TTCTTCAACAAACCTAAAGTATTATTTATAGCATGGCGTCAAACATAAAAGAGCGTTTTTCTTATTGTCTCAATAATAGAAATGTTCTTTTCTTATTAATAATAGAATTTAATGTTGATAGCATTTTTCCGAATTATAACTTTTTTAGATCAGAAAGTCAGGTAAGTTTATTTCGCTCGTCATTAAAAAATAAAGTGACATTGTAAATTAAATGTCAACAAGCATTTAAGGAATTTTCTTCAATTACATTTTTCTAATACCATTTAGCGGAACGTTTTTATACAGATAATAATGTATTTTTATTTTCACAGATTGAAGTAAAGTAAAAAAGAAACATTCAGTGTATACCAGTAAGTTAAACTGTTATTTTGCGGTTGTTTATAACGGTATATCCCACTGATATATTACAGACATTCAACAAAATGTTTTTACGTAACGCACTGTATTATTATGGCTCGACGATGGTATATTATTATGGTCTAAAAAACGAAGTGAAGCAAAGAAAAATGCAGTGCAAAAAGGGATTGTTAAAATATTTGTAAAACTGCTGCTGATGATATCATTCTGAATTCACTGGAGTGGAACAGGAAAATGCGTATTCAAATAACTCCATACAAGTAATCATTTAATCTAACTGAAGTTGCAATAGGCTATAAAGTTTTATTTTAATCCGAAAACAAATTTAAATGCGTGCATGTGTATAATGTTTAAGTGTGGCAATTAAAAATATAAAAATAGGTAAACCACAATATACATATATTTTTTAAAATCTTACTTTTAGAAAATGACTGAAATGCAGCCCACTAGATTACCAATATATTCTTGAATTTTCACAATATTTTACTGGTATCTAATCTATAATTTTTTCTATGTAGCTACCTACCAAATCATGAAAGGAAGAATATGCTTTATTTCCCGAGCTCGCTAGTTAACCCTTTTGGGTCCGAATTTTTTTTCAAATTTAAAAAAAATACTTCTATGTTATAAAAATTAACACTGGCTATCCAAATGAATTAATTGGTGTTTAAAAAATATTTCATTATCTGAAAGATAACGAATGTTGTTGTTTTGCGTACTGTTCAATTAATATTCATATGACAATAAGCTTAAGAAGAATTTTTGGAGATGTTTAGAAAAGAATGCATTACAATCAGATTTAATTTATATTACGACTTTTTAATATTTTTTGTGCTTTTTTACACATGTTTCTTTCAGGAAAGTAACTTTTATTTTAAATTTAAAGAGTGAAATATATATTTAAAATAAAAGAATCGCAAACGGTGCATAGAGAATTAAGCAAATAATAATTACTATTATTTGCTGGAAAACATTAATGGGGCATGCCCAATTCCTCCTTTTTAATAAGATAGATGTCAGTTGCTACTATGCAAATGTTTTTAGAGGGTAATATATTAATAATGTATTCACTGATAATGTATTCATTTATTTCAAAATGCAAATAAATTGGACTAATAATTTTTTTTAATATTATCTGTGACTGACAATCCTGAATTATCCTTCATTTGATGTAGATACTGGAATTTGATATTGTGACACATACATTATCAACCTATAAACCTTTGTTAGACTGTTATATCTAGACGACAATCGACAATTTGTGCCTTATAGCCCATTTCATAGCTGCTACATACCTCCAGAATATATATGGTATTTTGGTATGGTATTCTTCCCGTACCAGTAGAAACACATTTTGAAATTTATAATTTTTTTAATTATAAAATTGTTTCTATAACTTAAGTTTCTACATTGTTCAGGGAGATGTAAAAGTGTTTCATCTTTGCCTTCTATAAATTAAAATTTTTGTTTTTGTGTCAAAATTGATTTTCTGATTTTTGTAAAAAATATGTCATACTTACCCACTCTCGCCTATATGAATTATTAACTGTATTATTAAAAAAATTGTTTCTAAAAAAATAAAAAGACTTTGTATAAACTATTTAAGGTATATGTATGTTTAAACAAATTAGTGTCTTTTACTTTATGTATATATTAAAAACGTATGAATGGGTGTACCATAAAGGTTCAAAGAGATATGAAATGTAGATAATATCAAATATTGCTAATCTGTATAACTTTTTAAAATTTTATCCGAATGTGTTTCTTTATGAACTTAATTCGATAGAAGTAGTTTACACATAAATTTTAAACGGCATTTTATATAACTAAATTCAGTGTAGTAATAATCCTTTCTTTTTAAATGCAGTTAAACCAAAACGCTTGTTAAAAGTTAAAACTTGATATTTGTACTAAACGCGCTTAGAAAAGAGGTTTGCAGAGTTGCAACGCCACCTTAGTTTTGTGCCACGATTTTCCAAATAGATTTTTATTAAGTTTTAAAAACGCATTGAGAACGCTTTTAAAAAAGCGTATTGAGAGGACCAATCAATGCAAACAAATCGCGAATCCATGATATTAATGTAATTAATTTGAATTAAATTAGTAAGATTTTTAGCAATTTGTCGTTTTTGCTTTTATACTGCTATTGGATATTGCATTGCACAAATATATCATTAAATTTTGTTAGTTGGGATTTAAAAATCGCTGGTACATAAGTGCTCCGCTCCTATCATTATGTCCATATCCAAATCGTCCGTGTTTTTCAGGGCCAATATCTCGGCTAATTACCGACGATTTTTTTTCAAAAATCACTCTCAACAGTGCTTTTGTACTTCTGCTACGACAGGTACCTCTAACGTTCGTCAAAACTTTTGCTGAATACACGAAAATCCCAAATGTGTGTGTAACGGGAAGATGCTCTTTTCTCAAAAACTATGCGACATAGGATAATCGCTATAGTTTTCCTGCAAGTTTTAAATTTACGTCTACTATCTCTAATTTTTTCATAATTTTAATTTCAGTACATTCGGAAATAGATGGGGGAACATATTTTTACACAACATTTTCGACGATATTTCCGAGAATATACTATCTAAAATTTAAAAAAAAATGTGTTTTTGAGTTCAGCTTTAACGAAAGCTTTCAAAATACGATATAAAAAAAAGATTTCTTTTTCACGTAACTTAATTCACATCTCTATGCCCTTAAGTCCTAAATATATTTGTGAATGTTTTATATTCTGTAAATATGTGGGTGGGTTAATATTTTTTATTCTTCCAATTTGAACTTTCTACGTTACGTAGTTTACGAGTAAAATGGCTGTGGCAGAGAGACAGACACAGGAGTGATCTTATAATGGTTCTGTTTTTACTTTTTAAGTATGGAACCTTAAATATTATGTGAGGGAGTGTCCCTAATAAAGACAATCTGGTGTTTTGAGTGAGATTGCAATGTTCTAACATGTGGGGCGCCCTCGATCTACAGTTAACTGCGTTTTTTTGAGTTTCTATGCAAATTTCTAGCTCCATCTTCAGTTTGCAAAGTATAAAAGCTGTAAGTTGTGATTTGGAGGGTGTGCGTGGTGTGGTGAGTTGGGAAGAGACTCCAGCGACGGGTAGTAGAGCTGACGTGAGACTAATGAAAGTAGAAAGCCTCAGTACAGGAGTTCGGTAAGAGTTATTTTAGATTAATTTTGCACTGTGGTTGTTTAAAATAAAGATATTTGTGCAGCCACAGGCTGTTTATTTACAGGTTAGTAAAAGTAGTCCGCGACCTGAAGCGAAGAGCCGAATTAGTGATTTGAGCCGGACTTAGTTGTAATGTGAGTACAAGCTAAAGTTTATTCTCATAGTAGTGTGTATAATTGTCCAAAGCACCGAACTTTGCTCCACTCCCCGTTCCCCAATTACAGTAAGTAAAAGTTTTGCGTTTTTAATTCTACTCAGAATATGTCTTCATTAGACCGACACGTCACAATTAGAGCCGTCTTAAGGGAAGACATGACTGAGACGCCACGCCCACGCCCATTCACATTAATTTAACTCTAACGTTTAATATTCATTTTTTTAGGAACTGAATTTTACTAAAGTTTTTATATATACTTTAATTTATGTAGTTGATAAAACTGGGAAAGAACTTCATACAAGTTAGAATAGGCTAAGATTTTTAGCTCTCCGAAAAAGCACGAAAAATTGTACTTTTCAGCTAAAAAACCGTTTAACTCCTAAAGTACTCGAGCGATTTCAAAAGAAAAAAAAATGTAGTAGAGAAGAAATATAAGATCATATGTGGCAGACAGTTTAAAAAATAGTTTAAAAAATTCTTAAATATAGAAAAATCCTGAAAAAAAAATGTCATTGCTTTAAAATAAATAGTTTTAGTCGAAGAAAAAAAACTGTCTGCTATAAATCTTGAGCATCATCAAAATCTTTCAGGTAGTTTCCAAGGAAACTGCTCGCATATTTCCCAAAGGACTGCATCTAATCTTGTCTCACCTTAATGGATTGCACAAAAGTTTAAATCAATGGTAGTCAACTTTTTTATGCGCTCGCCCTCTCACAAAAAATTACCATTGGTTTATGCTGCTTCTATTTTTGTAATAATTTTTTTGTTCTAGATTTGAACAAAGAAAGATGTAGTGTCATAGTATGCAGTTAGAAACAATAGCGTTACAAGAGATTTTGAGAGCTGGTAGAGAAAAATTTAAGAAAAGAAAACTTTTTTATAGTAAACCATAGTCGTAATCAATTTGTTTATTCATAAATGCAGTGTTTCCAATATGCTGCTTGCGAAAATTCAGAACCCTTAATTTAAATACAGAGAAGAAACCCTTTTTTAACAGACCACTGCCTAATTATTAAAAAAACTTAAATCGTTTTTTCTCTCTCTCTCCCTCTCTCTCTTTACGCCTGTAAATGTCTTCTTTGGCTAGGCACTTCATGCGGTGGCACACTGACAATTTAGACATAACTTGTGCCGGCCCTGATCCTTGCAATCATTGAAAGGACCAAAAAACACAAGAATATCTCTTTGCCTAAATTCTCTTACAAATATTAAGACACAGACCGTTTAGTTAGGTATTTTTAAAATAGCTAAACGAGGAGAAAAATGAAAAACACAATATTAAGTAAAACAAAAATGAAAATGTTTGTAATTCAATATGAAATTGTTGTCCTGTGTACAATTCGTACTTAAATTTCCTCCTGCAGCATCCAATGTCCTTCATTTATTTATAATAATTTCTGGTCTATAACCTTCAGACAAAGTAAACACGGCCGATCGAGAAAATTTACTTCATAAAATCGAATATAATTTTCGGTTGTACTGTCGACTGTGGTCAGAGTTGAGTATGAAAGTCAAAAAATAAAATGAGACTTGAAAGATAAGACATATCTTTATTTTTCCACATATTTACCAAGTACATTGAGACATTTGTCAGACCGCTTGATAAGCTTTTCAAAGTGCCTCCCAGGAAAAACTCAGGGCTTTGCATTCGGAAGAAGCGTTTAACGGCTTGTCTGTATGCAAAGCCCTAATGTTTTCTGTAGGGCTTTTTGCAACTTATCAAGCGGTATGACAAATCTTTCAACGTGCTTGGTACTTATGTTGATAAATAAAATTGTGTCGTATTTTTCATGTCTCATTTTATTGTTTGACTTTCATACATACCTCTTTCCACAGACTACAGGGGCCAGGAGAAACTTATTTTCTGACTCCTCTTCGTATGTAATGAGCCCTGAAAAAGAATATTGAACTTAATTTTCGAGTGATGAAAAAGCCAATTTTTCCCCCCCCACGAATCAGCAAAATTGTATATTGTATATCTGTGCTTAAATCTCAATACTTTGGTAAAAGTTTTTTTTTTTTTTGTATGAATTATCGTAAGATTAAGGAAAAGTTGGAAGTACACTACAATTCGGTCTGCGACACCGAATTCCCGGTCAGCTACATCTCAAATTTGGAAGCATCAAAATACGTATTCTTTGGAAGTAAACGTTAACAATTTCTTTTTCTCGTAAGTTTAGTAATCTAATTAAATTTTATAGAAAGTAAATTACGTCTGTTACATTATCTCCATTATTGATATAATTAGGAATGAAAATTCGAGTTCGAAATGGATTAAGATGCCCTGTATTTTTAATGAGATGAGTCGATTGCGACTCTAAGTTTCCTATTTATAACGTGCTTTTTTAAATATTTTCTGCCACCTCCTGAAGTTTCAAAACTTTGTATTAATAACTCTGCAAGAATATAAAACAAGAAGTATTAATAACTCTGCACAGTATAAGAGATGATTTTAAATTACTATATACCTTTCTTTTTTAATATATCTTTTAATGTCTTCTTTCATTTCTATCATACCCTCATAGATATTACTCACTCCCTTCGAACGTCGCGCCCCATAGGTTATGATCCACAGGCTCATCCGATATTCACACGAAAATATAGTTCAAGACAGTTTTCTCACGCGAAAATCTCGCGGCAGTTTTTTGTCCTAAATTATACATCGACCAAAACATGAGACTACGATAAATATATGTAGAAAAACTATACATTTGGTGATTCTCATAAATAAAGTCTTACTTAGTATTAAAAAAAGACATATGGTAACTAAACAGTAAAAACCTTTACGAAATAAACAAACGATTGCAATATAAATGGAAAAAAAAATAGACATTTTTCTGAGTTTAAACCATGGAAAGAGGGAAAAATCCGAAAAAGAATATTTCTCGTTCAGACAAATTAAAAACAAAACGGCGTTTCTTACAGATTTTTTTTTTTCCCTGGGAGTGGGTCACAGACCATTTCTTCTTTATTGGCCTTATAAAATGTATGTAGTGCGGAGAAAAACGGACGAAAAAAAATAATGCGGTTCAAAGAGCATGGAAGCAATTATGAGGCCGGGAGGGTAGTTGTTACAGACGTTCGTAAAGGTAGTAAAACGTCTTACAACAGCTGGCCCATTCTATCTGTTTCAGCCTTACTCCCAAATTTCACTATGACTCGCAGCCACAACCAACTGGTCGATTTCTAGACCGGGTTAGCTTCAGTGCTCTGCTGTAATCCGGTCTGTTCAATATTCCAGAAAAAAAAATCTATTTAAACAATATGTACCTATAAATGTGTGTGTATGCATGTATGTAAAATTTCCTTCTTTTTCTAATAAATATCCAATCTCATTGCGTGAAGGTATGTTACATTTGCCAGCTGGCCCATCTCTGGGAATTAAAATGGCTTATAGAGGAGCTGCTTGCAACCTTCGGTACAGGGAAATTGTTCCTTTAATTTCCCTTTAACGAATGCTAAAGCGCCATTAAAATAATTCTTTATTGTAAATTAATTTGAAAATTTTAGATATTCAAATTCGGATAATTTTTACTTTGCCATATAAGACAGAACACAAAATCACAGGAAATCTGAAATTGTGCAAAAGAATAATCATTCGTAAGAAATTTAAAATACGTGTAATGCAATGCGTTTACACGGTACTATCCTGAATCGAGAACTTACATGTTTTCTCCATCCGAGGTCGTATTCGAGCGCTTGATTCGCCAATTGTAAATAAAGAACTTATTCATTTTCTAAAGGATTTTGGGCTGCATACTAGTGCCACCTGTAGAGCGATATACATCAAACACTAATTAGATCTAGTTTATATCAAGGTCTAACAGAATCTAATGTTTTCTGGTATTCCGTGCATTAGTTCATGAGATAGAGCACCTACAAAAATTTCCTCACATACAGACCAACATACTCAGAGACTCACAGACAGACATTTTGTAAAAACATGTTTTTCGGGTTCTCTGACCTACTAAAACGTGTAAATCCGTCGAAAGCCGGATTTAAAAATTTTCACTAATCCAATACTTTTTTCTTGTTAAGATAGAAGAAATTAAAAAAAAGGTTTATGATTGAAATCCACGAAGTTTATAAAAAATTATATGTTTTTAATCCCAGAGTCCTATAAGTTACAGTTAGAAACACTTTTTCTACGTTTTGAGAAGTACAACAGTAAAAATGTCATTCTTCAACGACGAAAAACCCTCAAATAAATTTATTTGAATTGTATGAAAATTTGGATTTTTCTGCTCGTTTTTAGGACCGGAAATCATCAAAATTTCGTAAAACTGCAAATATTACAAATCGGTGTGTTCTGATCGTAGAAAAACAGAATTTTAGTAGTTGTATTTTTCAGAGCGTAAAAATCTTTTTCTAAATATAAATTACAGAACCCAGAGGAACTGTATAACAATTTAAAGCTTTAACAGTTTGCAAAGTAATGGCAGGACTATTTCATAAACATAATTTTAACTTCTACCTAATTTCGAGCACTTTTGCAATTTATACTGTCAACGTATTAGAGATGGGAAATATAGTTATTTTTGGTTATCAGGTTACATCGTTCCACACATTCACAGGTAACAGGTTTCAACAACCTGTTATTTTTGTAATGTATAAATAATCGATGAGACTATGCTGTCAACAGACATTTTAATTAGAGGGCCGTTAATTAAGGTATCTTGAATAATTTTGATACATAAGTATAGACGCTGTTTTAGTTCAAATAAACCTGCGCCTTTAAAATCATATAGAGTTAAAGTTTTGTTTTTTGCAAGACAAAAACTTAGTTAGTTGTGATACTTTACATTTCACGTATTATTATCGTTTTCTTGCACTAAAAATGCATTTTTCCTCATTGAAAATTTATAAGTATCATAACTCAGTAAATTTTGCCCGTAGAACGTTTTCTTTTTGCTGCTGTACTTGTTAAAACACATAATTTTTTTTTATAAATAAAAGTTATAGGAAACTTACTGAACACTGTATAAAATATGTAGTTTCTTAACAATTAAAAAAATAATTATTTTAATGTAAATTAATATTTATATGATGCAGAAGAAAGTTTAAAGCATTTTTGCAATTGTTACAATGACTCCAAAACTGACGGTTTAGAAATTAATTTTTTCTAAACGATCAGAAATATCCTCCATAAAAACAACACCGTTTTAACAATGCGATTTGTTCAAAAAAATAAAATTGATCTTCATTCGTTAGCACCTTGATTTGAAGTTGGAATTTTGACATCCCCGAATCAATATCTGTCAACGCATATTCAAAGCTTATCCCACAAAAACACGAAACATTACTTGTATATTTTTAATCAAATGTCATATCCCACAAATTTCGTATGTGCAAGTATGTATTTAAAATCCCCTCCCCAAAACTTGTGACAGGCCAAAAATGACGTTGGTAATATAAAATCGACGCCCTATAAATTTCCGCGTCCGTCGGGACCGCCCCCCCTTCGCCCCCCCCTTCCCATTCCTTTTCGAATGGCTGTGTTCTCACCAGGCTATTTTTCTTCTTTTTTTTCCAGTAAAATACAATTACAAAAGTAATGTTTTCCAGTTCGTATTTTCTAACGACGCAATATTGACAAAATAATAATGATAAAAAAAAAAACCAACAGTAATAAATATTTTATTAAATAAAAATCATAGCACCAGAATACCCCAACTTCCCCAAATACCATGAGTACATAGTAATATCCCTTTTAAATATTCAAACTCAAAGATTGCCACCGTTTTACCCATCTAACTACATCAACGAAAAATTATGTCCCGTGCCCGAGCGATAAAATAGCTTTCTATCAACAATTAAATCAGTAAATCTCTTTAATTCCCTTTTTCAAATAGAGATTCCTTCCCATTAAAATATGACCAAAGATGGCCGACATTACCTCCTTGCTTTTTAATAATCTGCAAACGTCACTCACTAACTTCACGTACTTTAGAATAAAAACACATTTTTCCCTCATTTCATTTTCAGTATTATACCTATTTGTTTGATAAAAGCAATTTTCATTATTTCAGCTATTTTTTTCAATAAATGTTGTTTTCGTTATTTAAAAACTGATTCTATTGCTTTAATCTTTGTAACTGTGAGCGTTATAAAAAATTCAAACGATAAAATATATTCTGTGAAGAATCGAAGCCAAATGTTTTTAAATATTCATAGAATAATCAACAACGAATACCTTTTGAGAGATTTTATCACGTGAACTTTTGAGATAGCAAAAGGACAAGGTTTCCTATGATTGGCTTCCTTGATTAGACCAAAAGGATTTTTAATGTCTTGGAATCGTAGATCGACAGTGACGCGTGAAAAAGAAAAAGTTTCATAGGTTTTTTTTTTTTTTTTTTTTTTTTTTTTTTTTTTTTTTTGTGCGTCAGAATTTTTTTTTTCTCTCTCTGTCTCAAAAGCGTTTTAATGCAGCTGGGGATTTTTGTTTTCTGTAGTAATAGAAATTCTTTCCCTCAAAGCTCTCTTTGAGGCAAAGCCTTCTTTGAAGCCTCTTTGCCTTCAAATAGATTTAAAAATTGGAATTTTTTTATATAACTAAACTTTTATTAATTTATAAATATGTATTCCTAAAATGATTTTCAGCTTTTCTATTTGTTTCTTCTTTTTAAAATGCTTATCATACGAGGCGTTCCAAAATTAACAGTGACTTTTTGGTAATCTGTTATTGAATAAGTTTTTGGTTAATATTACGAATATTTATCCTGTTACGTTAAGGGAGACCCGTAAGAAAAAACCCAAAATTTTTATTATTGATTTTAAAGTAATGAATTTTGGTGTACTATTTAAGAATCTTCTTGTAAGGAATAATTAGCAAAAAAATTCACTTTTTAATAAAAAGTATATTTTTATGGGGATTTTTATGATTTTTTTTGTCGAAAAATACACTTTTTAAAATTACTACTCCTCATTCAATTTTCAATATTTTGGTATTACTAAAATTTCTTAAATAGTGTTATAGTATATAGAAAAGAACTAAGGAGAGATATTTTTAATTTTATATTTTAATCGGCTAAAAAAAGAAAAAAGAAAAATACGCATGGTAAATTTCCTTAAATTCGTTATAATTTTCATTTTTACCAATTTATGTAAAATTTTCAGATATAGTTAAAAAAAAAAATATCTTTCCTTACTTTTGTTGCAATTTTTTTAAGATTCTAAAAACATAAACACTTTGTTTCTAAATCATTTTACCACTGAGCTTTAGTACTTTGAACTTATGCAAAATATGAAAAAAGTCATTTTCAGGAAAACACGTTTTAAATGGCCGCTAGTCCTTTAAACTCTATAGTGAGTACAATTAAAAAAGCTCATTTTCTACCTGTTCCAAGTGTCCCCGAGATCTGAAATTTTGCATGGATATTCGCAAATATGTATTTTACCGTTTTCTGAGAAAATTTTTTTTTTTTTGAACTTTAGATGATTTTTGGCCGAAAATGGGATTCGGGTCTCCCTTAAATAATGCCCATCTCTACTACGTACACTGTTAAAACTAATGGTGACACATTGCACCTTTTAGGGGTGAAAGGCTTGTCTCACTGGTGACACCCCTAGAGGAGCTAAAATGGCACCCTTAACTAGGGTGAAAGGATGGCACCCCTAATCCAGGGTGTTTCAGGAGGTGAAAGGACGGCACCTCAGGGAAGAATAATGGCACCCCTTATCCACAGTGTTCGAGAGGGTGAAACGATGGCACCACAGGGGAGAATAATCTCACCCCTTATCCTGGGTGCCCCAGGAGGTGAAAGGATGGCATCTCAGGGGAGAGTATTGGCACCCCTTAACCAGGGTGCCCCAGGGGGTGAAAATATGGCGCCTCAGGGGAGAGTAATGGCACCCCTTATCCAGGGTGCCCCAGAGGGTGAAAGGATCGCATCTGAGGGGAGGGTAATGGCACCCCTCATCCAGGGTACCTTAAGGGGTGAAAGAATGGCATCTCAGGGGAGAATAATGATGCCACTTATCCAGGGTGCCCCAGAGGGTGAACGGATGAAACACATAATCCAGTGTGCCCTGTGGCATCCTACAAGAAATAGCACTCACAATCTATGGCCCACAGTTGCAACCCCCCTCCCCCCCTGCTTGTCAAGAAATTGTATTGGTTTGAATCATGAAATACAAAGTGTTTACCCATTTTTAAATTGAATTCTGCAGAGAAAATTATCATGATCAGTCTATATTTTGAGCCTTTTTTTTTCTTTTAGATTTATGGAATATTATATTTTTAAACTCATTATCAGGTGTCCAAAGAAAAATTGTAGCATATTTTTGTAACTCAGAAAGGGATAATATGAACTACAAAAATAATCATAGAAAGGCAGAGAATTCAAATTGAACTTTCATTTACATGGAGAGTATTTTAAGAAAAATTCAAAATTTTAATATTTTATACAGTCTTTGCATTTCAAAATCACCAATCATAAGTCATCACTATTGCATTGTTAGTCATACCCAAAAGGTTTTGTTAGAATAAATCGAAAAATTTACAGAACCTCTACACCTCTTTTCTGCCTCTAAAAATCACTGAGTTAGAGTCAAATATTGTGACTTTGTCATGCAATTTGAAGCCTGATTTTCAATTTTATGTTTTGAAGTTTTTGTAAAATGAAATAAATAATGATTTTGACTGTCTCTAACTCATATGTTTGGATCAAACTTTTTGGGTATGTTTAAGAAAGGGCCAGTAACTATTTTTGTGACAGGGCATTTTTAGATGCAGGAACATTATAAAAATTTTATGTTTTTTGACTCCAAAATAAGAGAAAGTACAAATTGAATTATCTATCTTCATATGAATATTTTTATAATTTTCTTATAGTTTCAGAAGTAATTCGTAACCATCTTTTTTGACACATAGTATATTGCTTGACATGTATTTTCATTATTTTATATACAGGGCAACTGAAAAGTATGGGGACACAGAAAAATGCCGTATCCTGTAAAATATATGCCATAATTTAATAATAAAAAAATAAAAGAAATAACAATATTTTAACAAATTGTTCACTGGCTTGATATTTATTTTTTACACAAGTTTGAAAACGAAAGATCACAGAATTGACAGTCCGCTGCAGATAATTCTGATTTAAATCATTCTATGCCTTGATAATTTCGCATCACATACAATGCAAACTGGGGATTTTCTATTTCTAGCTTTTCTACAGAAGTCAAGTGAGTTAAGATCTGATTGTTCGAAGGCAATACACCTGTTATTAAATATCCACGCAGATGGGTGTTGAAGGTCAATGTTGTTTTTGCTCCATGTGAAGGCCCCAATACTGCTGGAAGTTCCATTAAAATTATTTTGCTTCCATGAGGCGAACACTTCGTTGAACATATTAGTTGCTGATCATTTTAACTGTTGTGAACTTTTCGGAGGATTAAGATTTTCATATAATAGAAGAAATGCTACAAAATTTTAAAATAGGCATTTCTCAGATTTTAGTTGTGAAATATCAATGTCAAACAACGCACACATATTTTTTCAGCTACCCTGCTGTATCTAATTAAAAAGATGTAAAACACAAATTAGAAAAGAATATGTAATAAATGTTGTGTAACTTTTAAATTAGTAAGAATACTTCATATTCTTTAAAATTCTTCCAGAAAGTTAGCCATCAAGCTATGAAATGAGTTATAGAAAATAAGTTCATTTTATGGTTGTGGTAAAATCACAGATGAAATTGAGTAAAAAAAAATCATTTTTACAATATATGTAGTACTTACCTTTATAGTGAACTTATGCAAATCCATATTTTATAGCATATATCCACACAGGATTAGAAATTAAGAACTGTATGTAAGGTGTCAAAATAATGCCTACAATTTTTTTTCGATGTGCCAACTGCATTTCATATTTTCTTATTTCTTTTCACAGCCATGTTAATAGTAATAATATTGCATTGCATATTTAATTTTAATGTATTGAAGGGAAGTGGGGAGGAAACTTTATATATTAAACACCTTTTTCTTACTAAACAAAATAAAAACTGACTTTCCATAAGTATAAAAACTGATTAAACTACAATATTTGGATTCTGGAAAAACTTATTCTTTTTATAAAGCTAATATGCATACAAAACAGATAATCAAGCAAATATGTCCACAGAGAGAAAATATGAGCTATAGATATAATTAGGGATAAGCTAATTTTTAAAAAATCTGAGAGTAACAGTACATCAGAAAATAAAAAGTTAGCAAATAAATGAATCTTTGGTTGCCAATTATGGTGTGGCATTTAAAACATTTCCAAATCACACATATTTTTTTTTTTTGTTGTTTGAGAAAGGGAATACAAAAATTTTAAAACAATTTTAATACAGTTTCTTATTTTAGGAACATATAAGGATGCAGAAATATCTCATAATAAAAGAAAATCTTGTTTACAGGGGTGTAATATCCAAGGACCAGTTTTATTAGTCATTGGTGAAAGCGAAGTTAACTTAGAGGTTATTGACAGGTTCAAAATTCTTAAGACACGTGCTGATGTCATGGTGCTGAGGGGGGGATGTATGCTAAAATACAAATGAAAGTATTTGCTAAAAAAAAAATTAAAGAAAGCTAGCTATCAAGATTTGACGACTAGGAATAATTTTTCTATAATTTAGTTTCATTTGACGACTAACGACTGCTGATTTCTAGTGCTGTATCCACATCAAAACACTTTCTGCCAAATTGTTTTTGTATTTTGACTTATTGCATCTGAAATTTTAATCCAAAGAGTAATTATAATGAAAGGAATAAAACACTGAATTAAAAAAACAACCTTTTAGTTCAAATAATCTTTTTATTGTAAACACCAAGAATGTATTAAATATTATTAAACAAAGACGTAACACTATGTGGAACTGATGCCACTGAGAAAATTTTGGAGACATAAGTATCTAATAAAAATGATAAAAATTTAAATTGGCTTTTGCTATAGTTAACGTTAAACAACCAAAATAATGCATACCACAAAGTAACTAAGCTTATAAAATTATCAGTTTTTGTAATTAACTGTTTATATAAAATTAATACATAGCATGAGTAATTTAACAAGTTGCTTGAGTTGCGGAGCACAGTAACAGGTTAAAACACAGAAATTTCTGCACCTTCTTCATGATAAAGAGTCGGAAACTTTTCTTGTATCAAGGATGGTAATGTAAGTACTATAAATGTAAGTTCACTATCTGAAATAATAATAATAACACATTAAGGAAAACACACAAGAAGACAGTCCAATTAAAATGTATCATCAAAGTACAGCAAAAATGGTAGATAAACAAAAAAAGAAAGAATAAAATTTAAATAAAATTTAAATTATAGCTCACAAGGCTATCAAAGCCTGACAGCTAATGTGCCCACAGGTTCTGTATGTAACGTGATAACTCTTTATATAAATATCCGATTTGCTTCAAATTTTATATGTAGTTTCATTCTGATAAGGTTCTTCATTGATTAGCATTGGAGGTTCATTGGTTAAATATGAAGGGGGGGGGGAGAAGAGAGTGCTACCCTCCTTAATTTATATAAATATGCAGAATTATCACATTTTCTTCAAATTTTGTTAATAGGTTCACTCTGATAAGGCACTTCCCTGATTAGTTTTAGGGGCTCAATGGTTAAGTATAAAGAGGGATGGCAGTTAATCCACTGTCCAATAACTTACAGTTGATTTCTTTTATTTTTGGAAGGGCATTATTCTTTGAAATAAGAGTATAATATACAGTTGTATGTATAGCCTGCGAGCTCCATGCCATCAGTTTAACTGGGCACTTTCCTCTTTATTGCCTATTTTCGGACAGCACGAGAAAATTACATGACCAACTCATACTTGTCATTCAGATATTCTTTTCCTGTATTATCATTAAGAGTTACAAATGTTTTACATTATTAACCATATTTACAAAACATATCTTGCAACAAAGTGTCTATTCCAGATTAGCAACGAATTTCCCTAACATGTACAAGTATTCCATACCAGTAATAATAATAATAAAAATGAGGAATTTTATTCAAATTTATTAGTACGCTCCTATTATGTATCCTATATTGACACTAATCAATGAATATATGGATACAACCCCTCGTGTTTTTCCTTCATTTTGGGAATAACGAATTTTCAACGTATTCTATTGACGATTATTTTTAAAATGTTCAAGATGTGATTTTGCGACTTTCACAAAAGTTGCTCTATACATTTGGCTAACATAATATGCAAATGAAATTTTGATATCTTTGTCGCATGCGCAGTGAAAAATTATTTAGTAAACCTACTCAATATTCGAATAATTTTTATTATTTTTTAATTCTGATTACAGGATATTGTGTGCAATGTTGTTTGTCACATTTTCTGAATAGAATTTTACTTTATATTAAGAACTCTTCAAATTATAAGCAAAAATCTTGGGTAAATTTGAGACTGTTTTTCGGATTCGTAGAAAACCTTAATTTTTCTACGAGTACACATGCTATCGACATAAAAATGCTATATTAGTTTTGACAGGGTTATCCAAAAGATATCCAAAAGGTATTCATTCTTTTTTAATTTGTTGACGGTCCCCTATTGGAGTTTCGGAATAAAATCTTCAGGGAAATATATGACTTGTACTACACTACCTAGCCATTGATTATCGTCCACTTGAGATTTTAGACATTTTGTTAAATACCTAGAAAAATACATGAGGAATTATCCTGAAACTCTCAGTGTATACACATAATAGTACAGGTCATATATTTCCGTGAAGATTTTTTCCAGAAACCTTATAGGAGACCGTCAACAAATTAAAAAATAATGAATATCGTTTGGATAACCCTGTCAAAACTAATGCAGCAGAAGCGCTCAAACCGTAAATTGTGATTAAGTGGCTTATTGTTATAAACTGTGTTCATTTTTATGTCGATAGCATGTATTCTCGTAGAGAAATTAAGGTTTTTATAAAAATACTCCCAAATTTTCCCAAGATTTTTGCTTATAATTTGCAGAGTTCTTAATATAAAATAATGATATTTTCTGAAAATCTGACAAACAACATTGCACATAATACCCTGTAATCAAAATTAAAAAATAATAAAAATTGTATGAAAGATGAGTAGGTTTACCAAATAATTTTTCACTGCGCATGCGTCAACGATATTAAAATTTCATTTGCATATATGTTAGCTAAATTTATAGAGCAACTTTTGTGAAAGTCGCAAAATCATAGCTTGAGAATTCTAAAAATAATCGTCAATATAATAAGTTGAAAATCCATTGTTCCCAAACTGAAGCAAAAAAAATGAGGGATTGTATCCAAATGTACTAGTAAGTTCCGTATTGTGTATTCTATATTGACACTAATCAATGAATATATGGATACAACCCTTATTTTTTGCTTCATTTTGGAAATAACGGATTTTTAAGTGATTCTATTTACGATTATTTTCAGAATTTTCAAGCTATGATTTTGCAACTTTCACAAAAGTTGCTCTATACATTTAGCTAACATAATATGCAAATGAAGTTTTGATATCGTTCACGCATTCGCAGTGAAAAATTATTTAGTAAACCTACTCATTTTTCATACAGTTTTTATTATTTTTTAATTCTGATTACAGGGTATTATGTGCAATGTTGTTTGTCTCATTTTCAGAAAATATTATTATTTTATATTAAGATCTCTGCAAATTATAAGCAAAAATCTCGGAAAAATTTGGGAGTATTTTTATAAAAACCTTCATTTCTCTACGAGTATACATGCTATCGACATAAAAATGAACACAGTTTATAACAATAGGCCACTTAATCACAATCTACAGTTTGAGCGCTTTTGATGCATTAGTTTTGACAGGGTTATCCAAAAGATATTCATACATTTTTTAATTTGTTGGCGGTCCCCTATAAAGTTTCTGGAAAAAATCTTCACGGAAATAAATGACCTGTACTATATTGTTTATACACTGAGAGTTTCAGGATTCCTCATGTATTTTTCTAGATATTTTGCAAAATGTCTAAAATCGCAAGTGGACGATAATCAATGGCCAGGTAGTGTATTATATTTATACACTAAGATTTTCAGGATAATTCCTCATACATTTTTCTAGATATTTAACAAAATGTCTAAAATCGCAAGTGGACGGTCATCTCTGGCCATATAGTGTATATCAGGAGCTTTAGGGAACTGGCTAATTCTTTATTTCCCCTTTTGCTATATGGGGGAAAGTCGGGTGGAATGGGACTGAAGGTTTTTCTCTTTGTGCATTATTCTAAACATTTCATCGATCGCATACAAGATGAAGCAATGATAATCCATTCTTCAGTTTACAAAAAAAATTGATATGCATAGACTTGCAAATGTATGAAAGAAAAAAATATTTCAAAAATCCAATTTAAATTTGATTTATTTGCTCTCAATATGTTAAAGGCTTGTTTATGTATAAATGTAATTGTTTCCCTATTTATGGAACATTATACTGTATATTATTCATAATTTAAACTAAGCCTAAAGCAGCATTTTTGTTTGAACAAGAAGTTTAACACAAACAAGGAAGTGGCGAGGAATGGGACATGCCAGAAAAGGGATGAATGGGACGCGCCCAGTTCCTTTTTTTAATTAATAATAATGCGAATTGCTAATATGCAAATTTTTTAGAGGATAATATATTAATTATAACATTGATAATATATGCATTCATACTTCAAAATGTAAATAAATTGATGATTAAGGCGCAACGCTAGGCACAGAAAAAGACCCGGATGATAATGCAATGTCTATGGGGCGTTCTTTTCAAATATTTCGCCGAAATTTTAATATTTTTACGTGATTGTTTTGCACAAGATTGCTGAGGGCGATCCGCAACCGACGTAGTTTTTACTTTTTCAGTTTTGGTTTCAGATTTTTTTTAAAAATTACTTTAACTTAAGAAATTGGTTTAAACCGGTTCTGAAATTGAAACTATCGTTATACAAAAAATATAAAAGCAAAATCGAAAAAATAAAAACTAGGCCGGTTATGGATCATCCTCAGCTATCTTGTTCAAAAGAATCATGTAAAAATATTAAAATTTGAGTTAGGTATTTCAAAAGAACGCTCCTACAAACTTTTACATTATCATCTTTACATTCTGAGCCTAGTGTGGGGCCTTAATGACACCTATGACAGAGAATCCTGAATTTTCATTCCAGTCATGAAGATACTGGAAGCTTATATTGTGGCATATACATTATCAACTTACAACCTTTGTTTGATTGTTTATTTTGCCGACACTATAGGTTATTTTGTGCCTTATAGCTTTTTTTTTTATTATTGCTGTCCCATAACTCTTAATGAGGAGGTATGAGACACATTTTGAAACTTACTTTCTTTTTAAAATAAAATAGTATTTGCACGTTATGTTTCTATATTGTTCAGGGGGATTAAAAAGTGTTTTACCTTGCATGCTATAAATTGATTTTTTTCTTTTTGTATATATATAAAATTCTTACTTTTGTAAAAAAAAGTCCCACACCACCCCACTCTCCCCTATATAGATATTATATATTAATACACCAATTACATGAAAATAGAATTTTTATCAATAGTATTAAAATACAGTTTAAGGGTAACAGTTTATTGTATATCCTTAGGTTTTTACCACCTTCTGCCCAGGTTTTTACCGGTAAAAAGCCAATCCTGTTTATTGGTCTTGTTTCAGAACGGGTGGAATGAAAGATTGTTAAAAATTATGTCATTAGAAAATGTTTAAGATTTATAAATGACAGTGCAAAAATCGCCTTTAAAACACGAGATCTTCATCATCTGCGGAAAATTTTCACATTTATGTAAAATTACGATATAAGTTTTTATTCATTGTTATATTTTTTGAACACACACTATTTCTGTAAACTATTCTGAAAGTTCAGTGGAGTAAATACAGATTGTTTTCCTTTTATAATTTGAATGTTCATGACAACAAATTTGTCATATCGGATGATGTTGATGATTGAGAAAGGGGGGGGGGCGGGACTGGTTACGGTCTAATCAAACTTAAATTACTATTATTGAAAAAAAAATATTTTATTTTATTTAACCATAAAATTCTGCTACTAAATAAGGTTTAATGCGAAAGAATACTTTCGAAAAAAAAAAAAAAAAAAAAAAAAAAAATGGGTGTAAATCTGCATAGCCGATAATCAGATCATAAGGTTTATTCAATTCAATACTCTAACATTTTCTCACCTTTTGAAAGATAATGAAATTAAAAGAATGAAAATATGAAGAATTAGGAGTAAGAAAACGTAATGGTAAACCCAAGATACCGCTAAATTCGGGTTTTTAGGCATTTCCCACCAAGGTATGACTTGGCTGACTAATAACGTTTTAATATGCAAATCGAGGTTTTTTCCGTGATTTTTGTCCTTAAATGAGATTAAATGATTGTCTGTGCTACCGCCTCCCGATCTAATCTTATTATGAAGATTATTTTGGAAATAATGGTGGTTAATAAGGAAAATATTAATAATGAAAACCCTGTAAATAAGTTTTGATTACTTTAAGATTTGCAAGTATTCAATTGTCTTAAATGAAAAAGTTACCCCCCCCCCCCTCTCAAATAAAGACAAATCAAGTATACTGAAACAATATTAGAGAAGTTACGCGAGGCTGCAATATGGTGTGAATTAGCCTTTACTGGAGGGGTTCGGATAGCATCTATCCGACAATATATGCAAAGCCGGCCAGATGCTGTCCGAGATCCCGTGTAAAGGTTAAAATTAAAACTTCGCGAATAAAATTAATTGCTTTTAACTGTATATAGACGGAAAAACATATTTTAACCTTAACTGCTCTGACAAAAATTGTTACATAACTACTATGAGCTGTCTGTCAGACCATTTAATCTGAAGATGAATAAAATGTTACATTAATTCTCAGAATACTATTTATGTATTAAACTTTATGTACAAGAATATTATAAATCAAATTCAACTATTCAAAAGTATTTAGAGGTAGTAATAAGACTCCAAACTAAAAAAAATTGACCAGTATCTATAGTTAAACTAAAAATTACAAGTTAAACTGTGAAATTTGAAAAACTCACGGTGTCTGAGACCACTAACAGCAGTTAAGGGTTAAATCTAAACAGTTGATTTTAAACACAAGGTAAAATGGTCATAGAATATTCCGATTGCAACAAGATTCGTCTATAATAACTGATTTGGAATGAAAAAATATGTAAATATTTTTACAATCTTTCATTTCACTCTTTCTAACTGTGCGCCCTTAGGATTCCCGTGCCTAGAGCAGTTTGCTCCAATTGCTCCTCGGTAGCTAAGGCCTCTATAAATCATTTAAACATATTGACATGTAAACGAGAAATTGTAAAATAACTACCTCATAGGTTTAACATTAGCAAGCGGGTATTTTGGTGAGAGTGTAGCTTGTAGCTTCACATAATAAACTTAACAATCAATCATACTAACAAAAAAATCTAATTTACTGTTTTTTTATGACATTACTTATAGGGATGTACGATAAATTAACGTAACAATAAAATAAAATAAAATAAAGTTAAATCTTACCTTTAATCAGACTTTGCCCTGTTCACTGGTCGCTCAAATCAGATCGTTAAGTCCTCGTTGTTTTATTGTAGCTCAGTGGTTAGTCCTCAATTAATATCGCCAATTTACACACATGTTTTGATTTGCTCACACCCGTAAACTTTTCTTGCCGACACCGAAAGCAGAAAGACACGCGTCATAGCGCATGCGCAAGTTGCCAGTCACCCGATGAGGTGGTTACGAAGTGCATGGCACCTTATTTAGCTCCCATCATCCAGTAACAGATCTGTCGTCACCCCAACCGCATATTCAAGCTCCTATGACACCCTAGGGTTCCAAATGGCACCGCCTTTTCACCTCCGGGTCCCAAATGGCACCGGTTTGTCACCTTTATTTTTAACAGTGTATACAAAACAGATAAAAAATAAATAAAGCGCGTATTAATCTTTGTAGAATATCTTGTATACTTTGTTTTTTCATAAAATACTTTAAGAGCTCAAAAAAGCAACGACAGCTGATTAAAGGCTCTTATTGTATGAATAGAAGCCAGTCTCAATAAAACAGATAAAAATGTTTTTTTAGAGGGGGATCAAAAAGGGGATGCAACGAGTGCAATGCACCCAGATCTCGTGGCGTCAGGGGGATCCCAACCAGACACAAAGACTTTTTTCTTTATCTTTTTTTATATAAATAGTTGTTAATAAATCCATATAAATAGATCTTAAAATGCTGTAATTATTTACTTATTGTTATAACAAAGAAGAAAATATTTTAAAGTTTGTTAACCGGTGTGTGTGTGTGTGGGGGGGGGGGGTGGAGAAAGGGAGAGGAGAACACAATTTTTATAAGTAGGAATAAAATAACTTACAACTGTTCAAAGGCTTGATTTAAGTATTCATAAGGAAATCTAATGAAATAGAACGCAATGAATTATTTTGAACTTTTCCGGACAAAAAGTATTGCTATTATATTTAAATGCATAGCGTTAGGCTTATAGGAACGATTTACATCAAAATGCATTGGAAAAATTGCAGAAGAACCAGAAATACGATTTAAAACATTTTATTCCTTTGAAGAGATAATTCTGTAAGTTTCATGGTTATTTGTAAGTTTCTAAAAAATCTATGGTTATTTGTAAGTTTCTAAAAAATCTACTCTAATGATTCTGGTGTATTCATTGTTTTATAATCTAACAGCAGTTAAGCCCCCTGCGCTGATCTCTTTTTTCTAAACGAAACTTGAAACCAACAACATCGGAAATTTGACTCTGTATTTTAAAACATTAACCTTCACCAAGAATGGCTTTCTGCATTGCTGAAAATGAAACAAATGCCATTGCGCTATTGTAATATCTTATGCGTTGCACAAAATTTGGATATTAAGAAGACAATTTTTAGTTGATGATTTATAGTAGAGTTTGTCAGAGAAATGAGGAAGTTATGAAAAAAGAATTGAAAAATTCTCTAGTCACTACACTATTAAAATCGGGAACAATGATTGCAGAGATTAATCTTTGAATTGAAATAATTTTCAGGTGATTTTCTGTGTCATTTTCTTTTCTTAATTCTTGAACTCGGGGCTTCTCACCTTTACATTATGTGGGATCCTAGAATCATGAATACAAACTCTGTTTGTTTTATGTTATATTTCGCAATATACATTTTCCCCTGGCAAGTCTTCTATTGTTTTCCATCTTTTTGATTCCAGAAGAGCAAGTACAGTCAAAAGTGTAATAAATTATTTGCACACAACGAACATCATATAATTCTCATATTTAAAAGGAAAATGACGCATGAAAAACGTGGATTGTTAAATCTGAATTGTTTGAATAAAATTAAACAGAACCTCATTTTCAATGCCTTTTCATTTTACAGTCCAGTTGCAATCATGTAGCCGTAATCCTGGAAAACAATCTTAATTCGGATATAAAAATAAACCTCCAATATGCATACAATAAATCTTCCTAATCTGCTGTAATCGAGCCTATACCAAGATTGACATCTAACATTAATAGTATTTGCAACGATATGGTTACAAAAATAAAAGAGTTAGTTACAAAATGAGGTAAATTATGCGTCATACTACATTACACTAAATTCTGTCAAATCGCTATTGACATAATTAAACATTATTCACCAATAAAACTCGTTATTTTAAATAGAACTGGCAATGTTAAATAGCGTTAATCATGCGAAATGTTTCGAAATAATGTTTTTATTTGTTTGAGGTATTCTTGTACTGCAGATTTTCTGTACATTTTTCCAATGAGCGTTAAAACCTAAATTTAGCTGATAGGGCAGTGCATCAGACGAAATTGCTTTATAATGACTGAAACATTACCTATTCAGAATTTAATTTATTTTTTCTTATATAGACTAGCTAATAAACTATTAAATACTCTTCCATGCATTGGCAGTACAAAGATTTTTGTCATAAATTGCGGGAATTCTTTTTCGGTGATGCTATAATGACAAAAGATGAAAAATATATAACACTCAATTTTGTTCGTTTGCTTCATAATTAAAAAAAAAATCATAAATATAGTAATTGCTAATTACAAATACAGTGCAATCTTCTGTAATGGGGATTGCAATCCAGAATCTGCAAACTTAACCCTTTGAGCTTTGGTGGGTGAATTTCTTCAAAATTCCAAATTTCACATTGGCACCAGTATTTTGCAAAGAAAAAAATCGGTTAACGATATACACGAAAAAATGCATTAAACCTTTTTCAAATAAATTTGGACGAATTTTCTGGTGCCGTTGTGACATTTTGGAATTAAAATTATATGGTGGAAAATTTTACCATCAGAGAAAGGGTTAAGGGTGTTCTTAAATCAAAAAGGGCAAATTTGCGACATAAGTTTTAATTTATTTTTGTTCGGAAATGTATAGGAAACTAGCAGATGTTGTTATTCAGAAACTGTCTAATTGCACCCAGTTTTCGGGGTTTTTTTTACAAACGCAATAGATCTTTCACAATAAGCCTTCAAAGTTGACTTCTTTGAATACATTTCACGAAGAAAGCAGAAAAACCGGTCGAAAAGCAGGAGAAAAATGGGTGATCACGTAATCGAAATAGCTTAGAACTGGATAAGTAATTTAATTATCATAAAATGGAAAGCTAAGTTCGATTCGAAATTGCTTCCATAATCAGGCTTTCCAATTTTATATCTTTCTGTTGAAAAATGAATTTGTAAATGTGTCAAAATTGTGTTGTTGAGTGGAACAGTTGAGAACAACCTTAAATGAACTTAAATGAAACTTATAATACAAATAACAAAAATAATATAAAATGAATGATGTATTTTATTAACTGAAATGCAGAGATGTTTAGCCGAGATGGGTTAAATAAATTTTAAATTAAAAAGGATTTAATGCAAATAAATTGTATAATGTGACTTGCTTTCAAATGAAGCCATCATTCCTCGAAAGGATAAAGTTGATATGATGTAACAAATCCCATGTTCTAGTTCGAAAACGTTACAAGTTGTTTCAGTGACTTTATTTTACGTAAATTTCTATTGATTCAAATTTACAATTAGGGATTACAATCCCGAGACTAATTTCCGATCCCGGGATTTCGGGATTGTTTAGATTTAATCCCGGGATTACGAAAATTAGAATTTCTCTAATATAACCAATTTTTACAATAGCTAAATTTCACAATATTGTAAATAAATAAATAAATAAATAAATAAATAAATAAAGCAAATATACAGCCTAACTTATGAAAATATACCAAGTTCAAAATGTATTACTTTAATAATAAAAAAGTATAGGATAAATTACAACAATTGGAAATTAAAACAAATATGCTGTTAATGTTTGACAATGTAAGAAAAAAAAAATTTTATGTTTTATTTTCCAAATAATTTTTTTCATTTGATGTTAAAAAAGTCTTTGAATTGGTAAATATTTACAATATGGAAAAATAATTAATATCAGTAATTAAATTTTGAATTATTCACATAACCAAATAATTAAAGATTACAAATTTAGGATATCGAAAACACAAGATTTTCCCCTACATAATTCTTTTTATTTTGCTTCCAAAAATAAAAAAATAAAAGTACTTAACACATGCACACACATAACAATAAAAAATTAAATAGATGTATTATTTAAATTTCTAATTATATGTGATCATTATTCAAATTTGAAAACGTTGCATAATATAAAAAATTATTGCATACCAAGATAAAAAAGAAGATTAGTTTCAATAGCTCAGTGTTTCTTAAAATTAATCCATTTTCCATTGAAAATACGATCTAAGAAATATCAAGCATCTAAAGTATCCTCTCCAAGTTGACATCTAAGTTTGTTTGCAGTAAATTCTGCTGCTGAAAATGCTCATTCTATTCTACACTCGCGGGAGCAACTCTGAGCAAATATTGATAAGCTAATTCTAAATGATGACTGCATACCCCTCCATTTTCAAAAAGAAACATCTCATTTCTAATTTGTGTTGATAAATCCTTTTGTTGTTGTGTTTCAGGTTCGACAGTTCGCATGCTTTTTTCTATTTCTTGTAATTTTTCCTTTTATGTTCGGTTATCCGTTTTCAGTTTCGCAGTGGGCTCAATATGCGTTATTTTGTATCTTGCGAAATTGCCATTGTTAACACTCTTTACCCTTCCAGTTATTGCTTTCACTTGCTTCTTAATAACAGTTTTGTTAGGAATAGAAAACTTACTGCTAGGTTCTGCACTCAGGTCATCTCGTTTGGGATTATGCAAGTAATTTAAAACACCTGATAATTCCGTACGTCGTCCTTCTCTAATGTGTAGTTTTAGCGCGTCTGTCATTTTGTAAGCAAATTTTAATTTTGTCTCCAGCAATTCGTTTAAAAGAATTTTTAAAGTTGCGTCTGCGGTTAACAAATTAGAACCCCTACAACAGATTGCTTCTACTGTAATTTGTATCGGTTTGAGGACTACAGCAATTTCGTTTATAAGTAGAAAATCGGAATCATCAACGCATATCTCATGCTCTAAATCGATTAAAACTAGTTGTATGCTATTTTTCGTGAAATAAAATCGTTCAAGTATAATTACTAGGCTATTCCACCTAGTCATGCAATCTAAAAGAATGGAAAGTTCTTTCTCTTTTCATATTTAACATACTTTTAAAGAACTTCATTCCTTGTTGCAGATCGGTTAAAATAAATTACTAATTTTCCAACTTTTTTAATAAGTTCATTGATATATTCATCAGAGTATAAAAAGCCCTGTTTATCTTCGGAAATTAAAACAAACCCCGATTCTAATTGAAGATAATTTCTACACACGCAACAAAATCGAAATAAACAAACGATTTCATTTTTCCTTACTAATAGTTGTGTGGGTTACATCTGTTTGCAAGTCAAAATATTTCAGCTGTAAAATATTTCATCGCTTAGAAATATATGTAAAAAATATTTGAGGTATATATTCTTTTTCAAATCATGTATAAACTTCATGAAAATTGATTTTTTCTTCCCCAAAAGCGAAAGTTTATAAATAACTTTTTTAATTTCAGCTGAATATTATTCCACAAAAAAAAAAAAAAATAAAAAATAGACAATCCCGAAAATCCCGGGATTTTCGGGATTGAAAATACACCGGGATCCCGGAATCCCGGGATGCGGGATCCCGGGATTGTAATCCCTATTTACAATAGAAGTTACAATAGTTGATATCTTCAACTGAGCGTTCAAAAGCTCACCACGATTGTGAGATCTTTAGTCGATAAGACACTTTCCTTAGTTTTCAGTACTGTTAGTCGATTAAATCTGTAAACTATTTTTAATTTCAAAATTCAAGTATGGAATGGTGAAATGTCGGAAGGCCCTATTCGATTACATAAAATTTCTTATTTTGCCAATTCTGTTCATGGCTTCGGTATTTTCTCCTTCATCTAGAGCATTTTAATGAGGATTTATCACTGGTTTGTAAAAGAGGCAATTCGTGAAAATACAGGAAGCATAATCTTTGTTAGATGGTCTGCAGATTTTGGGCATCACGGAAACATGGTGGATTATTTTTATTTGAATATTATAGAATTTATTGTTCTAATGTACAGTCTGAAAATTCGATTAAGAATAGTGATCAACCTTGCTTGAAATATTGGTCCAGGACATCGGCAAGAAATATTAGTTGAACACTCGCCTGTTGAAACAGCTTGCAATTTTTCAAATACATCCTTCTATTCAGCTGACAAATAAATTTTATCAACAGCTATATGATCAGATTTAATTGGCTTAAACTTTGCAATGGGTAATGATACGCAAATCGCGAGGATTTTACCAAGTGGATCACAATATGACCGATAACACGTAGTCCGTTTATGAAATTGTTCGAAATGAAGTCGCAGCTGAAGCTTATTGAAGTACTGGCAATGAATTTACTGAAGTGGTTTTAACTCTTTTTCATTATAGCACCATCTTTGTTTCTTGCAATTCTCTCTTTGCTTCGGATTGGAATTATTTTTGTAATTACTTTTCCTTTTCCCCCAGAAATAATACAATGTCATTGTATAAAGAAGTCGCCTTGCCAGGCTATGATGACAAATTAGCCAAATAATGGGAACCTGGTTCAAGTACCAATCTGGTTTCTGGTGTCCTGGTGTTTTTTTTTTTTTTTTACTTCGCGTCGATGAAATTTAGCCATCTTCTTAACCTGTTATAAAGTTCTATCTTTTGAGCCTTCGAAGTATAGAGTAAGGGAGTATATTACGAAAAAATGAACCAAGTAAAATAAGGCTTTCAAATAGCGAGAAAAAAAAAATTAAGTGCAGTCGTCTCTTTGGATTTCCATCAAAGATGGGTGTTTTTGATAGAATTATAGTGATCATGGCAAGCTTGAAATTATGGCTACTTGAAATTAACAACCAATTTTTTTTTCCAGTCTATGAAAAGTGCAAAAATGTAAAAATATTACAAAAATTATATAAATTGAGAAAAAGAAAAACTTAAATTTTTAACAATTTTTTTTGAAATTTTGGCCTTTTTGAGACAGTAAAAAATATGTCACCGTAACGAAATATTTGTTTTACTTTACTAATGTCTCGGTGTAACTATTGCGTTCTATTAAAAATTGTATTACTACATTTGAATATTTTTTTTTAAAAAAAATCACGTTTTTAGCGATTTTTCAGAAATTTAACCATTTTGCGGTGGTTAAAAAAAAAAAAAAAAAAAAAAAAAAAAAAAAAAAAAAAAAAAAATTAGCCGTGTCCAACCTTTCAGTAAGTGATGGTGCACGTCAGCTGATGACAAACAGAGAGCCGATATCCATATGACTCAAAAAATAAAAAACAATATAATCTTATTATAGTATGTGCAGCGATACACGTAGACGTCTTATTACGATGCGCTTAAATTTTAATGTGAGCCGTATAAGATATTTACAATGCAGTGCTCTACAGGGTGTCCACTCTCAACGGTGGCCAATGGCTAATTTCTAAACTGTTAGTTACAGACATATAGTTCCAATTGCAAAAATGCTTTTAAAAGGTAAATAACTGTTTCTTAAGCTATTTAGGTGAAAAAACATTTTTACTAAAACATTACCAAAACTAAATTTTTATACGGTATATAATTAAATTTTTATATCCCGGTCCTATAAGTGATATTTAGTAATTTTTTTACCAGTACTCTAACAAGTAAGACAACAAAAGTTCCATTCCTCTGCGATTAAAACTGACCGAGTAATAGCTGCTTAAAGTTGAAGCATCTTTTTTGCTGCAAAATAGGGGTCATTCACAAATTTACTTGAAATAAAAAATAAGCGTCAGATGTAAAATTTAACATTAACATTGAGAGTAAAATAATTTTTACAATGTTATTTTTAAATTTATGTTGATGTTTAAATATTAAAGCAAAATATACAACTTGTACTAAAAATATAATTTTAAAAAAATGACAGAAATTTTGTTAAACTAAATTATGAAAAGCAACAGTCATAATTCGTTCCAAAATGATACGTATTTAAAATTCTAGTTGATTACTTAACCTAATAGAATTTGGTGTACTCCTATAAAATAAATAAATGGCACTCACCTAAAATCGTATTAATATTACATTGTCATTGGATATAATTGAGTTTGAGAATTGGACCTCGATCACATATTTGGAACTAAAGTAATAAAATAAGTAGTGAAATTTAAAATTTCATAACTCGGTCAATTTTAGTGTTAGATGGATGGGACCTTTTTTTGATCAATCTAACAAGCAATACAGCTTGTTAGATTGATGGAAAATTTTTACTAAATTTCTCTTACAGGACCGGGGGACAATATAAAAGCTTAATTTTCGTAATTTCTTAGTAATTTTTTTTTTCGAACTAAATCGCTTAAAAAACAATTCTTTAACTTTTTTAAAGCATTTTTGCAATTGAAACTATATGTCTATGACTAACGGTTTAGAAATTAGCCATTGGCCATCGTTGAGAGTGGACACCCTGTATGTAAAAGTAAATGGCGAAAAACATAAATCATAATAAATTAGAATTGCATTTATCTGAGAGGCGCCTATCTGAATAACTTTTAGGGGAAGGAAGCAAAAACTATAATGCCGATAATAATAAAAAATAAGTATATGAACATTAATTTTAAACTTGGAATATCACTCCAACAGAAAGAAAAAGTTGGAAATGCACGTTAAACATGACAAATGAGGTGCGTTCGTGCTATTACTATCTTTATAAATAATCAGATTTTGATCCATTAGTTGTGATACTCTTATGCAAAAAATGCGTGAATATAAAATATGATACGATTATATGCCTTAAATTCAGTAATACGAAAATAATAAGATTCCACTTTAAATAGTACGTACTCAATGACGCAAACCTAGAATCCTTACTTATTGCGGGATATCATTAAATTGATTATGATAGGATTAACAGAATGAAGAAAGCTGTTATTGTTATATTTTTCATTTCGGATCCGATTTTCATAAAATTTGAAAATACTCCACAAAATTCTTCAAGAATTACATAAATAAAATTTCAAACCATTTACTTAGATGATTGGAGCTGTCTTATGTGCACAGAAGAACAGACCAGGTGCGATTATTAGTGAAACATATTTATATAAATATGACATTTCACATAGACCATAATGTAATGGAATATTCTTGAGTGGCTCTGTAAATAAACTATGAACGTTTACGTACTTTACTTTCCATATCGACTATGGCATAGTAAACCCCAATAACATATATCAATTACAGAGCAATCCAACTTTATTAACGTAAGTTAGAGTGCAAGCAGACAAACCGAATTCTTAAACATTTTCAACAATGTTGTAAAGTGTTAAAATGACTAATAGGTTGAAATTTGACTTTCAGAAATTTATACCCAGTAGACGGTAAGATATTTTAATTCTTTTGTACAGCCCTGTATTTTGCCTACTGTCTTTACATTCGTATATAATGCCACTATAGCTAAAATTTATTTAAGACAAAAACACGCTTAAATCTAGTGAAATCACATTTCCAGAGATTTCCTTCCATAGACAGCCATGTATCTAATTCTTTGCGTGGCCCTGTATATCCTTTTTCTACATTCAATAAACATATCTTGGTTTTCTAAATGCAGTTCAGCATAAAAATGCAGATTTTTTTTTTTAACCAAACCACCTTTAATCTGCCTTCGTTCATAAGCTGCAATCTGTGCAAGCTCTGTTGTGTTACCCTGTATATGATCTACAAGATTTGTACATACAGCGCAATATGCAAAAATTTCGTTAAACTTAAAAACTAATACCAGAATTAAAGCATGCACTTCTTGCAACTATCCCTAATATACAGTACTTCGGTTGCACTTGCAGTATAGTATCGGAAATTTTTTGTATGCCCCTGTAAATACTATGCACTTTCTATGATACAGGATTCAATTCTTAGCAAACCTCAGTAACGTGTATCAGTTTCATTATATATGAAATAATTTAACATGATTAAAATACACCGAAACAAAGTTTCACCTTGTACTGTCGGACTCCCATTTCTTGGCATTTCGAGCAGAGTGACTCGGACGGTTCTATTCTAGATAGTAGGTAAAACGCTATAACGCATAAGGGAGAATGGCATCCATAATTGGCGCGTTAGCTTAGATAGTGACAATCATCAGCAGAAATGTACTTTATGAAAATGTATTATTTATAAATGTGTTGTTTACATTGGCGTAGAATTGCATGGGCCCATGGGGCTCGGGCCCCTCCAATAATTTTTACAAATGGGCTGTATTTTTTGGCGCCAACCAATATAAGAAAAATCATATTTGAAATGGAATTTTTCAGCGTATATTGTTTAAAAAAAAAAATTTAATCTGGTTATTTATTTTTATACTTTATAAACGACAAAAATAACTTCCATGTGTAAAACGAAGCAGTCTTCACGGCATTTTTTCTTTCTTTATTCTTTGGACGGTGAACATGGTTTCTAGGAAGTATCAGCTTTTCTGATTCTTTTCTAACCGGCTACATAGAGAGCAGGCAATAAACAAAGTAGACGATGTGCAGGGCCGTAGCGACCGCCCCCCATACCCCCCATTTGGGGGGGGCGACGAAGCCAGGGGCCCCCCTAATCGATTCTATCGACCTTTTTACCGAAGTTTGTTTTGAAAATGTAAGAAAACACTTCTTTTAATGTTTTTATTTTTTCAAATTCTCCTTTTCTTATTCAGGGGCATGCCAGGCAGTTCCCCCAGGTGCCCTCTTTTTAAGCCCCCCCCCTCCCAATAATGGGGATTTTCATTAAAGGGTGCCAAATGCCTAAAATGTGCCAAAAGTGACCGAAATTCATACGTTTTCAAACATTTAGGAAGGGAATGTGGTTCCCCTTTTCCTCTCTGCTTCCGATGTTTCCTCCACATACGCAGAAAACAAACTATATCATTAGAAAACAAATTACTAAAATTTTATAACAACCAGTGCCAGATTTAGATTGTGAGGGCCCCTTTCTACCTTTTGGATTTTTCTTGAATTATGCTAAAGTGTCTAAAACTAACCTTTATACTAATTGTCTATTCGCATTTGTATGCAGAATAGCACAAAAAAGATAGCTTTAAGAAATTATCGAATACATTTTTTTTTCTTCTGTTATAGAAATATAAGACTAAATGTGAGCCATTAAAATGTAAACACAACTGATGTAACTGTTATATCCAGGGGAGGGGGGGCATGGGGTTCGAAAACAGAGGAGAGATGAGAAAAGAGCCCCAATAAAGCTAAATAAGGTACCCTGGGGTAATAACGCCAGGCGGGGTAATAACGCCAAGTGCTTATATTTTGCATAATTATGAAATAATGAGGTAAATGACACCTATGTGCTCTGCGCAGAAGGGTTTTGAGTCATATAAATCGCAAACAACAGCTTCAAGTTAATTTGTTTCATTTTTAGGTCTTATTGTTTTTACGAACAACTAAAATTAACGCTTGATCTAAAATTTGCCAGATACGTTTTGTGATGTGAAGACTACCTTTTTATCCGGAAATACTTTGTTAATTACATAAATTTGTAGTGCATTTCATGTACTTTTAAACTGTTGTTAAAGATTTTGGATATTTTCTCGAGATAATTTGTAATTTAAAATGTACTGCGCAATAACTATACCGGGGTAATAACGCCAATCTTTGACATTAATACCCCGGTTGATTCCCTACAGTGGCCGAGCTACATCCTAAATACTGATTCAAATAAACACAGTTAAAACTGTGCAATGTTTCTCATATTTCTATTTAAACGGTCCTTTTTAAGCAAAAAGAAGCTCACGGTCTCATATTCTTTTGCCTCATCCCCCCCCCCTCCCACACCACACCTTTATTTTTCTCACACTTTCACAAAAAATTGAACATTTTCAATAGCTTAGAATGCAATTTGTCAATTTCTAAGTTTGTAGAATTTGTATTTTTAGAATTGGGCTATCTACATGCAATTATTCCATCTTATTTCATAGTTTTGTTTGCATGGCGCTATTACCCATATAGGTGGGTAATAACCCCAAATAGCATTGGTCAAGAAAAAACGCCATTACATTTTATGAATACATATCTGTTAAATTATTTTATTTTATATAGATAGTCAATGAGTTGCTGTATCATATCCTATATTTGTTTGAAAAATACAATCTAAAACTAAGCCGTGAAAATTGGTAGAACCTTAACGTGGCGTTATTACCCCAGGGTACCTTATAAATAAAGAAAGAAGAAATTTTGGTCACTTTTGGTCATTTTTTTATTATTTAGCCTTAACAAAAAAAATTATATTTGCATTTGGGGGCCCCCGATTGAGGGGGCCGCAGCGTCCGATGCAGTTGCCCTGCATGCCCGTGACTTAGCCAGGCCCTCATTACAACAACATAGTATCCTATAACTTATAAAAGAAATTTTTTATTAATGTTTCTTCGTAACGTGATAAGTTAAAATCGTTAATTATGTCCAATTTTGAGTCTTCTTTTTTAGACATCTTGTAATGTATGTAGGTAAGCAAAGTAAAAATTTGCAAAGAAATACTTATCTCAATCAATCTATAATTATTAAATTAATATTTTTAATTAAAGTTGTGACCAATTTTTTGGGATATCTTGTATACAGATGTGAGTACAAAAATTATGCATGTGTACAATATGTTTTTTATTTTTAGTGCTTGCCACTTCTACATTATTAAAAAAAAAGAAAAAAAATCTACAGATCGATAGAAGGGGGGTGTCCAGAATGATGTTGGTTCCGGGGGCCCCCGTAGCCTTAACTGGGCCCTGTTTTTATCAAAAACCTTGTTTAGATTTCAAAAACGCAGAAACTGCAAATCCTTATTTTCTTACTCGCCCCCCCCCCTCTCTTTTTGACCATGGGTTTTTGTATGGAACTAAGAAAGATAAAGAAAGATTACCGGTCAACGGATCGGCTCTGAAGAAAGCCGGGTTTTTGTATAGAGCTGCTAGCAACAAAAGGGTGTTTTCTTTTTAAATACCGGAATATTATGCTCTTAAATGATAGATCATTTTTCACACCGATTTCACGACGTGGGTGACACAAATAACATCTAGAAAATCACCTTAATATGTTAACAGCTTAGTTAGTAACCGGATTTGAAGGGAGTATTGGCCTATTCAAGTATTTTAGCAGCCTGCTAATGCATACAAGTACATGTTTGGAGACAACACTGCACTTCAAATGTGGATTTTCGTATAATATTTTTTTCTGATTTGTTTTAATAATACGCATAGTATAGTATTTATAAAATTAAGTGTATATCTGGAGGAAAATGATCTACTCCTATACTAATCTGGTAAGTCATATTTATTACTTTATGTAATTTATATAGCAAAAAAAATATTAAATTATTAAAAATTTTAAGTATTAGAAAATTTTGCACAGCCTGGAAAAATATATGTATACTAATAGAGCAGATTTTAATAACACACACTTCTCATTTACATGTTTTTCATTTAAGCGTTTTATTAGGGCTCCTTCACAAAAATTTTTTTAATAAATCACACCCCTTCACAAAATTCTACTCCATAAAATATGCTCTTATTTTATATTGTTAGGTTTTAAAATATGTGTTTTGCAAAGGAAACAAGTTCACCAGAAATTACAAATTTCGCATGTAGACTTAAGGGTGTTTGTTCTCAACTGCTCCGCTCAACAAGCGCAAAACGTTTTGACACATTTACAAATTCATTTTTTAACAAAAAGTTATAAAATTGGAATGCCTGATTATGGAAGCGATTTCGAATCTAACTGAATTTTTCATTTTAGGATCATTAAATTACCTATCCAGTTCTAAGCTATTTCGATCACGCGATCACCCGTTTTTCTCTTGCTTTTCGACCGGTGTTTTTGTTTTTGTTTTTCGGAAAACGTGCTCAAAAACGTCAGTTTTAAGGCTTGTTATGAAAGATCCATTGCGTTAAAAAAAAAAAAAAAAATCAGAGCAATTAGACAGTTTCTGAATCTGCTATTTTCATGTATTTCCAAACAAAAATAAATTAAAGCATGTGTCACAAAGTTGCCCTTTTTGATTTAAGAACACCCTTAAATAAATTATTATTAATAAATGTTTGACGCGAATTCAATAACTCGAATTCAAATTTCATTACAAAATACAATAAATTTCATAAAAATAACTTTATTAATAACTTTATTTTTCACAAAATGGGATCCAAGAAAAAATTCCTGCATCAACCTCCGATTCCATTGCATTCATATGTTACACTATTTCGTTTGTTAATAAGTAATAAGTAAATTCTCATTTAATTTATACTCTTATTTTCTTGGAAAATCTAGTGTTCCAAATTCATGTCACAATAAGAAATTGTGAATGATTTTGTGAACAAATTCGCAGACAAAAAAACACACAGGAAATTTTTTTCAAATAAAAATGAAAGCAACAGCAAATGAAATTGTAACTCAGTTTCAATAAAACAATTTTGAATATTAAAATTCTAAGTATTTCGTTTATTCTTTTGACTTTAAATTCTTTGGATAGAATGAAAATACTATAAGTTTTGAACAGATTTATCTGAAGTACTGTATAAGCAGAGGGTACGAAACTTTATAGACAAATTTTTAAACTGTAGCTCGACTTAACTGTTGTGTTTTAAAGTATACTGATTCAATTAAGAGGCTACTTCAGTCAAGCGAAATTACCCGTTCGCTAATGCTAATCCTATTGAAGAAATTTATAACGCTATCTCGGTTGCATTTCAATCTTTTTTAAATTATTTTTTTCGCATTGGATAGCTGAAATCGATCTGTAAACAGGTTGTTTTTTGTTTGCAGGTAATTTTAATGAGGACACTTTCATTTTTGGAACAGGTGTTTCGAAAAAAAAAAAAAAAAAAAAATCAAAATTGAAAAAGTATAAAAACCTTGCATACAGATTGATTTTAGCTATCCAGTGAAAAAAAAATTAAAAATATTGGAATGCGAGATATAAATTTCTTTCATAGTATTCCATTCCATTCTTTCACGCATTAGCGAA
The DNA here is from genome assembly GCA_964019185.1 of Maratus speculifer. NCBI lineage: Eukaryota > Metazoa > Arthropoda > Arachnida > Araneae > Salticidae > Maratus > Maratus speculifer. The sequence goes on along the minus strand of OZ025293.1, from coordinate 20,147,555 downwards.
TGACTCTTTTCGCGTAACTGAAGTAGCCTCTTAAGTAGCGAACTGCGGAAATTATGTGTTTATGTAATCTATTTAATTCCTATACTTTATAATAAAATCTTAACGTCATGTGCTTGTTTGTAAAATTGTTTTAGTCAAATTTTACTTTAACATTATTAATTGATCTTTAAGCAATGCATATTTATTTCATATTTGTGCAGAGCCTCAAAACTCCTTGCTACGGCCCTGACGATGTGTCCGATACGTTGAGTTTTCTCAAACATATCAAAAAGGGTCCTTTTGAGCTTGGATAAAAAGGTCTTAATTTAGAAGCTTCCCAGAACTCCGGAGATGGGTGTTGGGGGAGTTTAGAGGGGTATTGCTAATGACCAAACCAAAACTGTCAGTTCAATAGTGGCTTTAAGGCAAAAAAAGGCGGGAAAATTTCAAATGGACAAATATCTATTAACATTGTCTAAAGGTACCAAGCCGTCTCTTGCAGTATCGGATGATTTTCAAGCATTTAGTAGTTCCGGTAAACAGTAAGTATTCAATTGTTCCCATTTATCATTTTAAATAATTTATTTTTGTATTGTCAAAGTTATCTGATTAAAAGTCTTCACAGACTTGGGCTGGGCCCGAAACTTGAATTCGGGACAGTTTCCTTCCACTGACCGCAACCTAATAAAATAAAAACCTACATTTCCCCATCCCCTTCTTTTGCAAACTCAGGCTAAATCTCAACTTCAATTTCTTTTTGGTCGTGTCTAGAGAAACTTTCCGGTCCGGACCGGAACGAAAATGTTTTTGGATCGGCCTGTTTATATTTTTACATTTCTAGGCCTGACTCGTACATAAATTAGAGAAAACAGGTCCGGTCCGATCTGACCCGACACAATTTCGACAATTTCAATTATTCCTATTTATTATGTCATATAATTTATTTTTGTATTGTTTAAGTTATCTGATTTAAAGTTTTCACGGACTTGGGCCGGGCCCAAAACTTGAGCTCGGAAGGGCTTTTTTCCACTGACCGAAACATATGAAAGTAACAGCCTGCATTAGAGGTATGCACGAGTCAAAATTTCCAGGCCCGAGCCCGGCCAGTTCCATAGCAAAAAAATTGGCCCGGCCTGGCCCGTTATTAAAATTAGAATTTTGACCCGAGCCTGACCCGATCCGTAGAAAAAATTTTTGGGCCCGACCCGACCCGGTATAATAGTTAAAAACAAGGTCCAAATAAATTTCTACAGAACATTGACCTTTACTCTTACAGAAGAGTTCTGACCAAAAAAACTTATCTTAGTCTTTTTTTTAATTATTTATAATCTCCTTTTATGCAGAAGTGCCATAGGCTGCGATATTTATGCTTTTAATGAACCTTTGTTTGTTGTATGTAAATGTTTCAGTTTTCATTAGTATTATTAATCCATATTCCATGTAATAGAGACTTGGTGGCCCGACCCGTGCAGATCTCTAGCCTAAATCCCCCTCCTTCCTTTTGCGAACTGAGGCTAAGTCTGAACTTCAATTTTTATTGATCATGTCTAGAGGAATTTTCAGGCCCGGGCACGGATCGGACCGGCCTGTTTATGTCTTTACATTTATAGCCTGGCTCGTATACAGAAATCAGTTAAAACAACTTGGTTTGATCTGGCCCAACACAATTTCACCAATTTCAATTTTTCCTATTTGTAATTTTATTTATTTTTGTGTTATCTAAGTTATCAGGTTAAATGTTTTGATGGACCTGAACCGGACCCGAAACTTGAACTCGAGATGGTTTTCTTCCACTGACCGCAACCTAATAAAGTAAGAGCCTACATCCCCCCCCTTCTTTTGCATACTCAGGCTAAGTCTGAACTTCAATTTTTCTTGGTTTGTCCAGAGGAATTTTCGGGCCGGACCGGACCGGCCCGTTTATATTTTAACATTTCTAGGCCGGATTGTACAGAAATCAATGAAAACAGGTTCGACCTGATCTAGTCCGATACATTTTCGAATATTTTTTTTTTAATTCAGATTTTTTTTCATATAATAATAATTTTTTTAAGAGTACTGCATACATATTTATGGGATAATTTTACAGTATATTTTACAGAAAATACACAATAGCAACAACATGAATGATTAATTAGATTCTTAGACTTTAAACATTGAAATAAAGATTCATTAAAAAAATTAATATGGTTTAGAATAAAAGAAAAAAAAAAGAAATTTACAAACATCACAACTTTTGAAGCTGCATAATAAAAAGTCGTTTTATGAAAATATTTCTATATCATTTTGTTAAACATTTTCTCAATTCCAAAGGACCTACTTTTTGATACCTTTTTGAATTGATTTCTTTTCGGAAACGCATATGATTAGCAGGTGTTTTTATTCATAAACTATGTAATCGAATGGCATCATCCATTTTTTGAAACAAGCAATTTAAGAAAATGCACTCAAAGTTAGCGTTTTGAATCGAATTTCCGGAAGCGACAGCATGGGAAGGGAGAAAAATCTGGAGCCACGTGACAAGAATCTTTTATATTTCAACAAGTATATACAAGTATCTTGTTTACCAATAATAGAAACCGCTATTAGATTCCACATCCCTTTAATAATCAGGCTTGTCAATTTTATACCTTTAAAGCTAAAAATTAGTCAGAAAATGTATCAAACATTCGTGTTGTTGAGCAGTGAATTTAAGAACCACTAAGAAGTATATTTCCAAAGATTATGCTAACGTAAGTTCTTTATCGCTATTAATATTTTTATAAAACATGTTGCTTGCTCTACACATCTTGAGAACAATTAAGTCTAGTTTCGGAATGGCTCAACTATATGTACAGAAACAAGTATGAAAAATCATGCGTTAAGCATAGATTATGAAGCACATTCCAACACTTACTAAAATCTTTAACAAAAGTTTGTTATTTAGGGAAATAATAGTGTATAGCCAAATATACCCAAATATGTATTCCAGTACATTAGAAGAGCCCTGTATTTCATATGTCAGTTCATATAATGGGAAAATTTAGCTGAGCAAGAAAATACCCAGTAGCTTGAGATTTCTTTTTCAGCAATTCATACTATTAGATGGAAACATACTTGAATACTTTTGTTCAGCCCTGTAGTTTACATTGTACCTTTATTACACGTCAGCATTAGGCTAAAATTTATTGTAAACTAAAACACTTTTAAAACAACTGAAATCACATTCTCATGAATCATCATTCATACGCGTCCATGTATCGAATTCTTTGCGTGGCCCTGTATATCCTTTTATCTATATTCTGCAAACATTTCACATTGAATGAAGCTCAGCGTAAAAATGCATAGCTTATTTAAGAACCACGTTTAAATAACTTACACTCATATTCAGTAACGTTAGTGAGCTCTTTATGGGTAGCCCTGTATATCAACTATAACATTTATACACACCATATAATGTGCATATATTTAGCGAAATATAAACGCGCATATCATAATTAAAATGCATTTCATCCCTCCATCAGCCATCATCGACACATATACGGTACTTCGGAAAAAATATATACTATTTGAAATCTTTTGTGTGGCCCTGTAAATGCTATGTCCTTCATATTATGCAAGACAGTAGCGTATAATTTATATTAAGCTTCAGAGACATATATCAATTTTATTATGCATGAAAAAGCTTAATATATTTAAAATATGTAATGGGAAACTTTTGATTCGCCCTGTAGATAAACTAATCATGGTAGAAACTTCATTTTCGATAGGACTTGTGCTAGGGTAAACGTCAATAACGTCCTAAAATTTCATGGCAATCCGAGTATATTAACGATTTTTCCCCATAGGCCGTAATGTAATGGGAAACTTTTGATTCGCCCTGTAGATAAACTAATCATGGTAGAAACTTCATTTTCGATAGGACTTGTGCTAGGGTAAACGTCAATAACGTCCTAAAATTTCATAGCAATCGGAGCATATTAACGATTTTTCCCCATAGGCCGTAATGTAATGGGAAACTTCTGATTCTCTCTGTAGATAAACTAATCATGGTTGATACTTCATTTTCAATAGGGTTCGTGCTAGGGTAAACCTCAATAACGTCCTAAAATTTCATGGCAATCCGAGTATATTAACAATTTTTCCCCATAGGCCGTAATGTAATGGGAAACTTTTGATTCGTCCTGTAGATAAACTAATCATGGTAGATACTTCATTTTCAATAGGGTTCGTGCTAGGGTAAACATCAATAACGTATAAAAATTTCATAGCAATCCGAGTATATTTACGGGAGTTAGAGAGCGGACAGACGGACAGACGGACAGACGGCCAGACGGCCAGACGGACAGACAAACCGAATGCATAAGCACTTTTCAACTTTGTTGGAAAGTGCTAAAAAAAGAAAGAAAAAAAAGAAAATGCAAGCCTGATCGCGTCACGAGTCTGCTAAAAAATATTAAGCCCGGGTCCAGAATATCCAAAGAAATAGGAATCAAAAAGGGAAGATCCAAAGTAACTGTCCGAGTGCGAGTTACATTTCAGTTTTGATGTTGTCAAATTAGTATCGGCTCGCTACGCACATTTATACTTATTCTCATTAAAGCCATATTTATTGAAAACAGCTCATATTACATCGTTTTTGTTTAAATCTTTATAATGGGTCAATAAACCCGCTACTTAATATTTTTTAAATCTAGCCCTGCCCTTATGGCCCGTTCAATTTTTTTCTGGCTGGCTCAGCCCGTTATAATATTCTTATCCACTCCGCCTGACCACGGGCCAGATCCGGGCCGGTACAGAACTCTTTTCGTGTTAAGCTAAAATTTGGTTTAATTATTATTTCGATGTTCACATAAATGCATCTAGCTGTACATGCGGTGTTCATACGGGTTAGTTAACCCTTTCCGGCACACTACTCTTTAAAGTTGGAATTTAAACGAAAAAAATTAAGCAATCTATTTAGGCTTAGAGGAGTACACAGGTATTGTTTTGTAAAGATTGCATTAACCATTTTAATTATACAGCTGTTGCCGAAGCGGTAACCTCCCATAAGTAAAGCATTGATAAGCGCAGTGAGAAGAGCATTGCTGTGAAGCGCGTATTACAGTAAAACATTTTACTTATTATTTAAAAACAGTAGAGTTTGATCTCTGTGGTGCTGCCATCTAGAACTCATACAAAAGATTTAAAGTAGCCATTAGAGTAGTTTTTGAAATATTTACGGAGTTTTTGTGTCTCTAAACAGGGGGAACTTTAGGTGTTGCCAACCCGGCAACACTGCGCGTTAACCCTTTGCGGGGCAGGGCAAATTCATTGCTTAAGTATTGAAATTAATGACTGACACCGGAATTTGAAAGCAACTTTATTTTTAAATAAGGAAACGCTATACTTCACGCATTTAATAAACCGTAATTTTCTTTAACAAAATTCCGGTGCAAATGTGGTGTTTGGGAATTAAATTTAAGTGGTATATCTACGAAACCGCTGCCCCGCAAGGGGTTAATAGGTTAAGCGTAGAACTAGTTGGTTCTATGCTTAGCTAGCAACGTCATTGTCCTGATATTAAATGTAGAATAATTTCAAGCGTATTTTTACTTATTGAAAAAAATAATTGAAAAATTCATAAAAATTAAATATATGTTCCCCATTGCTGGGTTGGTTGATTTGGGTTTAATGGCGTAAAATCCCTTAAGGGACATGCTGCGCCAAAACTAAGACTAAAAGTACAAATGTGAAAAAGAGAAAAACGTCAAAATATCTGGATGGGGTATCCCATCCAGATATAGTCAAGCAAATAGGTTTAGAAAAAATAAAATACTTAAAATATTACAATGCATCTAATCCGAATGTCATTAAAGGGCATCCAAACGAAGATAGAGAAAAGATTATATATGAAAATAAAAACCTGCATGTTTTAAAAAGTTAAAGAGTGCCCCATGAGGTATTTCCCCAATGAGGTGTGTCAAGATTGGTGATGATGAGTTAAAATACATTCTGTACAAGTGACGGAGCCCCGGACAGTCAGTTAAAAGATGATGAATGGTCAGGTGATCAAAATGACAATGATTACACATGGGTGCATCCTCCCTAAGTAATAGATGATTATGAGTGATTCTAGAGTGACCTATTCTCAGACGAGTCAGAAGAACATCAGTTTTCCTGGGGTAGATTGGTGGCCAGATCATTATTGTAGGTTTGATATGGTGCAATTTACTATTATGTTCTAAGTCCAAACTCTCTTGCCATTTATTTTGAATAAAATGATTAATAATTAGTTTAACGTCTGAGAATGGTATTTTATGATGTAATGGATTAAGTGCAAGTTTTGCCGCCTCATCTGCTTTCTCGTTTCTAGGTATACCCATGTGTCCAGGTACCCAACAAAATAATATATTATAACCACGTCTTGTCAAATTATTATAAAAGTCTAAGATGGATGAGATATACGGATGCTTTTTAAAAGATTTAATTGCGTCAATAGAACTATTTGAGTCAGTATAGATGATGAAGGATGTTTTATGATGATGAGATATGTGTACCATGGCCCTTTCTATTGCAATTAATTCGGCAGTAAATATAGATGTAGAAGGATGAAGTCGATAACTGAGAGTCATACCATCACAATATATACCACAGCCAACAGTATTTCCATTCTTTGAGCCATCTATATAAATGTCTAAGTGATCGCTATAAATATCACGATGTGCAGCAAATAGGCATTTAAAGACTACAGGGGTTAGATTCTTTTTTTCATAGCCTTTAAAAGGATGAAGAATTGCGATAGCAGGTGGATTCCAAGGAGGATAGATATGCAATGGACATGTACTCGCCTCAATATTATTCAGAGGGCCATTGCTGATTATGTTTCTCATTCTTACACCAAAAGAAGGCACACAAGATGGGCGATTCTGATATAGAATATCATTGTCAGAGTTTAAAATATATGTATGAAGTGGATGACTAGGATGTGAAAGGACACGGTAAAACAACTCCAGAGAAAGTTTTTCACGAGTATAATGTAATGAAGGTTCATTACAGTTAACATATAAGCTTAAAACAGGTGACGTACGAAATGCACCAGAGCAAACACGAAGTGCGCTATGGTGCACTGTGTCAAGTTTCTTAAGAACGGACTTACAAGCAGAACCGTAGACCTGGCAGGCATAGTCAATTTTAGCACGGATTGCAGCACGATAAATCTTTAGACGAGAAGTTCGGTCTGCTCCCCATGAAATATTAGACAGTACCCTAAGTAAGTTAAGTGATTTTTCACATTTTGCCTTTAATTGTAAAACATGAGGTAAGAACGTAAGTTTATTGTCAAAATAGAGGCCTAGATAGCGGACATTGTCTACAACAGGAATTTGAGTTGATCCGATAAAAATTTCAGGGTCTGGATGCAGATCCCTACGTCTACAAAAATGCACACAAGACGTTTTGTCATGAGAGATAACAAAACCATTTTTATTAGTCCAATTAAGAATATTTCTAATAGCAATTTGCAATTGTCTTTCAATAAAACGTATATCCTCTCCCATACACATAATCCGGAAGTCGTCAACATATAAATCTCTTTTCATTGAAGGAGGAAGCTGATTTAGAATATCATTTATTTTAATAGCAAAGAGGGTGACACTCAGGACACTGCCCTGGGGCACACCCTCTTCTTGTACGTAAAAACTAGAAAGAGTTCCTCCGATACGAACTTGGAAAATTCGAACTGCAAGGAAATTTTTGATAAAAATAGGAAGATTTCCGCGAAAGTCCAAGTTAAAAAGGTCGCGGAGTATTCCATAACGCCATGTTCTGTCATAGGCTTTCGCCATGTCAAAAATACTGAGACCAAATGCCTGCGTTAAAGAAAAGCTGTCCTTATGTAATGTTCAAGATGGATTAAATTATCGATAGTAGATCTACCACGTCGGAAACCACTTTGAAAAGCGGCAAGGCTGTTGTTCGTTTCTAAAACATGTATGAGGCGGCAATTGACCATCTTTTCGAGAAGTTTGCAAAGGCAGCTAGATAGGGCAATAGGCCTGTAATTATTAGGATCAGTAGCATCTTTTCCTGGTTTAGGAAAAGGAATAACGATTGCTCTGCACCAAGCATTAGGAAAAATGTGTTCTGTCCATATTATGTTAAAAAAAGAAAGCAGATTGTAAAGAGAAAGTGGAGAGAGGTGCTTGAGCATGACATAAGTGATGCCATCGTGACGAGGAGCAGATAAACGACTGTCATGTAAGCACTTTAAAAGCTCTGATATAATAAATGGTTTGTTGTAGGAAAATGAATGATGACTATTAAAATTAATACTGGTCCTTTCAGTTTGTCTTTTAAAAGATAGAAATGGTTCTGGATATGAATATGAATTTGAAGTAGAAGCAAGGGTATTGTCCCTATTGTCTCAATAGTTTGACCGTTCAGTTTTAAAATTGAAATATGGCTTTCAGAGTACAGGCCCATGCAGTTTTTTACCTTTTTCCAAAGCTCTTTACTGGATGTGTTAGAGTTTATGCTTGAAACATACTTTATCCAGGATTCACGCTGGCTTTTGCGTCTTATTCGTCTAGCCTCTGCCTTTGCTTTTTTAAATGCTATATAATTAGTGTTGTTTGGGTACCTTCGAAAAATACCCCAAGCTTTTCGTTGTTTTTTCTTTGCTATTTGGCAATGATTATTCCACCAAGATTTTCTGTTTTTATGAGCAGATGAAGTTTTAGGGATGCTAGCGTCAGCAGCATTGATAATACAATGAGTTATATTATCAAGTGCTTTGTCAATCTCACCTTCTTTCACGTTATTTGTGATGTTCGCAAGTGCCGTGAAAGTTGGCCAATTGGCTCTGTCATACACATACCTTTTAATATAATTATTGGAATCCACACTAGGAGTAGTCAATGAAATAAATGTAGGAAAGTGATCACTGCCGTGTAGATCATTTGAGATCCAAAAGTTCCAAAATGGATAGATTGATGGGGAGCATATAGTAAGATCAATTGCATGAAAAGTGCGTGTAGGTTCATGAAAGTAAGTATGATCACCATTATTGAGTAGGCACAAGCCATTGTCAGAAATTAATTTCTCTATTATTTCTCCACGTTGATTGTTATCAGAACTGCCCCAGAGTTGGTTATGAGCATTAAAATCTCCAACAATGATAAATGGAGTGGGAAGTTGGAGAATGAGATTATCTATATGTGCAGATGGAATGGACTGGTTTGGTGGTAAGTTGTTGCATATTGTTATAAGTCGGTTTATATGGACACGGACAGCAACAGCTTGTAAATTAGTATTTATGCTGATAATCGTATGAGGTAACTTGCGAGAAATGAAGAGAGCCACTCCTCCAGTGGCCCTATCACTACCAGTGAAGTCTTTCCTGTAAGTAGTGTAATTACGTAATTTCGCTTTATCATTTAGTTTTAGATGGGTTTCCTGTAGAGCTAAGCAGAGTGGTTGATGGTCAGAGAGAATGTCCCGGATTTCGTATTGTTTATTAAGATAACCACGGCAGTTCCATGAGATGATATTATCCATACTTAGGAGAATTAGGTTGGTGTATTTATGTTATTATATTTGCGATAAGATTTTATAATGTCAATTAGGCACAAATTCTTCAAATACAGTATTTTCATCTATATCCAAGTCATTGCTATAGGATTCGTCCATAGCCTCGTCCACGTTACTGTTGTAGCTGTTTTGGATCCTTTATGTTTTTACAATTGATCTGAGCCCAGAATTTTGCTTCCTCTTCCCCACAGTGTTCCACTGTAGAGAGGCTGGAGTTGAGGTTTTCTTTTTATTTGTTTGTATAGGGGTTTTATTTAGATTATGTTTTCTGGGAGTATCAGGTTTCTGTGTTATTTTGGTATTCGTGGTAAATTTTGGCTTAATTTGGGGTTGAGATGACTTATTGGATACAGCTGTCAATTTCTGTCGTTTATTCTCTAGATCAATTATTTTAACTGGTTCAGAGGATGGGGTATTGGTTGATTGCGTTCCGGTAGATTTACCTAGTGGATATGAGAGATCAGTTTGAGTAGCCATGTGTCTTACGGCTGTTGATTGCTTCTTGAGTAAGCTGGAGTAGGTAATTCCGACAGATGGGGTTCTATTTTCAACTAGTTTACGGGCATCAGGATAAGACAAATTCTGAGTAATTTTTATAGTAACTATTTCTTTTTCACGGTTCCAGTTAGGGCACTTGCGGGAATATGCTGTATGATTTCCTTTACAGTTAACGCAGCATTCGGATTTTTCACATGAGGTATTGTCATGGCCGACCTCCGCACAACGTGCACAGGTGAGAGATCCACGGCAGTTTGTTTTAGTATGTCCGTAACGCTGGCATTTAAAGTAACGGATGGGGTTTGGTATATATGATCGGACTCGACAGCTTAGATATCCTGCTTTAATTCTAGGTGGTAAAGTAGTGCTATTGAAGGTTACAATAATATGTTTAGTTGGAATTATCTTCTCGTTTTTACGGATGGTGATAAGGAGTACATCTATGATACCTTGGTCTTTTAAATTTTCTAAAAGTTCATCTTTGGTGGAGTATAAAAGATCAGGTTCAGATATTACTCCGCGGCTAGTATTTAAAGTTCTATGTACTTGTACGGAAACAGAAAAAGTGCCTATTGTAGTGCAATTAGAGAGATATTGTGATTGTTTGGCTGTAGAAAACTCAACCAGCAAATCGCCAGATTGTAATTTTTTGAGAGAATGACCATCTCCCAAGACAGACTGGAAAGTTTTAGCTATAAGAAATGGGGACTTTTTTTAAAGGAGCAATCAGAGTGACTATCAGTACGTTTCACAATAAAAAAGCGAGTATACGAGGAAGACAGTGCAGTTTGTTGCTCTCCACTAGGGAGAGAAGTAGAAGGAAAAGAAGTGTTTCCATACATATTTAAAAATAATAAAATTCAGACCCCGGCCGCACCATCCACTCCCGAGCCCTACAAGGAGATGCACATTCGTGCACCAGTGCTAACCAGGTCTCATACGGTCACAAGAGAACCCTATGTCAGTCTCCACCCTTAAGGAGATGACTAGTAGTTGCTCGATCACTTGATCCCTAAAGCCAGTGACAAAAGTCAGCTGACCAGCCGATGGATGCATACGGGACCAAATGCACCTCCCGTCTCCTGAAGCAGAGGCCAAAGTAGTGTGTTGGTTTCCCTCAACTGCCAGGATCCCTCTTTCCAGGGACACGGGTCGCCACGCACGGCCCACACGTGGGTGGTTTACAATTCTCCATGAGTCGATATGCAGGATGACATCGGCTCATACAGAATTGCCCTCACCTCCGAAGAGGAAATCACAATGAGAGTGAAACAAAGATGAAAAGAAGATAAGAGGAGTAAGAGGAAAAGGAAAGGAGAAAGATCACTCAGGGTCACCCGGGGTTGTGAAGCCCATGAATACCTAAAGAAGGTATCCCCCTGGGGGACCCCATTGCTGGGACTATGTGTGTCTCCTGTTACGCCACAGGTTTGTTTGCCCATGGGAACGTTTTCATCTTGTGTTGCAGTTTGCAGCCTTACCAACAAAATGAGTAAGAATGCCTGAGTAAGAATGCAAGCTGGGCATCGTCCTCGTAGCTGAAATAGTAAAGCTCGTAAATGAGTGAACGCTATTCCAAGCGTTCTAGGTTCAGTCTCTGGCTTGGACGTTTTTCACTTTGTTGCTTTCTATGCTTAACTAGTAACGTGATCGTCACCTATTAAATATACAGGGTGTTTCGCTACCAGACCGACAAACTTTGAGGGGTTATAGTAGATATAAAGACAAACATTATTAAATAGGAGACCATGGGGCCCAAACGTCTTCTGTAGGAGCTAGGGGCCATTAAAGTTTAAGGTCCAAAAATTCAAACGCTGATAAAAATTAGAAAAAAGGGTCGATTTATTTTCGGTTTTCTTTAAAATCATTCTTTATATCACGATTTTTTATTTTTTTAATTTTAAAGGTTACGTTCGAAAATTGTCGATAGAGGGCGCTTTAGACTTTAGAATAACGAACAAATACTTTTTGTCGTTCTTTTGTGCATGGGGTTGAAATTATTCTAAAGTTTAGACTTTAACTTAAATTTTAAGCCCAAAATCGGAAACATGGGAATCGGTTAACTAGCGAAAATTTAACTGTGAACCGAGGGGTAGATTTTAAACGCTCATAAACATTGGACAAACTAATCGATTTTGTTGCGGTTTGCGTGTAGGTCATTCCCTTGGTAATTATTTTATTCAAAATGACGTACAGCTGTGGTGTTCTCTTTTTTTCATAGAGGGCGCTTCCGACACATCTCCGACATTTCAATGGCATTACTCCTGGGTGTTTTATTACCATACTACCATACTTCCAGGAAGTGTTAGGGATGCGAAAGCGACACTGAATCACATAGGAATGTAACATTGAAAATGTCTTTTTTGCGAGTTATGGTTAAAGTAAGCAGATAAAAAAAAAGAAACAAGCAGAGAAACAGCAATACGTTAATATTACATAAAACAGTTTATTTAAAGGTTTTACTAGAAAAGATGTTCGAAATTACGACCAGAAGTAATTCAACATGCTTGACAGCGGCGTCGCATGTAATTCCTCACGCATTGAAAGATTTCTGGAATCTGATAGATTTCCGGAAGCTACAGAAATACGAATTGCTAAGTCTTCAATTGATGGGATGGGATTTTCATACACCCAACTTTTCATGTGACCCTAGCAGAAGAAGCTCATACTTGATACATCCAGTGATCTGGCAGGCCAATAAACCGAGACACCACGACCTATCTACCGCTGTCCATATGTTACGTTGAGGTATCAGTGAACATCATTGGTAAAATGTGGAAGAGCCCAATCGTGCTGGAACCACATAGAGCTGCGCAACGAGAGAGAAACTTTCACGTGCATTACCGTTCAGAGCCATCTACCGCAAGAAAATCGCAGCGCCATATACTATGGCTATCAAGTAGTTTGCCGGACATTTTCTGGTCGTAATTTCGGACACTTTTTGCAGTAAAACATGTAAATAAACTTTGTTCTGTCCCTTTCACAAGTTGCTGTTTCTCTGCTTGTTTCAGCTGTTTTTTTCTCTGCTTTTTTTAAACCTAACATGCAAAAAAACAATTTTCAACGTTACATTCCTGTGTGATTCCGAGTCGTCTTTGCATCCCTTACACTTCCTGGAAGTATGGAGGTCTGGTAATAAAACACCCAGGAGTAATATCATTGAAATGTCGTACAAGTGTCGGAAGCGCCCTCTATCAAAAAATGTGGACATGAAAGCTGTACATCATTTTGAATAAAATAATTATCAAGGAAATGGCCTACACGCAAACCGCAACAAAATCGATTACTTTGCCAAATGTTTATGAGCGTTTAAAATCTCTTCCTCGGTTCACAGTTAAATTTTCGCTAGTTAACCGATCCCCATGTTATCTGTATTTTGGGCTTAAAATTTAAGTTAAAGTCTAAACGTTACAATAATTTCAATCCCATGTACAAAAGAACGGCAAAAAGTATTTGTTCGTTACTCTAAAGTCTACAGCACCCTCTATCGACAATTTTTAAAATAAACCTTTAAAATTAAAAAAATAAAAAACCGCGATATAAAGAATGATTTTAGAGAAAACCGCAAACAAATCGACCCTTTTTTCTAATTTTTATCAGCGTTTGAATTTTTGGACCTTAAACTTTAATGGCCCCTAGCTCCTACAGAATACGTTTGTGCCCCATGGTTTCCTATTTAATAATGTTTGTCTTTATGTCTACTATCACCCCTCAAAGTTTGTCGGTCTGGTAGCGAAACACCCTGTAGAATTAATTGCCAATAATGCTTTATCGTAAATGTCACATTTACTTCACTTTAAACGAGTTACATGTGTTTGTTACGTCATCAAGTGATATTTATTTCGACGTTTTACTTATATTTTTATTAAACTTTTACTAATTTATTTGTTTTTTCAAAATTTAAAATTAAAATTATGCCAATTTGTATAATTTACGAGTAGTTTGGCGATTTATACAATTTGCCGAAATGGGTCGCCAGGATAATCAAGTAGATCTACAATCCCGTAATAGAGCATTATTATGTATATTACAAGGTTAGAAATTAGCGGTCGTTAGTCGCCAAATTATTGCATTTGGCAACCACAAAATTATACCTAGTTGTCAAACTTGGCATCTATCTTTTTTTCACTTTAATTTTTTTTTAAACAAACGTTCTTATTCTGGCTTTAATGTAAGCCCCCCCCCCTTACATATATATACATACACCCCCTATCTTAACATATAAAAATCAGAGTTGGCAAGATTTTTCCCACCCCCAGTAAATACCATGGTAAAAACCGGTATTTACCGTCATGGGAAAGACTATGTTTTACCCACATGAGAAAAACTTATCATTAAAATCAAATATAAACTCAAAACAACGTTTAAAAATGTCAAAATAGTACTTAATAAAATAGTAAATAGCTTTAGAATCACATATAGTTTTCTTAAATTAAACATTTTTCTAAATTACAGTTAAAACTAATCTTTAATTAAATATCTATTTTATCTTAATGTTTATTTTCGATCCCACAATATCTTTCATTCAAAAGAAAAGAAAGAAAAAATCTTGCATCTGCTTTATTACTGAAAAACGGCTATCAGATAAAGAGAATTCGTTAAGATGCGTATTTCACCCTTGCTAGAAATAAATAAAAAAAAGAATAAAGATATACTTTGCTTGCGGTCAGTAAAATTACTTTGCTATCTGCTTAATTGTGATTCTAACTTACTCGTTACATAATAATCTTTCTATGTGCATGCGGCATTACTGTGTCTTTCATATGTTTTCCCAAAACAGAGTCCTAACGTACGAATTGGCAGTCGAATTCCTTTTTGGCGTATTTTTAGGACTTCTATTTTCTGGTTGCCCTGCTATTAAATTCAAAAATCTTTTAATTGTTTAAGGTGTAACAGACAATTTTGCGGAGATGATATCAGTCATTTTTCATATGCTTTTTGTCGCCAATTGTATGGTTTCAGTGTGCGAATTATTGAATGAGGAATTAATTGTCTCTCTCTCGCTTCACGAGGCAGTCATGTGAAGACTTTTCTTAATAATCCGTTCAGGCACCATCCCTAGCTTTTCTGTATAAAAGCTATAAATTTATGATTTTACTGCAAATAAACAAATTTCTTAAAGCATCTAGTTTGTTAAAAAATGATCACAGCGTACAACTTCAGCGAATGCAATCTAAAAAGAATCTGGTCAACATACTTTAAAGTACAGATCTATAGTATATAAAATTTATTTTATATACTATAGATCTGTACTTTAAAGTATGTTGACCAGGTTCCTTTTAAATGCATTCGCTGGAGTTGTAGGCTATGATCGCTTAACCTTCCTACCCTGAATGGGTCTAATCGACCCATAACTATAATTTGTTTTATATGATTCGAACTAGAACTTTTTTTAAAAAGAAAGTTAAATAACAGTTTCAGAAAAATAAGTCAAATAAATATATTAAAATGTTTTAAATAACAATAATTCTGGTGTGAAATGTTTTTTATCAAGATTGAGTTAAATTTGAACAGGGTAGGAAGGTTAAGAAAATAAATGCTCTTTAAGAAAATTATTTATTTGCAGTAAACTTATAAATTTGAAGGTTTCATACAGAAAAGTTAGGGATGGTGCCTGATCGCAGTATTAAGAAAAGAGTCTTCACATGACTGCCTCGTGAAGCGAGAGGGAGGCAATTAATTCCTCACTCAATATTTCACACATTGGCATCACACAATTGGCGACAATAAGCATATGAAAAATGACTGATATCATCTACGCAAAGTTGTCTGTTACACCTTAAACAATTAAAAGGATTTTGAATTTAATAACAGGGCAACCAGAAAATAGCAGTCTTAAAAAATACGCCAAAAAGGAATTCGACTGCCAATTCGTACGTTAGGACTCTGTTTTGGGAAAACATATGAAAGATACAATAATGCCGCATGCACATAGAAAGATTATTATGTAACGAGTAAGTTAGAATCACAATTAAGCAGATAGCAAAGTGATTTTACTGACCGCAAGCAAAGTATATCTTTATTCTTTTTTTATTTATTTCTAGCAAGGGTGAAATACGCATCTTAACGAATTCTCTTTATCTGATAGCCGTTTTTCAGTAATAAAGCAGATGCAAGATGTTTTTCTTTCTTTTCTTTTGAATGAAAGATATAGTGGGATCGAAAATAAACATTAAGATAAAATAGATATTTAATTAAAGAATTAGTTTTAACTGTAATTTAGAAAAATGTATATTTTAAGAAAACTATATGTGATTCTACATCACATCTGGTAACAACAAAAAATTGTAACAAATATGATGAACTTTGTGTTGTAAAACAACATTTTGCATAAATATTACACCTAACCAAATTTGTAAAATTGAAAAAGCTAGTCGGTTGCGGCAGTCCCAAAACTTTCTACTTATACATGTTAATACTTCCTAAAAATGCAGCATAGCAGTGCCACCAGTTAGTTGATAGACACCAAAATCTAGTCAACTTATATCAGCTTCTAACTGTGTCTGAAGTTTGATAAAAATCCGTGCATTAGTTTCTGAGAGAGCGATTGCCAAAATATTAAAAAAAAATCTGCATAACACAACTTGATGAGTCACATTTGGAAGTTTTTCTCGGTATTTACCACTTTTTCCCGCTGGGATGGGAAAAATAAGTTTTGGACGGGAAAAAGCCAACCCTGATAAAAATATAAAATAATATTGTTAACATGGTTGTAAAAATAAATCAAAGAATGGTGCAACGTAAATTTGCAACTATGAAGTGCTGTTTGGCACCTAGAAAAAAAATTGTACGCGTCATTTAACATCTTCCTGAAAATTCCCAATTTCTAATCCTGGTATATTAACTCTTATCTACCAAATTATGAATTCATGAAAATTTTACTTTCTAAAGCATTTTACATAAATTCTGTAAACTAAATTAAAATATTTACATAATTATTTAATTAATGTTTGAAAGATTTATGAAGGTTGGTTGATTGGTTGGTTGATTTTTGTCGTCCGATTATCTACGCTAATGGGATATAGGACCAGGGGGAGTGCCCTCCGTGGGGGTCTTTCTAAGGGAACCTAACCCGTATTTACGCAAGGTTCGAAGAAAACCACGGAAAACTCCGAACGGTTAGGCCGACAGCCGCGATCGGGTTCGAACCCAGCACTTGCCATCTACCAGTTGAGAGGTCCGAACCTCTCGGCCACTGGTGGGGCCAATTTATGAAGGATTGAAGGATTTAGAAGGATTAATTAAATTTGAATTTACAGGGAATTTGAACAATATTTATAACCCCACTCAAATAATTTATTTTAAATTGTTATCTTAGCATTTTGTAGAATTATGAAATATACAAATATGATGTTCTTACCATATAAATATAGAAATATTTCCAAATTGATATATCCCCCTCCCCCAGCGCACAGTGGGGCAAAAACCCAAAAAGCTGGCCAAAAGTCGAAAAATGAAGTTACGATTTAGGGAATTTTGATTATATAGTTGGCTAGAATAATGTTTAGAGAGTCAAAATCTGTATTTAAAAAAAAATTTTTGCTTCACCCTTACAAACAGCATTATTTCAAAAATGATGTTTGAAGGAGTATCATTTAGAGCAAACAAAAACAGCAAAACAATAGTTCCTCTAAACGCGCGCTACATTTTATCATATTATCCGATTTTAATGACTTGAAAGGGATTCAGACTATGTTAGTGTGTATTTGTATGTATTACCAAATTTATACTAAGCACATAAAAATTAATAAACTTCATTCATTTTTGATAAAATATTGTGCAAAATATTTTATTTTTTTGCTTTCAAACATCAAAAAGTTTAAGTGCTCCGCAGTGTTCCGCAACGAAATTTAATGGAAATAATAACCTGGGCTATTGTCTAATGATTCATGAAAAACCAGCTGCCAAAAACTGCCATTCTGCATTTCACGCATATTTTAGTAACCCCAAGTAAAAATGCCACTTTTTCGGCTTGAGAGGGCTTCCACATGGCAGACAAACTGCATAGAAAAATGGAAAGCTCGTACCCTGCATGAAAAGAAGAACACTGAAATCGCAAAATAAAATATGCAAAAAACATTTCATTTACATTTCCAAAATATGCATTAAAATATATTATTGCTATAAAGGACGTCAGATACTAATAAAAACATTAAAAGATCTTAATAATTTTTACATGTTTCGATTGAATTTACTCAATCATCATCAGAAAAACAAAATACAAATAAACACAAAGATGGAAAATGACAATAAACTATTACAAAAAAAAAATAATAATAATGTAATAATAATTTTTAATGGACGTATAAGAAAACTTCTATTTATAATTAATTTCATTTACAATTAAGACTTCTCGTCGAGAAACCAAATCCCAAATTTGGAAGCACAAATGATGGCAATACAATTCAACCATTCTTTGAAAAGCTTCTATAACAAGTGTATTTAACTTCAAGCTTCTATAACAAGGGTATAACAAGTGTCATTTGTGCTTCTATAACAAGCGTATACGAAGATTTGATTAAACGATTCTATGTCATAAGTAATTTCTTGTAGCCATGTCATTTATTTGATATATTTCGAAGATTTTTTTTTTACAAACAGCTCGTAGATTTGAACTACATACCTTGTTCTGTATACCTGCTTTATAACAAAAACTACTTATTAATGAGAAATAACATTATCTTCATTACTGCTTATTTGCCAAATGCCATAAGATACTCAAGAATCATGCAACAAACTGATCAAAAGGCATCGAGAAGATTTATGACAAACATGCAGTAGTGCGAAAAAAATAAAGATATTTTTACGCCTTTTAATGTCATCAGATTCTTTCATTTCCAGTTTAGATAAATTATCGCAAAACAAGTTAAAATCATTGATCCTAAGAGTCAGAGGATCTTCTGATACCGCCAACAAGTTCTGCTAACTGTTTCGACACCTTGACCTCTGAAGAATCTTTTTATTACACTGCAGTTGATTCTAAAGGTGAATCTCTGGAATATATTTCCATTTTTATTTTAATAATATAAAAATCAAACAGTCTAATATTTTACTTTCTATTAATTAATTTCGATTAAATATGTCTTGGTTCCTTCAAAATTCTTTTTTAAGTTTAGCCTCGAAATTTTAAATATTATTTAAATCTAATTGTTTTTATTTTTAATTTATCATTATTTATTTTTAAAGTTTAACTTTTGAATACTAATTAGCATCCTGAAAAGTGTACGAAATTTCATACAAATTTAATAATTTTCGGGACATTTAAATTTTTTTTCCGCCATATTGTATCCGCTATTTTTTTTAATTTAAATTTTGCATTTTTATTTAGCATCCTCAAAAACACCGGTAGACGAATTTTCGTACAATTTGAATAACATTTTCATATTTTGGCCAGCTTTTCGAGATTTTGCCCCACTGTGCAGCGCCAAGGAAGCTGAAAAAATACAAAGGCAAAAGAAATCATCTTTTTAATAATATTTTTGTTTTGTGTAACCAATAATTCTTTTGGAACAAAATAATGTAATGCATCTGTAACTCATTTTAAAAAATATTATAACTAATCGACGTATTAAAAGAATTTTATAATAAGTAATTTTAATGGTACTTATAAGTACCGCCGGTAGATAAAGGAGTAAAATATTTAACTATACGTTTAAATTTTATTTTAGAACTGCAATGCATTTTATAAATAGTTTACGCATGTTTTTTCATATTTTATATTATGCGTAGCCGTAATGGGTAAAATATTATAATGGTTTACACATAAAAGAGGTTTACACATATAGTGATTTACACATAAAAGAGTTTTTGAGCTGAACCCAGTGATGTAGCGGAGATTTCTTATCAGGAAGGAAAGGGGATGTCTAGAATTTTTCTTCATGTTTATATATATGTATAGTGAAACCTAAGAAGACACGGAAGGCGAAAAATTCAATTTGTTGGGTTTCTATTTTAGAAAACGTAATTGCACGGTACTTCTCTCAACGATACTACGGTATATTTTATCGATTAAGATAAGTTCCGGTTTACAGATTTTGTTGTATTTACATATATCTATATATATTTGTTATACATACATTATAACCTCCCAAAATGGAGCATGTTTATAGCAAATATTTGCAACTTTTCATCTGGAATTCATAATGCCTTGGTTTCTATTTTAGAAGATGTAATTGCACGGTACTTTTCTCAACGATACTACGGTATATTTTATCCATTAAGATAAGTTCCGGTTTACAGATTTTGTTGTATTTACATATATCTATATATATTTGTTATACATACATTATAACCTCCCAAAACGGAACATGTCTATAACAAATATTTGCAACTTTTCATCTGGACTCCGATGGAAGGATTAACGTGCAATCATTTTAGTCTGCAGGAACCTGTCAAACCTACTATTTTGATCCTTTTCACTTGCTTTTTTACAGATTTCACTTTATAAATTTTCAACCTCTGTAAACAAAAGCAGTCTATAAAAGAATACTGTCTCCATCTGAAACATTCCATTGTCATAACTAAATTAATTTCTGAAAATATTACCTGCTAAGGCGGAAAATCTGTCTAAAACGGAATACTCCCTTATTTTTTGAAATTTCTTTTTAGAAATTAATACTGTTTTTCTATTCATAATGAAATAATTAATTCCTCATTCCAAAGGGGTTCAGATTTCCCCCCCCCCCCCCGTAACTACGTCACTGAATGAGCCCCTCCAATAATTTTGAAAATTCTACACCTATGGTTGTTTAAGCGTGGTCGTTTCTAACAGCAATATTTTTATTAATAATTTGATATTTAAAAACTTAGCAATGCTTCTGATAATAAAAATGCTGATAATAATTATAGGAATGAACTGTAAAAGCACATAGCCATATTTTCAACAATGGAAATTCTTTATGTATAAAAATTAATGCAGACCATTTCATAACATTTTAATATGATTTTATTAACAATTTCATAATTAAACTAGTCGTTGGGGGCCACCGTAATACTTACCCATCATGGATATGTATATGAAAATAAAACATGTGAAACTATTTATACAATGCATTGCAATTTATAAGCAAAATTTAAATATTGTTAATATACATAGTAATGCTATATTAAAGAACTGCTGATGTACCAATTTCGACAAATTATATAAAACGCCAAACTACTCAAGTAGTACCGAACTGCGTAAAAGAAACATCCTTATAACTCCAAAAATAATAAATCTATTAACTAACAATTAACTGCGTCAGATTAAGCGTCTCATTTCCAATAAAAATATACTTCTGAATTGAAATTTGAATGAAATACAGGGTCATGAAAAATCGAAGAATGTGGAAAACAAGATTACAAATATCTCGGCAACTAATAATCCGATCAACTTCGTTATATATGCAAAATGTGTGTTATTTTATTGCCTTTTACGTCCATTCCTTAGAACAAAAAAATTCGAAAATTTTTATGTACCTTTCATCAGAACGAATTTTTCGAGAGTCCGAAAAAAAAAGTTCCGGATAATCGAGGTTGCTGATATTAAATAGGGTTCGTCCCATTCTTACATACTAACTACATACAAAATTTCAAGTCTCTATCTCAATTTGTTCGAGAGATAGAGCGTTTACAGACAGACAGACAGACAGACGGACGGCAAAATTTTTTTTCTAAAAATATGTTTTTCGGAATCTCCACTATCTAAAACGTGTAAATCCGTCAAAAAAAATTTTTCGATTTTCAAAACGATTGCAAGACTTACCCTATACTACGTATGATGGGTAAGTAAAAGGTGTGTTTGAATTATGTATGCATATGTCTATCGTTTGTTTTCTAAACGCATTTAAAATATTAGACCTTTATATAAATTAAAAGCTATTACACGTGACTTTATTTACATAAAGTTAAAAAAATGGCACATTAAGTACAAAAATTCACTCACGATAATTAAAAACATATACAATTAACTCTTTACAGTAGATTGAACTTACTTACAGTAGATAGAATTTTTGATGATTCAACTTTCATATATATTTTTTTTTTTTATGTATAAGATTACATAAATACTTTTCAAGAGTTTCAAATTTTATGCACTTTCCCTAAGATTAACTGATGAATGGATTTATTTCCTTCCAACTTTATTTTATTGTTTCTGGCAAAGTTAGAATTTGGTCCCCCCCCCCTTCTTCCCAACTTTTTCTTGTGATAGTAATGACGTCGGTAGTATAAATTTGACGCCCCCGAAATTTCCGCGCCCGTAGTCTTTTAAATTTGATTGGAATCAGTATTTTGGAAAATTGTACGGTAGAGGTCTGCACGGGCCGCAATTTCCAGGCCCGGGCCCGGCCCGGCCCGTTTTAGCCCGTTACAATTTCTACGATTTCTAAAAAATTCCGATTTTTATCATATAACTAAGATTCCTTTAAAGAATACTGCATACATATCTATGGAATGATTTTACAGTATATTTTACAGCAAATACACTTTAACAAGATTAATGATTACTTAGCTTCTTAGGCTTTCAACATTCGAATAAAGATTCATTAAAAAATTAATATGGCTTAGAATAAAAGAAAAAAGAAAGAAAGTTAAAAAGATCGTTAATTTTGAAGCTGTTTCATAAAAGAAGATTTATAAATATATTTCTATATCATTTTATTATAGGTTTCAAATCCAAATTCATTCTTAAATTCAAAGAAGCTCCTTTCTGATACATTTCTAAATTCATTTTTTTTTTTTCTCAGAAACGCATAAGATTAGCAGATATTTTTTTTCAGAAACTATATAATCGAATGGCGTTATCCATTTTTTGATACAAGCAATTTAAGAATACTGCAAACAATAAAATACTGTCATAATTAGCGTTTTGAATAGAATTTCCGGAAGCAATAGCAAGGGAAGGGAGAAAAACCTACAATCATTTGAGAAACTATTATATCTCAACAAGTATTTTATTTACCAAAAATGAAAAACGCTATTCGATTCCAAATCCCTTCAATAGTTAGGCTTATCACTTTTATACTTTTACAATTAAAAATTAAACAGAAAATGTGTCAAACTTTCGCATTATTGAGAAATTAATTTAAAAATCATCAAGAAGTATATATCCGAAGACTAAGCTAACACAAGTTCTTTATCGCTGTTAATAATTTTACAAATCATTTTTTCTGCCAATAATTAAGTCTAATACCGGTTCGGCCAGTCTGTATGTAGAAAAATAATGCAAGCGTGATCTCAGACCGGCATAAGTCAGCTAAAAAAGTATTAAAACGGGTTACACATAATCTAATTCTCCGATGCCGATACACTGTGCATTTTTATATTGATGCTGTCAAACTAGTATGGCCACATTTATACTTATTCTCGTTAAAACCATTTTCGTTGAAAATAGCTCATATTTTATCGTTTCTGCTTAAATCTTCAGAACGGGCCAGCAGGCCCGAAAATTTTTTTTATCGGCCCGGCCCGTTGAAAAAACTATTCTAAATCTGCCGGGCCCGTGCAGACCTCTATTGTACGGTAAAAAGATATTAAACTGAAAAATTATGTAAAAGTGTCTTGTAACGCGTGAAATTTCAAGCCATTACTACTGAAATACTTTGACTTCAAGTAGCTTTTTTACATTCTTATGAAACAAATAAATATTGACATAATTAATTCTCTCTCACTGGATATTGATCGGAAATTTGTTTTCGTTTTCGCTTTCTGCCGAAAATCAAAGTCTCTCCGAAAATTCAGCCGAACAGATACTGTCTGTATTCCAAAAATCTCATTTCTTCTTTTCGGAAATTTTTAACATTGTTCATTAATTTGAATTATAACGGTTCAAATGGGACACTTTCTATTTATTGCTATAAACTTTCTGTTTATAATTATCAGTTATAATTGAACGTGAGTACAAATTATAAAGTATGTAATACACATAAAACTAAACTTTAATGACGTTTTTCAAGTGCTCAATAAAAGCTGTAGACTTACCGACAATAGAAATTTTTTTGTTAGAAAACGCGAAGTATCTCGAATACTTGTCTTTAAGAAAGATGATCAAATTTTGAAAAGTTATTTTAAAAGATAAAACGAGATATGCATACCTAAAACATTTTATAATAAGGATTAAGTTCATATAATTAAAAAGTAATTCTGTGTCATTGATGAATTAATTACATCCTATTTTACATGAAAGTAAAATGTTTTGGTCAAAGGTATAGACAGTTCGAAGAAAACCTCGGAAAACTTCGAACGGTTAGGCCGACGGCCGCGATTGGGCTCGAACCCAGCACCTGGTTATCTACCAGTTTCGGAGTCAGTGTCTTTGTATGAATAATGAAGTCTCTTAAATACGATTTCAAAGCAAGTGAAAGAAATAAAATAAATAAATGGTCATAGATAAAAACTATTTGAATATAATATTATGAAGAAATTTTAAGAATAAATAAAAGAGAAGTAAAAAGACCTAAAGTAAATAAATGTCTTTTGTGATTTTTCTTTCTTTTAATTTTCGCCCTGAATAGGGCTTAGCCCCTAAAGAGGCTTTTGTAGTCCTGAAAAGGACTGTTTTTTTTAGGTTCAGAAAGAGATTTATTTTCTTACAACATTTCAGCATCAATTACGGTAGAATCACTGTCATAACTTATGTCAGATTCTCCAGTGTCGTTTGAAGTATCTGTGTCACTTTCATCTCCTACAACAAAACTGATCTTTTCTATTTTCTGCTCCACTATATTATCTGTTTTCCAGTATTCCTCTTCTGTTTTTATTACACGCTCACAATATTTCGACCACTGGAATTTTGTTATGCTTAATGCTTCGACAGTAAATTTTTTCATTTCAGTTAAACTGAGTTCTGAATTAACGTTCCTGTCTTTGATGTAGCGTTTCGTATCCGCCCATGCAAATTCAATAGCATTTAAATCACAATGGTATGGTGGTATTCTCAATACATCGTGGCCTCTTTCTTTTAAAAATTCGTCTACACAAATTAAAATTAAGAAAAATCTTCAAAGAAATTAAAAAAAAAATCTACATAGAATTAACATTAGCAAATTTGTATTTCGCGTGAATGATATGGCTTCTTATGAGCACATACAATATATAAGTTGTATATTCGCTGTAATAGCTCTAAAGTGCGACTATTTACTGCTTATGACAATGTCAACGCAGAATTAACGAGTTATTAAAAACTCCAACACGGTGAGTTACAATTAAAACAATAAATGAATGAAAAAGTGTGAAAATATCTATCGCTACATTTTAAAATATAAAGTAAAAATTCTATCCTAAAGATTCATGATAAATTAAAAGACAATAATGCTTACAAATGCATCATATATCAGCTGATTAAATCCTGAGGTTTCAGTTGCTCAATTTTGTGACCATCAAACTACGGGGGACTACTCTCTGAGTTATCTACTATGTTATTTATTAATGCAATTATATTTCTTTTTATGTTAAAAAAAATTCTGTAAGATACGCAAAATTCTTCAGTTGGACTAATTTATCTTTTATTAGAATCTTTATCAATAAAATTATGTTTTATAAAATAGTGTTACAATTCTAAATACACGTGGGGATTTTGTCCGTGGGTATTTTCTCCAGTGGGGATTTTGTTCGCGGGTATTTTGTCCGTGGAGATTTTGTCCGCGGGGATTATGTCCGCAACCCACCTTTTTGTGGGGGGTGCATTTGCGACTACCAAATCATACAGATCTATCTTTCTCATCGAAATATCATGAAGAATTTGGTTTTCTGTTAGCCATAAAGACAGCTCCTTTTTTGTGGCATATTTAGACGGAGTTTTGTTTAAAATTTTTGTATGGTAAGGAGCATTGTCCATACAAATAACGCTGTTAGCTGGGATGTTCAGAAGCAATTTTTCTTTCAACCACTTTGAAAAATTGTCAAAATTCATTTGTCCGTGGTAATCGCCTGAAGTGGTTCCTGATTTAAATACTAAGCTTGCGCCAGGTATAAATCCATCTTCGTTTCCGGCATGTACCACGATTAGCCGGCTTCCTGCATTTTTCTTAGTATAAGCTCCAGTTTTCCCAAGCTGCCAGCATTTTCTAAAACACATATTACTGTCAATCCATGTTTCGTCCAAATATATAATAGGTCTTTTATTATTTCTATGTTCTCTTATCTCTCGTAAATATTTAATTCTCCAATGTACAATATCTTGCCTTTCCATGTAATTTTTCTTTTATCCTGGCAACGTTTCCACCGAAATCCGATTTTATGAAGTAGTCGTCGCAAGGCTTCTTTTTTCCAAGGAAATTCCATTTTCTCTCTTATAGCGGGCAACAGAGTATCCAGGTAAGGCATCCTATTACTTTTATAGAACTCGTTTACTGTTTGTCGAATGACGCAAAGATTGAAATCATCTACATTTAATGCTACATTACGATTTTTATGCGGTTTCCTTCGTTTACCAGGGGATTGTAAAATGGGAGAAAGCATAGCTTCTTTTTTTATGCGTGCAATTGTTCGCACTGATATGCCTGTTGCAGCAGCCGCTCTCTTCTGAGCTTGTTGAATCGGAATCAATGGATTTTTCGCCTTTGCTTCCTCCTCAAAAAATTTTAAAACTTTCAAAATCATATTTCGCTCCTTCGAATGAATAGTTTTCTTATTCCCTGACATTTTGTTAAGATGAATATGCGGAAAAAAACGGTAATAATAGCAGTAATAATAATAATAATAATCAAAGAGGCAAAGAGATAGATCAACTACAAATACAAGCAAGCGTACGCTATGATCTGAAGCAGTTGTCAACTAAGAGATAACAGGTGCTGCAGAAGACCCATATTTCCGGTATTTGGTGGATTGACCGTTCGTCAACTACGCACTTGGTACTTGGCAACCTTTGACCCTGGAACTCCTGGTCAAAAATAGATTCTTCCAAGGTCATCTGCCAAGATATCGGAGATAAACAGTACCATTACGTCGCGGAATTCTTTTGTGTGGTCCTGTAAATGAATAATAAACATTTTTTGCATAGCATATTGTAACAAAGTATATATTTTAGTGCGCTTCAGTAAATGCATATCAATTTCATCTGTTTGAAAGGCTGTAACATCATCAAAATGCACTTGAAACATTCATTCCGTTGGCCTTAATGTAACGGTAAACTTTTGGCCATCCCTGTAATTAAAATATACATCCGATTTTCATAAAATTTGAAACGACTCGATAAAATTTTGCAATATTTATATACTTAAAATTTCAAAGCATTCGGTTGGGTAGTTCTTGCTTTGTTACATGCGGATGAACAGACAGACAGACGGACTGAACTACGACTATAGATGCTACGTATTTATATAATTACAAACGCACCAAAAAATGGAGATATTTTATTAGTGAACTTTCATTTTTTCAAATAGAGAATAACGTAACAGGAATCATTCAAAATGGCGTAGCGTTGAACAACACTTCATGTGTCACCCCTCTAGAAGTGTGACGTAAGGATTCCTATATACAAATGTTATGATTAATCGAATCAAGCATACATTTCTCATGCACTATCCTTAAGGCCCAACACTAGGCACAGAAAAAGTCCCGAATGATAATGTAAAGTCTATGGGGGCGTTCTTTTCAAATATTTCGCCAAAATTTTAATATTTTTACATGATTTTTTTTTTTTGCACAAGATAGCTGAGGGCGAACCACAACCGGCCTAGTTTTTACTTTTTCAGTTTTGGTTTCAGATTTTTTTAAAATTACTTTCAAAACCGGTTTAAACCAGTTCTGAAATTGAAATTGTCGTAATATAAAAAATATATAATCAAAATCGAAAATGTAAAAACTAGGCCGGTTGTAGATCGTCCTCAGGTATCTTGTGCAAAAAAAAAAAAAAAAAAAAAAAAAAATCATGTAAAAATATTAAAATTTGGGCGAAATATTTGAAAAGAACTCCTCCATAGACTTTACATTATGATCCGGGTCTTTTTCCGCGCCTAGTGTGGGGTCTTAAGAATGTTCATAAATTCAGACTGACACTTTCTGACACATTTTTATGTTTAAGTTCATTTTTGTTCGCAAACGCATGAAACTAATAAGTGTTATTGATCAGAAACTTTGTAATTGAACTGATTTTTACATTTTTTTTTTTTTTTAATAAAGGCAAAAGATCTTTCAAAAAAATGCTATCATAGTATGCGTTTAGAACAAACTTTTCGGAAGAGACAGCGCGGAAAAAGAAAAAATTATGTCGTTTGATATTTAACACTTTTACATCAAAATGTGATTTATCTATCTAAAAATTTTAAATAATATTGCACTACAAATTACTCCAATATAATAATGCCTATAAGTGTCAATCTTTTGTGTTTCAAAATGAGTCAAGGAAAAAATTGTGACACTAAACACTTTTAAATTAAAATGTGATTCATTTATCTAAAAATTTTAAATAATATTGCACTACTAATTACCCCAATAATTATGCCTATAAGTGTCAATCTTTTGCATTTAAAAATGAGTCAGGGAAAAAAATATGTCGTGTGACATTAAACACTAGTAAATCAAAATGTAAATCATTTATGTAAAATTTGAAAAATTGTCAAGATTTGCGTTTAAAAACTGAGTCAGATTATAAGTCCGGAAGTTTTGCGCTATTGAGCGGGGAAATATTTATATATATATGTATGTATTTAGAACCGTCTTAAAATATATAGGCAGGGCCGTAGCTAAGGGGGCGCTATGGGCGGCTCAGCCCCCCCCCCCCCGTAAAATATTTTGAGCCTCCCCTGAAAAAGATTCCAAGATCACTCAATGAATTTCTGTTCCGAAAATTCAAACGAAATTCTCTTCAAAAATCTAATTTAGTTGTGAGACACTTTCACAGTTTTACAGAATTACTAAATTGTATCTAAAATAAGTAATTCAATCCTCCCTCATCCTATTTGCACATATGAAGCTAACATGATGTTTAATTTTGCACCAGTTATACACTCAAACTTTTCATCATCCTACACTTTTCTTAGTATAAAAAGAAGTTATTACAATAGTTTAGTATGAAACATAGTACCTACAGTGTGAATATGCACTAATTCATCTTTCTGTGTCAGAGAGAGAGAAAAAAAAATTGTGAGGCCCCTCTACAATCTCTTGAGCCATTTCTAACTACGGCCCTGTATATAGGGTAGAGGTCTGCACGGGCCCGGCCGGCGGAATCGTTTTAAATTTTCTAACGGGCCGGGCCGGGCCGGCAGATTTAGAATAGTTTTTTCAACGGGCCGGGCCGGGCCGGCAAAAAATTGAGCGGGCCAGACGGGCCGATAAAAAAAAAATTTCGGGCCTGTCGGCCCGTTCTGAAGATTTATGCAGAAATGATAAAATATGAGCTATTTTCAACGAAAATGGTTTTAACGAGAATAAGTATAAATGTGGCCACACTAGTTTGACAGCATCAATATAAAAATGCGCAGTGTATCGGCATCGGAGATTCACATTATGTGTAACCCGTTTTAATATATTTTTAGCTGACTCATGCCGGTCCGAGATCACGCTTGCATTATTTTTATACATATAGACTGGCCGGACCGGTACTAGACTTAATTATTGACAGAAAACGTGATTTGTAAAATTATTAACAGCGATAAGGAACTTATGTTAGCTTAGTCTTCGGATATATACTTCTTGATGATTTTTAAATAAATTAATTTCTCAATAATGCGAAAGTTTGACACATTTTCTGATTAATTTTAAATTGTAAAAGTATAAAAGTGAAAAACCTAACTATTGAAGGGATTTTAATCGAATAGCGTTTTTCATTTTTGGTAAATAAAATACTTGTATAACCTTGTTGAGATATAATAGTTTCTCAAATGATTGCAGGTTTTTCTCACTTCCCTTGCTATTGCTTCCGGAAATTCTATTCAAAACGCTAATTATGACAGTATTTTATTTGTTTGCAGTATTCTTAAATTGCTTGTATCAAAAAATGGATAACGCCATTCGATTCTGAATAAAGATATCTGCTAATCTTATGCGTTTCTGAGGGGAAAAAAAATGAATTTAGAAATGTATCAGAAAGGAGCTTCTTTGAATTTAAGAATCAATTTGGATTTGAAATCTATAATAAAATGATATAGAAATATATTTATAAATCTTCTTTTATTAAACAGCTTCAAAATTAGCGATGTTTTTAGCTTTCTTTTTTTTCTTTCATTCTAAGCCATATTAATTTTTTAATGAATCTTTATTCGAATGTTGAAAGCTTAAAAATCTAAGTAATCATTAATGATGTTAATGTGTATTTGCTGTAAAATATACTGTAAAACCATTCCATAGATATGCATGCAATATTCTTTAAAGGAATCTTAGTTATATGATAAAAATCTGAATTTTTTAGAAATCGTAGAAATTGTAACGGGCCAAAACGGGCTGGGCCGGGCCGGGCCTGTTTTCGCTGATTTTTGTACGGGCCGGACCGGGCCTAAAATATAAAAATTTAAACGGGCCGGGCCGGGCCCGGGCCGAACTTTTGAGTTTTACAACGGGCCGGGCCGTGCAGACCTCTAATATAGGGCCCTTTAAAGTGAAATTTCAGGGCTATCTCACTAACATGGATGCTATAAATGATAAGATCTTACATAAAAGAAACTAGCATGCATTGTCGTGGTTTCCGGCGTTTCCATCCTTGCACGTACTTCCGATGCCGCTGACAGCCTGACGTTGCCGCGAACACTTTTCTCCTGATGGAAAATGAAAGACCGCTGCTTCATCCCCGATCACCTGTGGTTACCTCAAAACCACGTGACGGCGGATTGCGCAACACTCGTCTTTGTTTTGATTAGTTTTCGCGGTACTAACCGTGGAAAACAAAGGACTGTGGAAAAAGTGAACTGAGCATTTGTATAAAACCGCATTTGTCCTTCGTGGCTTCCTTGGAGTGTTGTTATTGGGGGATAATGTCGTTTGCGATAACGCTGCTGTGATTCACAAGGACGATGGCATTGCACGTAAAAAACGCAATGCACTTAAAAAATAGGTATAATACTGAAAAGGGGACTTTTAATACAGAACCACTCTGAATCAATACTGTGAAAATCCAAGCATAATCGGTCTGTTTTTATTAATAGTATTCTGAAATGCTTAAAAATCATACGCTTTTCACGACGCTGTATTATTACGTAAACTAAACTATTTTTTATAATGGATTTATATGATATTAAACATAAATATGCTAGGAATAAAAGTTCGTCCTTACAAAAAGCGAACTTATGTTTTGACTGTTTTTTGTAGACATTTAAATCGATGTTCTGCGGAAAATTCTATCAACATTCAATTACCATCCTCAAAAAACTTAGCTGATGTATCTGTGAGTGAGAACATGACATAATTTATAAGTTTATAAATTTTATAAAAAGATATAGCAGGGAAACGTAGTAATTAACTAATAGTTTTCAAAGAAAAACTAAAGCCTAAAAAAAAAAAAAATGAAAAGTAAGCAATAAAAATGACTATTTGCAAAAAACCTCTTATCAGCCAGCTACTTTTAGAAAGCAACTGAAATGAAGGTTTACTATCGAACACCAAAACGAGCCTTTTCAAGAAAAAGTTAAAAAAAAAAAAAACCTCCGTTCAAAATTTACATGTAGGCACTAGAGTTGAGACGGGCTCGGGCTCTATTCAAAGGCGGATTACCCATTAGGCTGAGTAAGCTGAAGCCTAGGGGCTCGGAAGGAAAAGGGGCCCCGGTGCTA
The DNA here is from genome assembly GCA_964019185.1 of Maratus speculifer. Taxonomy (NCBI): domain Eukaryota; kingdom Metazoa; phylum Arthropoda; class Arachnida; order Araneae; family Salticidae; genus Maratus; species Maratus speculifer. The sequence continues at coordinate 20,115,846 of OZ025293.1, read as the reverse complement.
GTATTTTTTTTATATCAGCTCCCGAAAGGCTATTTTGAATTTTTTTTTCTATTTTGATATATATATATTTATTTAAAAACTGGTTTAGAAAGTAGAAGTATCCTAATAATAATAAAATCTTTATCTAAAACTAAAAAGTAAAAAATAACATTTGTAGAGAATGACCTTATCTATCCAATACAAAAACCATTTAAAAATATTGAAATGCAAACGAGATGTTTAAAAGAATTTCTACCACAAAAATAACATTAGAGAGCGTTTGTTTTTGCTTGAGTAAGCAGCTCCTTAAGAGGCTACACTAGACATGGAGAACACGGGAACGCTAATGTTAATCCTACGGGGCAGTTCATATGAAGATTTCTCGCTCGCATTTTAATATTTTTGTGAATTTTTTTGCAAGGATAGCTTAGGGCGATCTATAATCCAGCTAGTTTTTATTTTTACGATTCTGGTCTCAGACTTTTTTTTAAATTGCTTTAATTTTCGGAACCGGTTTCAATCAATTCTAAAAACAAAACTGTAATCGTGAAAAAAAAAAAAAAAAAAAAAAAAAAAAAAAATCAAAAACATAAAATCTAGCTCGATTACAGATCGTCCTAAGCTATCCTATGAAAAAAAAAACATTCAAAAATATTCAAATGCGAGCGAGATATCTGTAAAAAGCTGCCCAATGGGATTAACATTAACGTGATAGAAACTGTTATGATAGGAACATTCTTTAAAATGCTAAAATCTCGTACTAATTAAGTAGAACTAATTATGAAACTTTAAATTTCATGACTTTAACCACTTTTCGGTAGCTGAAATGAATAAGTTGGACTAAGTTTTCAGGAACGTATACTAAGTGCTTAAATTATTATAAAGGGCGTCCATTTCCAACGCTGTCCAATAGCTAATTCCTAAACCATTTGCAACAAACATATAGTTCCAGTTACAAAATGTTTTAAATGAGATAAAGAAATATATTTAAAGCAATTTAACTGAAGGTGCTACCATAGTATAAGTTTTACGGTAGTGTTAATTTTTATTAATCAACTTCTAGATTGGTTAAAATAGTTGAAAACGTGAGTTTTAAAATTCTGTTTATCGAAAAAATCAAATTTTGGGAAATCGCGACTTTATTTTAAAAAAGGTGTGTTACTTTGATGAGCTTTTATTTTGCTTAAAACGTTCGTATACGTATATTTCCCTAGTTCAAAATTTCTATTAAAATTGTAACTCACTTCCAACTATCCAACTAGATTCAATTTGCACACTTATTTATATCCAATGACAATGTAATATTTATATAATTTTAGGTGCGTACCATTTATTTATTTTATAGGACTACACCAAATTCTGTTAGGTAAAGTAATCTAATAGAATTTTTAATATATGTCATTTTGTAACGAATTGTGACTATTACTTTTCATAATTTAAATTAACAAACTTTCTGTTATTTTTTTACTTATATTTTTAGTACAAATTTTGCTTTAATATATAATCATCAGCATAAATTTAAAAATAATATTGTAAAAAATGTTTTACTCGTAATGTTTAATGTTAAATTTTATATCTTGCGTTTATTTTTCTTTCCAGTAAATTTGTGACTGACTTCCAATTTGCAGCAAAAAAGATGCTTCAACTTTAAACAGCCATTACTGGGTTATTTTTAATTGTAGAGAAATGAGACTTTTTTTGTATTACTTGTTAGGCTAGTGGTAAATTTTTACTAAATATCACTAATAGGACCGCGGAAACGTATAAAAAGTTAATGTTTGTAATATTTTAATTTTTTTTTTTTTTTTTTTTTTTTTTTTTTTTTTTTAACCTAAATCGCTTGAAAAACAATTCTTTACTTTTTTTAAAAAAGCATTTTTGCAATTGGAACTATATGTCTATGACTAGCGGTTCAGAAATTAGCCATTGATTACCGTTGAGAGTGAACACCCTGTAGATTACGAATGTAGATATTGTGAAACATGATATTTATTTGCGGAAAAATAGTAGATTTATTCATATAGATACATCGATTTTTTCTTTTAAGTTCAAAAAATCCTTTCATATTTTTTGTTTATATCATGCAGGACTTTTTACCAAAGTAATACCAGTTTTAGAAAATTTGTCAAGATGTAATAGGAATAATATGGTACAGTAGCTATGTAAACATATTAAATATTTCAAGAAATACTGAGTAGGTGTATGAAATGGGCCATTTTCAACTTTCGCTTACTTATGCTGTCCAAGAGTAAAAAGAAGAAAATTCAAACATAAATTCATATTTAAGGGTGCTCAACTGCTCCGCTCAACAAGCGAAAAACGTTTTGACACATTTACAAATTCCTTTTGTAACAAAAAGTTATAAAATTGGAATACCTGACTATGGAAGCGGTATCGAAAAGAACTGAATTTTCCATTTTATGATCATTAATTTACGTATACAGTTCTAAGCTATTTCGACCACGCTATCACCCGTTTTTCTCCTGCTTTTCAACCGATTTTTCTGCTTTCGTCGGGAAATGTACTCAAAAACATCATTTTTGAAGGCTTGTTATGAAAGATCTATTGTGTTTTTGAAAAAACAGAAAATTGAGTGCAATTAGACAGTTTCTGAATCACAACACCTGCTAGTTTCATGCATTTTCGAGCAAAAATAAATTAAAGCATGTGTCACAAAGTTGCCCTTTTTTATTTAAGAACACCCTTAAGAACACCCTTGTTTTGAGCTATGTAGCTGAAGATTATTATAATTAACATTTAATCATAAAAAATAAAAAAAATCAATAAAAATTTTGGAGATATAAATTTTTAAAGTTGTGATTCTAAGCAAATATGCCTGTCCCATTCCAAGTTTTATGTAATTAACAGTTATTTTTTTTAATCTAATTTAACTTTTTTAAATAAAAAGGGTTAATTATTTTAAATATGAGCTGTTGGTGTTCTATATTAATGAAAAAAAAAAACATTATAAAAGATATTTTCTCTGAGAAATCAACACATTCGCTACCGATCACGCGCCAGCGCGTGATATAGCGCCAAAATTAAGGGGCCACTCACGCGCCAGCGCGTGATGTGGGGTGATGTCCAATAGCCAGTCACGCGCTGGCGCATGAAAATCTTTCACTGATTCTTTGTTATAAAAAGTAAATCGTCTTTTGGGAAAAACTCACTTCTACAGTGCGGCATTAACTATCATCACATCTTCACGTAAGCGGCAGTGAACGTATTGTAATGTTCTGAATTTCCTCATTAGCACACTGTCAATAAAGACAGATGTTAGCCCGTGTAATCACCCTCTGACAAGTACGATACATTTGTGTATAATAAAACTTCAACTTTCCAATTATCTGAGCAATAAATTTCACTTGAAACTTCTACAACTGACGTTATAAAAATCGTATTTCAGACCAAGAACTTAACGTTAGACAGCTTGAATATAATAAATCTACACTACTTGAGCTGTCTGATTTACCCTCTTAATGATCGGCGATTATTAAAGAAAACTGCTTTATATATATGCAATTTCAAAGAGGCTCAAGAGAGGATTTTTGGTTTTGACTCTGAAGTGAGACGACCTAGCTCGTCCACCGGGGCGCAGACTGTCCCGAGAGAAAGTGAAGTCCGTTACGGCCATCGTCTAATTGTTATAACTGTGAGAAGGCCCAAAACCCACGCGCAACTTTGGAAACAGCTGCGGAGAGAGTACATAGTGTGCTCTTATTTGAATTTTACTTCTATATATTTTTTCCAATTCTAATTTTCTTCTGTGTGCTGTGTTGTGTGTTGCTGTAAATAAACGCTTTGCCAAAAGTTAGCCTGGATTTATTCATCAATACGTCACAGTATTAACATAAATTTAGAAAAACGAAGAAAGAGGAAAGAGGAGAAGACATTCTCTCTGTTTTATATAACTAACTAAATAAATAAACGGCTGAATAAAAAATATCCAGAAGCGGATTAACTATCTAACGGGCCCCTAGGCTAGATTTTTTGTGGACCCCCCTCTCCCGCCCCCCCACACAGTAAAACATTTCCTTATTTATGGCACAAATAAATGGGAAAAAGTACCTTCAATGCAGGAAAGTATTGAAATTTCATAAAATTCAAAATGCCATAATTCGGTAAGTTTGGGTTCTACAAAAAGGAGAATTTTTAAATTTCCTTCTTATGCGTCAGTAGTAGAAATAGGACAGTACGAGGACAGCCGCAGAAGGCACTGCGGCTGTCCCGCCAGCGCCAACCGTGCAACCGCCACCCTCCTGCCCCCACCATTCGCCCCCCTCCACGAACAACCCCTAGTGGAAAAAAGGAACATTCTATTGTAACAGAGAGGTGAACAACCTTCCTTAATTAAAAATATTATCAATCGCATCTCAACACGGAATCACACTATAAGATGAAGATAAAATTTAAATTTAATTTAGAACAACCATAATTTTAATGAGTATTATTAATTAAGCGAAACAATTAAAATCTCAGTTTTTAACCATTTTATTAAATTTCTTCAACTACAAGATGAGATTATCAATTTAACACAAGAAAGTTAAACATGTATTTGAATTTTGCTTAATAGACATCTTAATGGGTAGTATTAATTAAGTAAAAACAATAGAAAATAACAAGTTTTATAGAAAGAGACATTCTTAAGATTTTTATCAACTACATGATCAGTGTATAGACTTAAAAGTTGAAAATTAAACATACATCTTACTTTTTCAACAGCTATAACCTTAATGAGTATTGTTAATTAAGTACAAAACAATGAAAAATAGCAAATTTCATAAAAAAAGACTGATAACTACAAGATCAATGTATCGACTTAAAAGTTGAAAGTTAAACAAGCATCCTAGTTTTTCAACAGCTATAACCTTAATGAGTATTGTTAATTAAGTAAAAAACAATGGAAAATATCAAGTTTTTTTGGAAGAAAAAACAGATTTCTTACGATTTTTTCAACTCAAACTTCAGAATATCAATTTGAGAGAAAGACATATAAGCATGCATTCCAGTTTTGGACAACCATTTCCTTCATGAACATTATTAATTAAGCAAAACAACGGAAAATATTAAATTTTTAACCGATTTCTTCATATATTTTTTTTAACATAAAATTAGAATAAACAACGTAAAATAGAAATTTAAACATATTTTTTAGTTTTTGAACAGTCATTACCTTAAAGAATTTCGATAACTGAACAATTAACAAAGGAAACTAATGATTTTTTAACGAAAAAAGACGAAGTAAACGAATTTGGTTATCTTTTACTCTAAATGGAAATTTCATCATACTTTTATATACTAAGTAGAATTTTAATACATAAACGTACACATTTCAATAAATACTCAACACACACACACAAATTTGAAAACAACAGCTGCTTCTTGTGACGTCATATTGAAACCAAAACTTATTCCTCCGAGATCCCTCACCATGCCTTTTCACTTCCATCTCCCCCAATTTTTTACCTCAGGTAGAGAAACGGACAAAGCAATGACCTCTCATTCTTGTATATTTAGAAGTCTGACAAAAAAACAGACATTTTAACATGTGAAGGCATTTAGATTATTTTATGAACTCCAATTTCATAACAGTTACCACAATATCTCAAAATTAAAATTTTGGAAAACATAATGAGCATAATTAATTAAGCAAAATAACAGAAATATTATTTATTAAGGGAAAAAGGTGAATTTAAACGAATTTGATTAGTTTTACAATAGTCTTTTGAACCGCAACTTGGAAATATGGATTTCTAACAGAAGAATTAAACGTATATTTTAATTTTAACAACAAAAAACTTAACAAGTATCATTAATTAAACAAAAATAAATATCAATTTTAAAGAAAAGACGAATTTGAATAATTTTACACTAGTATTTAAAAAAGCAACATGGAAACATCGATACTTATTCACATATTTCACTGATTAGCTGTATTCAATACTGTATTTAATAAATTTGGATACACTTTAAGAATTTCCTAATCTATAATTAAATATTAGCTGTATATTTAATGTTACCCATGTTTTCAACGTTAATTCATAATCGTGAATTTTGTATTTTAAATACCAGGTATTCAGGTTCAGATTATTTTCACTTGAAATCATACAGAATTTTTTAACAGAGTTTGTTTTTGAAATCATTGAAGCTACTGTATTTAATATTTTTAACACCAATTTTCTAAGATTTTCTAACATTTCCCGATCATACATTCCTCAAAAGAATATATTCTAAACAATAGAAAATATTAATTTTAAGAGGGAAAAGACGAATTTAAACAAATTTTATTAGTTTTACACTATTTTTTCTCATCTCCAACACGGATATATCAATTTTAACAGAAAAATTAAACGTATATTTTAGTTTTTAACAACAAAAAAGTAATAAGTATCATTAATTAAAAAAAATAAATATCAATTTTCAAGAAAATACAATTTTTTCCAAAAATTTTCAACTTTGAAATACATTTGTTTACATATATTGTTACAATATATTACTAAACTTAAACTTTTTTAAAAGTTTGAAAGTCTTTACAAAGGGTTCATATTTATATTTTTCACGTCTTGACTGCATTCGAAATCTTACAACAAAAGTATACTTTTATTATTATTATTATTATTATTCTAGAAAACCTAAAAATTCACTTCTTGCTGCTTTAGACACTTACATATTAAAACTACTCTGAGATATTCTACCCACACTGTTAAAAATAAATCTGTGAATTCCAGGTGAAACTACCGGCAGCAATGCAGCCGAACTTTTACCGTTTCGTTAGTAGATTTTCCGTTGTGGGAAATACAAGAAGGAAAAACTCCGGTGTAAGAATCTGTAACTTTCCGTTACAAAGTTTGATTTATAATAGTAATAATTTAATATAATTTTTAAAAAGGAGTTACCGATTAATCTTCAAAGAATTCGAAATCCCCGAGGGATTTTAAGCTGCTATGTTATTTTACTTGATTGTTATTTTGGATAATTTAGTTCACGCCGTCCTCAGGATCGAACTCGGGACCTTCAGATTGCGGAACATATTCTTACGAACTGAGCCAAAGTTGCTGATGACAAACTGTCCGAAGTATGTCTTTTATGAGTTAGTGGGAAAATCTGTTGTGCTTTTTAAAGATTTCCTTTCAAATATATTTCTTAGAATGTATGTAAACGGATTATTTTAGACTGATGCATAATACTTATTATTTTTTAAAATAATTTATTAATTTTTTAAATAGTTTAAATTAAAAAAAATCACTGTTTAAAACCACTGTTTTTTTTAATAAAAATTTTTTTTGACAGTTTTTTTACAAATATATATATATATATAGACATTTTTTTGAAATTGTCGTATACTATTTATTTTTTTATTTATTTATTTTTCGGCTAATAAATTAAAAAATATTTAATAAGAAAAAAAGAGAAAAATAAACAGAAAAAATGTAATTTAAAAGGAATTTTTTATGTTTCATTATTCCATGGCGCCAATGGGACTCGAACCCACAATCTGCGCTCGCAGGCGATTAGCGGTGTGCTGCCTTGACCACTCGGCCATGGAGCTCCCCACACAACGGCGTGTCGCCGTTTTTTTGTTTTTATTTCCATCCGTTTCGTTATTTTCAGGAAATATGATGGAATTTTGTGATTTGCAACAGAAAATGCCCTTTTGTTGTTAAAAGGGAGCATTTCTGTGAAATTCAGGAAAAAAATGTTCGTGAATTTCAGAATTTTTTTTAACAGTACATATAATTAATCAAATTAGAACATGATTCATCTTACACTTCAAAAATTCTGAATTTTTACAATACCATCAAACTTTATTCTCGATCCTATATATTTTAACAGTACAAAATTTTAACATCTGTTTTTAACTACTTATCAGAAAATTATTGAAACACCCAGCAACATTTTCCAAATATGAATATTATCTTTACAGTTTAATAATACGAAACATACACGAATACAAAGTTTAATTTTTACGGACATTTCATATTTCAAACCAAACTATTCGAAATTTTCACAACATAAGAGCAAACATTAGACGAACTTTTTAGCATTAATATTGCTTAGATCTTTTCATCAAAACTTTTAACTATGAAAATTATACATTTTTAGGTTGATTGTCGAAAAACTGTAACGGAAATTACATAAACTTAATGTAAGAAACCATGTTCTCACACAATTGCTTGAAATTCAACAAAGAATTCACTATTACTGCAAAACTTATCTACATCAATCTCGACTCAGGATAGTATATAGATATTTCATCATTACACACATACAACTCTTTTCAAACGTTTATCAGAAAAATAAGTCAATCAAAGTCTAGTAGTCCGTTCCTCAGAAATATTACTATCATATGAAACAGTAAAGAAAAATTAATATATATTTAATAACCTCATACGTGAAATTACTTTCGAATGAGAATACTAATAATCAATAAAATCAACTGTTGCACAAAATACAGATTACCGAAAATTCAATTGTTTTTTTCTACAAAAGTTACAAAAATTATAAAATGAATGACAAGTTAGAGAAATAACTAAAAAAATTATTGAACATATTTACAAATTTCTTAAAATCACATCTTTTTCTGGATTACAAGCCACAATTTCTTCAAAAATTTAACACCGAATTTGTAATATTTTAATCCTAGTATCACATACACTCAATAAATATTCAAAATTAAACAAAAAAATATTTTTTTAGTCTCATCAATAAGAAGAAATTCTATATTAAAAGAATATTTTCATAGTAGTACTTATAAAAATGAGAGTTTACAAACTGATTTTCATAATTTTATCACATTTAAATTTAATTTTTATACATAAAACATTATTTAATCAAATTTTATACTTTTTAATTCAGTAAAATTTAATACTTTTTTAGTTTTTAAACCAATACCACAATATTTATTTACATCAAACTTGATTCTTTACCTTTTATATTTCCACATTACACAAGTGAGATAAATACTAACTAAGAAAGATTATAGAGTTGAAGTCAATTGATTCTATTCGATTTTCGCCTTATACGCATTGCTCCTAAACGAAATTCCTTACTGTTATAATCATCTAATGTATTAAAACTAATCTACTCATATTTTTAATCAATTCATCAGATGTTTCATCTCGCACTTCTGAATTATCGTCCATCAAGTTGCTTAAAATATAAATACTATCTTTACCATTTTAATGATATATAGTATACATCGTTTATCTTGAGTTAGCACTTCCATAGTATTAATCAAATTGTATATTTCATCTTGCACTTCTGAATTATCGTCCATCGAGATTTTTTTTTTTTTTTTTTTTTTGTTTCATAAAAACATACAAAAAATAAGCAGATGTATGAAAAAATATGCAAATTTACAAAGTAATTTCATTGTTTTTTTGAAATATTAACAAAAAATATTTACAATATGAAAAAATTGCAAAAGTAAAAAGAAAAAACACAAATGTAAAAACAAAAATCACAAAGTGAAAAACTCATAACAAAGTTTTTGAAAAAAAAATTTACAACAAAAACATTTTTTACAAAAAATTTTGTTTTCAAAATAAGTTTTTATATGTTGAATGTGGGAACAGTGATAGAAGAAATTATTGTTAATTTCAGTATTATTCCACAATGTCACTAAGTATAAAATTGGATAGATCCTACCTGATCACAGTAGATAGTAAACAGAAGGCAATAATGGAAGACACATTGTACTTGTGTAGAAGGTGGAACAAGAAAATCCAGTTGACACGCATATAACACACTTGAAAAATTTATTTCTTGATTATTATACTAAAACAAACAAAATAAAATGTAGTTAGATTAATGTTAAGAACAGTAATATTGAATTTTTAAGACAGGTCCTCTCAGTGTATTTTTTTTTCAGGAAGCTGGATTAGCTTTCTTTGTTACATAAAGGTAAAACACAGAAAGGGAAGGCATGTCTTTCCCTCTGAGGACCTATTTCAAAACTAAGGGTCCTTCAAAAGTATCTGAAAGTTCTCAACCTCTTGAAACAAAGGCAATCAGCTGAGCTTGCATTTATGTTCATATGTATGGAGATTTTAAATGTTTGGTGCTGCCATCTGGCGCTAGTCTCCATACTTACTTGCTTAAAGTTCACTATCATAGTTGGATGTACAGTTGCATGGGACAGCTCTAGTGCTGCCCTCTAGTGAGATGACTCTGAAGGAAAATGGATCAGTGCAAATTTCACATACCTCACAATGTTTGTGTATTTGCTGAGAAATCTCATGTTGCCCTATAATCCTACATTCCTCCTTTTCGAAGCAAATCTACAACATCTTTAATTGGAACTGAAGCCTAAGCTTCTCCAGTTTAATTTTAGAGACGGGCTTGGTGAGAACATCAGCTAGCATTTTTTTCCGTAGGACAGTAAATAATTTTAATTATGCCACATTCGTGCTGGTGTTTGATGTGATGAAATTTCACGTCAATGTGCTTTGACTTGGTATGTGCCTTTTCGATTTTAGTCAATCTAATGGCAGGCAAATTGTCCTCATATACGGTTATGGGTAATTCTTGGTTAAGTTCCAAGTCACTGAGTATTGTGAGTAGCCATTTTATTTCTTGTGTTGCAGTGGAAAGTGCAACATATTCGCTTTCAGTGGAAGACAGTGCGAAGCTGGATTGTTTCTTAGAGGCCCAGGCTAGCACATTATTGCCCAACATGAATAGGTTCCCCGTCGTTGACTTCCTGTCGTCCCGATCATTCGCCCAGTCTGAGTCGCTATAGACTGTCAACACTGGCGGTTTCGACTTATCAATAACGAATTTTATTCGTCTGGTAGTCAATAGATACCTAATGACTTTTTCAACAGCTTCCCAGTCAGTTTGTCTTGGAGATTCATTCCTCCTTCCCAATATGTTTACTGCTGCCGATATGTCGGGCCTAGTCAGTGTTGCGATGTATAGTAACCCCCCAATTGCCTGTCTATATTTTTTATTATCATCTAATAGTGTTCCGTCGGGATCTAAACTGAAATAATTTGTGCACATCGGTGTGTAAGTGTGTTTACTAAGGGTTAAATTGAATTTTTCTCCGATTTCAATTATCTTATGTTCCTGATCAAGTTCGAAATTCCCATTTTCTGTTCTTTTTATATTGATACCCAAGTATTGATTAACCGGTCCTAAATTTTTAATCTCATATTCCTTAGATAATTGGGTGTAAATCTCGTGTGTGTCATCTTTATTTCCCGCTACAAGAATGTCATCCACGTACACAATTACGTAAGCGATTTTTCCGTTTTTAGTCCTTTTGAACAGGCATTGGTCTGATTCACATTCCGTAAATTTTAAATTTCTTAACGACTGACTAATTTTCAAATTCCATGCCCTAGCTGCCTGCTTAAGGCCATAAATTGCTTTGTTTAGCTTACATACTTTCTCTTCCTCCCCAACTTGTACATATCCCTCCGGTTGATGCATAAATACTTCCTCCTCAAGATCGCCGTGTAGAAATGCAGTTTTCACGTCTAAATGTGTCACTTCTAGATTCTTATAAACAGCTGCATTTAAAAACGCTCTGAGTGTGGTATGTGACACGACTGGAGCGTAAGTTTCGTCGTAATCGCATCCATATTTTTGAGAGTATCCCTTAGCGACCAATCTCGCTTTATATCTCTCTATGGTTCCATCTGCCCCTCTTTTTGCCTTAAAGGTCCACCTCGAACCTATGATGCGTTTACCGGGTACGGCTTTAATTAATTTCCAAGTTTTGTTTCTGTGCAATGATTTTATTTCTTCATCGGTCGCCTCCAACCATTTATTTTTAATTTCAGTGTCCTCAATATTTTGTAAATCAGCCCACGACCTGGGTTCTTCAATTTTGCATAGGTTAGCTGTTATTCCAAAACGGTTCGGTGGTATACCTTTATTTTCTCTTAGCGACCTTCTAGGTTCGGGATCATTTTGCGTTGGATTTACGATTTTCTCTTCGTTCTCATTCGTTAAATCAAATTCGATACTTTCGGTAGGTAATCGCGCACTGTTTTCGATTTCTGTCGTGTCATTAATTTCTTCCCGATCAATGCCCTCTTCAAGGAATTTAACGGTTCTCGAGATCATTATGTTATTATTTCCGGTATGAATTCTATACCCTTTACTACGAAAATCATAACCCATAAATACTCCTTCAATAGCCTTCTCGTCAAATTTGGTTCTTTTTGATTTATCTATGTAGGCGAATGCCTTACATCCGAATGTTTTGATATTAGATAGGTCGGGCTTTCGGTTATTCCATAACTCGTATGGTGTTGCGCGATTCTCGTTTGCATTAGTAGGTAGTCGGTTAATTAGGTATGTGGCCGTCATTACTGCTTCGCCCCAGAATTGCCTAGGTAATTTCGCGTCAGAAAGCATAGTACGTGCCATTTCCACAATTGTCCTATTTTTCCGCTCTGAGACGCCGTTCTGAGGGCTTGAATAAGGTACGCTTAATTCCCGTTCAATGCCATTTTCAGCTAAGTATTTTCGAAATTTTCACCAAGGTATTCTTTGGCATTATCCGATCTTATAGATTTAATTGTTTTTCCAAATTTATTCTTCGTAAGGGCTACATATTGCTTTAGCTTTTCTACCGCTTCAGATTTATGTGCTAACAAATACGTTACAGTAAATCTACTATAATCATCTGTGAATGTTATGAAATAGCGCTTCCCGCCAGGGGTCATTGTTTCCATGGGTCCACAAATATCCGAATGTGTTCGGGAACAGATTTCTACACTTCTGTTTTTAGCCGATTTAGGGTAAGGCGAAACTGATAGTTTACCTTCGATACACTTAGTGCAGTATGTTTTGTGTTTGCAATTGTTTATGGTTATCCCTTCTGCTAGCTTATGGTTAACTAAATGTCTAATTGCTTCAAAATTTTTATGACCTAATCTGCGATGCCAAATGTAAATGCAATTTTCATTATCGCATGATGTTTGTGTACTTAAAATGTAACCATATTCGTCCGTTGGGTTTATCTCATAAAGATTATTATTCAATTTTGCGGTCAAGATAGTGTTGTTGTCTTTGACAAATAAACATGTTTCTCCTTCAAAAATTACTTTTATATCATTATCAATTGCCTTTTTAACTGACAAAAGATTACCCTTTAATTCCGGACAATAAAGAACATCCTTGAGAGTTATGCTATTTTTTAGACCTGAGTTAAGTGTTACATCGCCCATACCTTGAGAGTTTAATCTTTTCCCATTAGCAATGGTAATGTTACCGAAATTTCCGGGTTTAAATGTTGTGAAGTGCTCTGTTGTGGACGTAACATGTCTAGTACAACCTGAGTCGATTATGTATGAATGAGGGTTAGTTTCATGTAATTTGTTTACTAGTACCAGTTCATTTTTAAGTGTGTGTTCTATCGGGGAAGGAGGAAGATCCGATTCGTTTTTCTCATCCATAATTTCTATCTTACTGTTGAAACAGTAGTTGGATGAGTGGTCTTTATTGTCTTGGCCTTTATTGTTATTATTGTAAGTTTTATTTTTGTTGAATTCGTTTTTATAAGCATTCTTCTGTGAATTCTGTTTTTCTTTATTTTTCAATTGGAAGCATTCGCTTCTGATGTGGCCGTTACGGGAGCAAAAGTTACAGAATTTTTTAGATCTGTTTGAATTATTATTTTTGTATGCAGTACCTTTGGGACGGGAACCCATATATCTGGTTTCAGCGTTGTACGCTGTGTCTCTGGGGTGCAAATTTGCATTTTTAGCTTCAACCCGATGCGTAAATTCTCCAATTAATTTATTTTTAATGAGATCAATTGTTAAATCCTCTTGATCTCTGCTTTCGAGTGCAGTTATCAATGGTGCGTAAGACTGTGGGAGTGAGCACAAGAGGATAGCAACAATGTGAGACTCCTTAATATCCTCTCCTATTGCAGAGAGACGATCTTTGATCGTGAGTATTTCGTTGATATGATCTATCATGTTGCCATTCTCAGGTAATTTCTGAGAATAAAATTTTCTCAGTAAGAAGAGCTTGGAGCTCAAATTAGCACGTAAATGAATTTCTTTTAATTTGTCCCAAATTTGTTTGGGGTTTTCTAAGTGCTTTACGTGAATTATCTGGTTGTCCTCGATACTTAAGTTAATAATGGCCTTTGCTTTCGCGCTGTCACGTATGTATGTTTCGTCTGGTGTCTCAGGTGGATCATTAAGGACAAATTTAAATAAATCATCTTTGATGAGCAAATTTTGAATCTTAAAGGACCAATTTGAATAATTAGAATTATTTAGTTTCTCAATGGAGGTGAGATCCCTACTCATGGCCATTGTGTATATATATATTAAACAATGTATCTTGATAAATCAATAATAAATCAGTTACTCAGCAATTTATACACTTTAGCATATAATTAATATATAAATATATAATATAAATTGATTGCTCTTGTAAGGAAGTTCCGTGACTTTCCTTATTTATTTATTTTATATAATATCAGTTCAGTATTTTTCAGTATTAATCATATAACTTATATATAATATATCATACATGAAAATAAAATGTTAATCAGTTTTTTTTTTTATTACTGGGTTTGTTTTGTTTATTTATTAAAGGTAAAAAAGTCTATCACGTTCCCTTTTCAGTCTCATAATCTGTTGAATGTGGGAACAGTGATAGAAGAAATTATTGTTAATTTCAGTATTATTCCACAATGTCACTAAGTATAAAATTGGATAGATCCTACCTGATCACAGTAGATAGTAAACAGAAGGCAATAATGGAAGACACATTGTACTTGTGTAGAAGGTGGAACAAGAAAATCCAGTTGACACGCATATAACACACTTGAAAAATTTATTTCTTGATTATTATACTAAAACAAACAAAATAAAATGTAGTTAGATTAATGTTAAGAACAGTAATATTGAATTTTTAAGACAGGTCCTCTCAGTGTATTTTTTTTTTCAGGAAGCTGGATTAGCTTTCCTTTGTTACATAAAGGTAAAACACAGAAAGGGAAGGCATGTCTTTCCCTCTGAGGACCTATTTCAAAACTAAGGGTCCTTCAAAAGTATCTGAAAGTTCTCAACCTCTTGAAACAAAGGCAATCAGCTGAGCTTGCATTTATGTTCATATGTATGGAGATTTTAAATGTTTGGTGCTGCCATCTGGCGCTAGTCTCCATACTTACTTGCTTAAAGTTCACTATCATAGTTGGATGTACAGTTGCATGGGACAGCTCTAGTGCTGCCCTCTAGTGAGATGACTCTGAAGGAAAATGGATCAGTGCAAATTTCACATACCTCACAATGTTTGTGTATTTGCTGAGAAATCTCATGTTGCCCTATAATCCTACATTATAAAAGTAAAAAAAAATCACAACGTTAAAAAATGGAAAATTTTAGTTAAAAAAAGTGAAAAAAAATTAAAGTGTAAAAAAAAATTGAAAAAAAGTTACAAAAATTTCAAAAAAAGTTATAAAAAAGTATAAAAAATTTTGTTGTTTTTAATAGCAAATACAATGGTTTCGCCATTGCATACTGTATTAAAAACAACAAAATTTTTTATACTTTTTTCATTTTTTAACGTTGTGATTTTTTTTTTTTTTTTTTTTTTTACTTTTGTAAAAACTTATTTTGAAAACAATTTTTTTTTGTAAAAAATGTTTTTGATTAAAAAAAATTTTTGTAAAAATATTTTTTGAAGTTTTGGTTTCTGTAAAAAAATTTTTTGTTGTAATTTTTTTTTTCAAAAACTTTATTACGAGTTTTTAACTTTGTGATTTTTGTTTTTACATTTGTGTTTTTAATTTTCACTTTTGCATTTTTTTCCTATTGTAAATATTTTTTGTTAATATTTCTAGAAAACAATGAAATTATTTTGTAAACTTGCATATTTTTTCATACATCTGCTTATTTTTTGTATGTTCTTATGCATTTTTTTTAAGTTGTAAGAGTGTTGTTATACTTAAAATGATATGTAATTCATTAATGTAATAGGTTTTAGAAAAATAAACACAACGATATCTGCATATAAAAGAATATTTAATGTGAGCATTTAAATAATACATTGCAAAATAATATCTATATATTCATGCTGGTTAGAAGAATCACGGATAACAAAATTACTGTTCAGTAGTGTGTATGTCTTCCTAATTTTAAGTCTGAGATATTGTGGTAAGTGTTATGAAAATATGATGGATAAATAGTCTAAATATCTTTCTTTATTTCTAAATTCTTGAAAAGTCTGACTAATTTTTGAATATCTTCACTAAGTTTACATATAACTGACGATGCTTTATATGATGATGTGTGAATTTTTGATTCAGGTCTCCTTGAAAAGAGCATTTACGGTAATATTTCCAAGTGGATTTTTGTTTTTTACCTGTTTGGATTTTTGTATGTTCTGTTAAATTCCATTTACTTAAGAAGTGTTTGTAGCAAATAGAGCACATCTGTAATAGAAATAAATGGACACAGTTAGGATTCTCTTCAACAATATAGGTAAAAAGGCACTTGTTAAAGTATATGTAGTAAGACAAATCATTTTATATTTACTCTAATTACGTTTCATATACGAATTCTACTATTTCTTATATAAGTACTTGCATATGTATTATTCATTAACGCTACATGTGCTTGGGATAAATCATTCAGATCATTAATTTCTGAAGTTTGCTGCTGTTTAGGTTCATCTTGTTGAAACATCTGTATAATGCAAGAAATATATATTTAATAAAGGTTTAATGTATAAATAATCGCTTATTTATTTATTTTTATTAAATACATGTATATTGCAATCAATTAATCAATTTCGTGTACATTTAATATAAATTAAATTTTCTTCATTTATTCGTATGATAGTAATTCCTCTGAGGGGTACATATCTGATAATTTTTAGAAAAGTGTGAAACACAAATTATTCTCTTATAATAAGCATTGTGGTAAAATTCACATAGTTTGGTTTCGGAAATAGGTTATTTGAAATATGAAATGTTAAAATTAAAGATTGTATTCATACATGTTATGTACAATCAAAAACTATAAATATATTATTAATATTTAAAAAAAAATCTCGATGGACGATAATTCAGAAGGGCAAGATGAAATATATAATTTGATTAATACTATGGAAGTGCTAATTCAAGATAAACGATGTATACTATATATCATTAAAATGATAAAGATAATATTTATATTTTAAGCAACTTGATGGACGATAATTCAGAAGTGCGAGATGAAACATCTGACGAATAGATTAAAAATATGAGTAGATTAGTTTTAATATATTAGATGATTATAGCAATAAGAAATTTCGTGAAGGAGCAATGCGTAAAAGGCGAAAATCGAATAGAATCAATTGACTTCAACTCTATAATCTTTCTTAGTATTTATCTCACTTGTGTAATGTGGAAATATAAAAGGTAAAGAATCAAGTTTGATGTAAATAAATATTGTGGTATTGGTATAAAAACTAAAAAAGTATTAAATTTTACTGAATTAGAAAGTATAAAATTTGATTAAATAATGTTTAATGTATAAAAATTAAGTTTAAATGTGACAAAATTATAAAATTAGTTTGTAAACTCTCATTTTTATAAGTACTACCATGAAAATATTCTTTTAATATAGAATTTCTTCTTATTGATGAGACTAAAAAATTATTTTTTTGTTTAATTTTGAATATCTATTGAGTGTATGTGATACTAGGATTAAAATATTACAAATTCGGTGTTAAATTTTTGAAGAAATTGTGGATTGTAATCCAGAAAAAGATGTGATTTTAAGAAATTTGTAAATATGTTCAATAATTTTTTTAGTTATTTTTCTAACTTGTCATTCATTTGATAATTTTTGTAACTTTTGTAGAAAAAAAATTGAATTTTCGGTAATCTGTATTTTGTGCAACAGTTGATTTTATTGATTAATAGTATTCTCATTCGACAGTAATTTCACGTATGAGGTTATTAAATACTAAATATCTATTAATTTTCTTTACTGCTTCATATGATAGTAATATTTCTGAGGAACAGGTATGATAACTGCTAGCCTTTGATTGACTTATTTTTCTGATAAACGTTTGAAAAGAGTTGTAAGTGTGTAATGATGAAATATCTATTTACTATCGAAAGTCGAGATTGATGTAGATAAGTATTGCAGTAATAGTCAATTCTTTGTTGAATTTCAAGAAATTGTGTGAGAACATGGTTTTTTACTTTAAGTTTATGTAATTTCAGTTACAGTTTTTCGACAATCAACCTGAAAATGGATAGTTATCATAGTTAAAAGTTATGATGAAAAGATCTTAGCAATATTAATATTAAAAAGTTCGTCTAATGTTTGCTCTTATGTTGTGAAAATTTCGAATAGTTTGGTTTGAAATATGAAATGTTTATAAAAATTAAACTTTGTATTCGTGTATGTTTTGCATTATTAATCTGTAAAGATAATATTCATATTGGGAAAATGTTGCTGGGTGTTTTAATAATTTTCTGATAAGTAGATAAAACAGATGTTAAAATTCTGTACTGTTAAAATATATAGGAACAAGAAAAAAGTTTGATGAAAATAAGTATTGTAAAAATTCAGAAATTTTGAAGTGTAAGATGAATCATGTCCTAATTTGATTAATTTTGTGGGTAGAATATCTCAGAGTAGTTTTAATATGTCAAGTGTCTAAAGCAGTAAGAAGTTACTTTTTAGGTTTTCTAGAATAATAAAATTAATAATAATAATAATAAAAGGATACTTTTGTTGTAAGATTTCGAATGCAGTCAGGACAAGAAAAATATAAATATGAACCCTTTGTAAAGACGTTCAAACTTTAAAAAAAGTTTAAGTTTAGTAATATACTAGCGGCCTTCGCCCGCTACGCTGGTCGGTTTATCTAAAGAAATCTTGAAGAAGTCGTTAGATAAGGTTCAGACATACATTAAAAAAAAAAAAGCAAGTCGATCATTCAAAAAACGTTGGGAAATATCAAATATTTACTGTAATTTTTTAAGAAAAACAAAGTTTCGAAAAAAAAAATTAAATCGAAAAAAAAAATTACACTGACATATTAATGCAAGGAAATTTTCCCAGAGAGAAAATTCGCCTTGAATACAATATTTCAAATTCTTTTAATTGCTTATAGGCGTTAATGCCAACATAGTGAAAAAAAATTCCATGCTGGGAATCGAACCCGGGCCATCAGTATGGCGCACTGACGTTCTACCGACTAAACCACATGGAACGACAGCCAGCTTGAAACTTTCTCATACTTAAGTAGACTGGCGAAAACATAACGATAGCGCGTTTTAAAATCGCACAGTGACATCTATTGGATTTTATATGTACTAAAAAACGTGAGCAGCGCACCTAATAGTTTCTTTTGTTTCTTTTTGTTACTTTTTTGTCTGTTGTCCGATTTTGATGAAACAAAGCCTATACACTGCCCGGGAGTGTGCATTCTTCATTAGTGAAAACCGCATAAAAATCCATTCAGTAGTTACGAAGATAACCTCGAACAAACAGACAGACAGACAGACAGACAGACAGACAAAAAATTCAAAATTTTTTTTTTGTGTTTCATTGGTTTTCTTTTATCGCCCTGAATCCATTTTTGTCAATTATCTTCAATGTACAGACACACCGGGTCCTACTGTTTTATTATATGTATAGATTGTAACAATGTATGTAAACAAATGTATTTCAGAGTTTAAAATTTGTGTAAAAAATTGTCTTTTCTTGAAAATTGATATTTATTTTTGTTTAATTAATGATACTTATTACTTTTGTTCTTAAAAACTAAAATATACGTTTAATTCTTCTGTTAAAATTGATATATCCGTGTTGGAGATGAGAAAAAATAGTGTAAAACTAATAAAATTTGTTTAAATTGGTCTTTTCCCTCTTAAAATTAATATTTTCTATTGTTTAGAATATATACTTTTGAGGAATGTATGAGAGGGAAATGTTAAAAAATCTTAGAAAATTGGTGTTAAAAATATTAAATACAGTAGCTTCAATGATTTCAAAAACAAACCCTGTTAAAAAATTCTGTATGATTTCAGTGAAAATAATCTGAACCTGAATACGTGGTATTTAAAATACAAAATTCACGATTATGAATAACGTTGAAAACATTTGTAACATTAAATATACAGCTAATATTTAATTATAGATTAGGAAATTCTTAAAGTGTATCCAAATTTATTAAATACAGTATTGAATACAGTGAATAAGTATCGATATTTCCATGTTGCTTTTGAAAATACTAGTGTAAAATTATTCAAATTCGTCTTTTCTTTAAAATTGATATTTATTTTTGTTTAATTAATGATACTTGTTAAGTTTTTTGTTGTTAAAATTAAAATATACGTTTAATTCTTCTGTTAGAAATCCATATTTCCAAGTTGCGGTTCAAAAGACTATTGTAAAACTAATCAAATTCGCTTAAATCACCTTTTCCCCTTAAAAAATAATATTTCTATTATTTTTCTTTATTAATTATACTCATTATGTCTTCCAAAATTTTAATTTTGAGATATTGTGGTAACTGTAATGAAATTGGAGTTCATAAAATAATCTAAATCCCTTCACATGTTAAAATGTCTGTTTTTTTCTCAGATTTCTAAATATACAAGAATGAGGGGTGATTGCTTTGTCCGTTCCCCTAACTGAGGTAAAAAATTGGGGGAGATGGGGGTGAAAAGGCATGGTGAGGAATCTCGAAGGAATAAGTTTTGGTTTGAATATGATGTCACAAGGAGCAGGTGTTGTTTTCAAATTTGTGTGTGTGTGTGCTGAGTATTTATTGAAATGTGTTCGTTTATGCATTAAAATTCTACTTAGTACATAAAAGTATGATGAAATTTCCATTTAGAGTAGAAGTTAACCAAATTCGTTTAATTCGTATTTTTTCGTTGAAAAATCATTAGTTTCCTTTGTTAATTGTTCAATTATCAAAATTCTTTAACGTAATGACTGTTCAAAAACTAAAAAATATGTTTAAATTTCTATTTTAAATTGTTTTTTCTGATTTTATATTTAAAAAAAATATATGAAGAAGTCGGTTAAAAATTTAATATTTTCCGTTGTTTTGCTTAATTAATAATGTTCATGAAGGAAATGGTTGTCCAAAACTGGAATGCATGCTTAAATTTCTTTCTCTCAAATTGATATTCTGAAGTTTGAGTTGAAAAAATCGTAAAAAATCGGGTTTTTTTCCAAAAAAACTTTATATTTTCCATTGTTTTTTACTTAATTAACAATGCTCATTAAGGTTATAGCTGTTGAAAAACTAGGATGCATGTTTAACTTTCAACTTTTAAGTCGATACATTGATCTGGTAGTTGATAAAAATCGTAAGAAATCAAATAAAAATTTATATTTTTCACTGTTTTGCTTAATTAAAAATACTCATTAAGATGATAACCACTTAAAAAGTGAAATGTACGTTTAAGTTTTCTCTTAAGTTGATAAAAATCGTAAGAAATCAGTCTTTTTCTATAAAACTTGATATTTTCTATTGTTTTTACTTAATTAATTCTACTCATTAAGATGTCTATCAAGCAAAATTCAAATATATGTTTAACTTTCTTGTGTTAAATTGATAACTTCATCTTGTAGTTGAAGTAATCTAAATAAAATAGTTAAAAACTGAGATTTTAATTGTTTCGCTCAATTACTAATACTCATTAAAATTATGGTTGTTCTAAATTCAAATATAAATTTAATCTTCATCTTATAGTATGATTCCGTGTTGAGATGCGATTGATAATATTTTTAATTAGGGAAGGTCGTTCACCTCTCTGTTACAATAGAATGTTCCTTTATTCCACTAGGGGGCGTTCGTGGAGGGGGCGCGTGGAGGGGGCAGGAGGGGTGGCGGTGGCACGGTGGGCGCAGGTGGCACGGTGCCGCGGTGCCTCCTGCGGCAGTCCCCGTACTGTCCTTTTCCTTCTACTGACGCGTAAGAAGGAAATTTAAAAATTCCTCTTTTTGTAGAACCCAAACTTACCGAATTATGGTATTTTGAATTTTATTAAATTTGAATACTTTCCTGCGCTGAAGGTACATTTTCAATTTTTTTGCGCCAAAAAATAAGAAAATGTTTTACTGTGTGTGTGGGGGGGGGAGGGGGGGTCCACAGAAAATCTAGCCTAGTTGCCCGGGAGATAGTTAATCCGCTTCTGGATATTTTTTAATTCAGTTGTTTATTTATTTAGTTATATAAAACTTAGAGAATTTATTCTCTTCTTTTCTCTTTCTTCGTTTTTCTAAATTTATGTTAACACGTTCGCTGCCGCTTACGTGAAGATGTGATGATAGTTAATGCCGCACTGTAGAAGTGAGTTTTTCCCAAAAGCCGATTTACTTTTTATTACAAATAATCAGTGAAAGATTTTCATGCGACAGTGCGTGACTGGCTATTGGTCATCACCCCACATCACTCGCTGGCGCGTGAGTGACTTTTTAAAGTTTGCGCTATATCACGCGCTGGCGCGTGATCGGTAGCGAATGTGTTGATTTCTCAGGGAAAATATCTTTTATAATGTTTTTTTTTTCATTAATATAGAACACCAACAGCGCATATTTAAAATAATTAAACCTTTTTATTTAAAAAAGTTAAAATAGATTTAAAAAAAAATAACTTAATTACAAAAAACTTGGAATGGGACAGACATTTTTGCTTAGAATCACAATTTTAAAAATTTATATCTCCAAAATTTTTATTGATTTCTTTAATTTTTTATGATAGAAATGTTCAATATAATCTTCTTCAGCTAATCCATAGCTCAAAGCAAACTTTAAGGGTGTTCTTAAATGAAAAAGGGCAACTTTGTGACACATGCTTTAATTTATTTTTGCTCGAAAATGCATGAAACTAGCAGGTGTTGTGATTCAGAAACTGTCTAATTGCACTCAATTTTCTGTTTTTTAAAAAACACAATAGATCTTTCATAACAAGCCTTCAAAAATGACGTTTTTGAGCACATTTCCCGACGAAAGCAGAAAAATCGGTTGAAAAGCAGGAGAAAAACGTGTGATCGCGTGGTCGAAATAGCTTAGAACTGGATACGTAATTTGATGATCATAAAATGGAAAATTCAGTTCGATTCGAAATCGCTTCCATAGTCAGGTATTCCAATTTTATAACTTTTCGTTAAAAAATGAATTTGTAAATGTGTCAAAACGTTTTCCGCTTTTTCAGAGGAGTAGTTGAGCACCCTTAATATTAATTTATATTTGAATTTTCTTCTTTTTACTCTTGGACAGCATAAGTAAGCGAAATTTGAAAATGGCCCATTTCATTCACCTACTCAGTATTTCTTGAAATATTTAATATGTTTACATTGCAACTGTACCATATTTTTCCTATTACATCTTGTCAAATTTTCTAAAACTGGTATTAATTTGGTAAAAAGTCCTGCATGATATAAACAAAAAATATGAAAGGATTTTTTGAACTTAAAATAAAAAATCGATGTATCTATATGAATAAATCTACTATTCTTCCGCAAATAAATATCATGTTTTACAATATCTACATTCGTAAATCGTAATCTACAGAGTGTTCCCTCTCAACGGTAGTCAATGGCTTATTTCTTAACCGCTAGTCATAGACATATTGTTCCAATTGCAAAAATGCTTTTTTAAAAAAGGTAAAGAATTGTTTTTCAAGCAATTTAGGTAAAAAAAAAAATATTAAAATATTACAAAAATTAACTTTTTATACGATTCCGCGGTCCTATTAGTGATATTTAGTAAAAATTTACCACTAGCCTAACAAGTAATACAAAAAAAGTCTCATTTCTCTACAATTAAAAATAACCCAGTAATGGCTGTTTAAAGTTGAAGCATCTTTTTTGCTGCAAATTGGAAGTCAGTCACAAATTTACTGGAAAGAAAAATAAACGCAAGATATAAAATTTAATATTAAACATTAAGAGTAAAACATTTTTTACAATATTATTTTTAAATTTATGCTGACGATTACATATTAAAGCAAAATTTGTATTAAAAATATAAGTAAAAAAATAACAGAAAGTTTGTTAATTTGAATTATGAAAAGTAATAGTCACAATTCGTTACAAAATGACATATATTAAAAATTCTATTAGATTACTTAACCTAACAGAATTTTGTGTAGTTCTATAAAATAAATAAATAGTACGCACCTAAAATTATATTAATATTACATTGTCATTGGATATAAATACGTGTGCAAATTGAACCTAGTTGGATAGTTGGAAGTGAGTTACAATTTTAATAGAAATTTTGAACTAGGGAAATATACGTATACGAACGTTTCAAGCAAAATAAAAGCTCATCAAAATAACAACCCTTTTTAAAATATAGTCGCGATTTCCGAAAATTTGATTTTCTCTATAAACAGAATTTTAAAACTCGTCTTCAACTATTTTAACCAATCTAGAAGTTGATTATTAAAAATTAACATTACCTAAAACTTATACTATGGTAGCACATTCAGTTAAATTGCTTTAAAAATATTACTTTATCTCATTTAAAACTTTTTGTAACTGGAACTATATGTCTGTTCCAAATGGTTTAGCAATTAGCTATTGGACAGCGTTGAAAATTGACGTCCTTTATAATAATTTAAATACTTAGTATACGTTCCCTGAAAACTTAGTCCAACTTATTCATTTCAGCTACAGAAAAGTGGTTAAAGTCATGAAATTTAAAGTTTCATAACTCGGTCAATTTTAATGTTAGATGAATGGGACTGTTTTTGTATTGCTTGTTAGAGTAGTGGTAAATTTTTATTAAATATCACTAATAGGACCGGGGGCCTTATAAAATGTTAATTTTCGTATTTATTTATTTATTTATTTATTTTACCTAAATCGTTTGAAAAACAATTCTTTACTTTTTTAAAAGTATTTTTGCAATTGGAACTATATGTCTATGACTAACGGTTTAGAAATTAGCCATTGGCCACCATTGAGAGTGGACACACCCTGTATAGCGATGGATTATTTCGTGCATTTTATTTTACAGAGTGATCCCAAACTATTATTCCCAATATTGATCCCAAATTATTATTTTTTGTTGTCCAATTTATTATCCTTCTGATCAAATCGCCGTGGATAAATATGAAGTGTAGCATATCTTCATATTTATGAAGTTCCAAAAATATCTGTCACATGTATCTTTAAATGTTCGACAAAATGTCTAAAATTTAAAGCGTCCGAGAATCAATGTCCATATAGTGTACATGCATACACATTCTGACCAATGATGATGCTCACTTGCGATTTTAGACGTTTTGTTGAATATTTAGAAAAATGCATGAAGAATTATCCTGAAACTGAAAGTGTGTAGACAGTATAATGTATGCCATATATTTCCATGAAGAGTTTTGTCCGAAACCCCGTAGGGGACCGTTAATAAATTGACAAGGAACGAATACATTTTGAATAACCCTGTAAAAACTAATCTAGCAAAAGCGTTCAAACTGTAAAACACGATTAAAAGGTTATTCTGATAATATGTGCACATTTTTAAAAGCCCAGTGGCGTGGTGATCAGCACGCCTGTCTGCCACGCAGTAGGTCGTGAGTTTGTTTCCCGACTGGGCAAGTTTCTTTCATCCCTTCCGGGTCGATAAAATGAGTATCCAGCTTGCTTGTCAACTAAACACCGAGGGTCTCGCGTTGGGCTAACCACCTAGCCGGGACACACACTGCATAGCACTTCAGAGCCCTTGTAAACAGAGTTGGGCGGTGTATACTGTATAGGCCCTGATACATCATGGATCGTTGAGTCACAGGTTTATTTTTTTAGTATTCATTTTTATAAGGATATCATGTATTATAGAGAAATTAAGGTTTTCATAAAAATAGGCCTAAATTTCGTCAAGTTCTTCTGCTTATAAGTTACTGAGTTCGTAATTTAAAAAAAAAAAAAAAATGTTATTTTCAGAAACTATGACAAAAAATATTGTACCCAATATCCCATTACATACATTGAACCCGAAATAAGCTGCATCGATCGTTTCTGAATTTAAAGCTAGAGATGCTTTTATACTTCAGTTTATCTTGAGAAAGTTGAAAACCTGAAATGTTATATAAATTTTTTTATTAGGACTAGTAGATTAATTAGCTATTATACCAAAGGGTGTGAAGGTGGTTGGAAATCGACATGCAGCCACCTCTTCGTGATGGAGACTTTTGGATAGTATTTTGTTGTATAAGAAAATGTGAGCTATAAGTTGCTTTTTTTTATTTATGTTGTAATTTATGTTTAAATTGCAAAAAGTTTGTGCCAATAAAGAATCAGAAAAAAGTTAATTAAGGTAAGTGTACCTGTAGTGGGCCACCAGTTTTCAAGGTTGAAAAACAAGTTTTCTAGTCACCCCTGTCAGATAACAAACTAACTGCTGTTTGGCTGGAACCCTTATCTGTTATCAGACAAAGGGACAAATTCAGTATTCCGATAGTCTTTGATTTAGAAGGTTGTTTTTCTTCCAGTCTCAAAATACAAGGATTTTGTGGCTCATTCTTACTGCTTTCCTTAAGAGGTAAGTTTTCATTCAATATTTTTTTTCTTTAAAAGTATATGGTATTTTATATTAAAATGTCACATTTCTAATACACTGAATAAATGAATACCTTATTCCTTATGCTCAAAAGGTATAAAACTAACATATTATTAAGTTTGGAGGGTGGTCCACTTCTGGGTCATTAAATTTCAATTTGTTCCAGTAGTGGGCCACCTGGCCCACTACTGGTACACACTTCTGGATCATTAAATTTTAGCTTGTTCCAGTAGTGGGCCAGATGGCCCACCACTGGTGCACACGTGATCCACTACTGGAACAACCATGATTTTCCTAATACGATTGTAGTATTTTATGTATATTTTATTATATATGTTTATTATATTGCAGGATAATGGAGAAAAGAAAGGCGCAAAATTATACAGAAGAACAACTAAAAAGTACAATTGCGGATGTGGAGAAAGGAAAGAGTGTCCGTTCTGTAGCCAAGCACTATAATATTCTAAAAACAACTTTGCAAAGGAAATTGAAAGGAGGAGTCAAATTAGCTACACAAAAAGGCCCAAGTACATTGTTTACCAACGACCAGGAAGACAACATTGTTTTGTGGATTAAAAGCATGGCCAGTAAAGGATTTCCTATTACAAAAGAAATACTCATGACTAACATAATAAAATGGGCCAAAGATCATAAAATCACTTTCCCTGGAGAAAATAGTCTTCCTGGACGAAAATGGTATGAGAGTTTTTTAAAACGCCATCCTGACATTAAACTGCGTACCAGTCAAAATTTAACAACAAGCAGGAAAGAAGTGTCACAGAAGAGTATAAATGATTGGTTTCTAGAGGTTGAGACTTATTTAAAAAATAAAAAACTGGACAATGTCTTGTGTAACCCCCAGAGGGTTTTCAATTGTGATGAGACAGATTTTTTTTTTTAAATCCAAAGTCAGGAAAAGTTCTTGTTGAAAGAGGAATCAAAAAAGGTGTATACCACTGCTGGAGCTGATGAAAAACTTAACTTCACTGTTCTTTTAACAGCCAATGCAGCTGGTGAACTTGCACCACCAATGATCGTTTATAGGTAAACATGTCTAAAATCATAAATCTAGTAAATTAAACCTTGAAAATGTTCAATATGTTTTATATCCTAATTTTTTGTCTTTCCAATTTTCCGGTATGATAGGATCCCTCAACAAATTGCAAAGGCCATGCCTTCTCATTGAGCTATTGGAAAGTCGGAAAGTGGACAAAAATGACTCAAGAAACATTTTATGAGTATGTGAGAAACATTTTTGAGCCATATTTAAATAAGCATAACATAGAGAAACCTGTACTGTTATTTATGGATGGACACACTTCTCACATCTATAAACTTAAGCACCTTCTGTATAGCTCATTGAATTGAAATGGTATCTTTTCTCCCAAATGCCACATACCTAATGCAATCTATGGACGTTGCTATTTTCCATATTCTTAAAAGCGCTTGGCGGCAGGATATAGTGAACTTCAGAATAACCCATGAAGGCAAACAACTACAGAAACATGAATTTCCACTAGTTCTAAAGTCATCTTTAGATCGCTTAACTAATGCAATAATTGTCAGTGGACTCCGTACATGTGGCCTGGTTCCATGGGATCCAAAGAAAGTAATTGTTGAATCCAAAGTAACATCAAAGAAAGTGGTAATATCACCAATAAAGGAAAGAAAAATGGCTTCTTTTTTGGATATTTTCGAAGAAAAAAATTGGAGAAGAAAAAATTAAATCTTTCTTAGAAAATAAAGGTGAATGAAAGGCCCTGTGGAGCAAACAGTTCTTTATTACTTATGGCTAGAGACGAAGGAGACATTGAACAAGTAACCAGTTTTCCAAGTAAACTATCACAAAATAATTTTGGTATTAAGCACTTAAAATTGGTATATTTTTTTTTACTATTATTTATAAAAATTCTATTTATTTATTAAACATTTTACTTCTTATAGAGTACACCAGTCATATCTATTGATGCGGCATGCAATGCAGAATCAATTGACACTGTTGAATATGCTGATGCTGAAGTGGATATTCCAGAAGGATCAACCGGGCCAGTTGCTGGACCCTAAAAATGTACCATCTCCCTTTAAAAGTGTTCTTTTCGGGCCTGAAAGAGAAGATAAAACAAAAAAAAAGGAGAAAGCGAGAGAAACTTACTGCAATTTTGACTTCTCCTCAAGTGCTCCATATTTTAAGAAGAGAGAAGATATTAAAAATGCTAAAGCTGCAGGAAAAAAAAAGAAAAGAAAAAAGGAAAAAGAAAAAAGAAAAATTCAAAAGGAAGAGTTGAAGAAAATATCCAATGAAAAAAAGAGAGCCAATAAAATGGCTGTAAAAGAAAAAAAAATGCAGTTAAATTTAAATCCCTCTCACATTGTTTTTTTTTCTTTTTTCTTTTTTTTTTTATAAATATAATATAAATATAATATAGTTTTACAATCATTTCAGCATTTAATTACCCTTTTTATTATGAATATCTTATTATTTATCACTACTGCAAATTAACAAATAAGGCAGATATAGTCTTTTAAGTTATAAAATATTACAGATTGTTCGAAAAAAACTAAAGAGAAGCTGAAATTATTTTACGTAATCATCAAAACTTCCAAGTATGATTTCATTATTGTGTATATTTAAGTATAGATATGTAAAAAATGTTATAACCTCTGAACAGTACACATTAAACTCAAGAATGGAGTGGCCCACTTCTGGGGGGCCCACTACTGGGGCATCAGAAATTTACTATGCCCACTACTGAAGCATAGAGGAAGGTAACATTTTTTATTTTTCAGTTTTTCTAAAGAATATATTTTAAAATTTTTAATGTTAATTCTGATACATGAAGGTAAGGACTAGGCTAAAAATATATATGTTTTTTTGGAATTCACTAACATATCAATAATAAATAGACAAATGTCCTTAAATGGCCCACTACTGGTGCATTTACCTTAATATTAAAGTTTTTTTTTTACATATAATTTAGTCATACGAAAAGGAAAACAAATTTAACTATTGTACACCAAAGCAAATATGTATATATATATATAATACCATTCATTGTAATATAATATACATCATTTAAACACGAAAAAATGAATTAAAAGGAATATTACAAATAAAGTGGGATTTCATCTTCGTATCAGACATGAGAAAGAAAAATAATATGAATTTGGAGTAACCAACACACATAAATCCTTAATAAAATGGAGAAAACATTAAAAATGAATCATAATAACAAGATTAAAATGAATAGAACAGGATACACATACCAGGCACTAAAGAAATCATTCAAATGATGTCCTAAATTAAAACTGTCATTATTATATTCAAATTTTGACATAAAAAAAGAGGATATTTCCAAAAAATGGAGCAAGGAGTATATCTCAATATCAGAGATAAAATTTTCAATAAATGGTATCAGTGCCCTCTATAATACCATCAAAACTACTCTTTTGTCCTATAAAACACATTAGTGTTGCCATTTCTCGAGAAATTAGTAAAATGAATTTAATATTAATTCAATATATATTTATTTTTTATTTATTAATTAAATGAACTATACATTTATTGGAAGATGCCTTATGCATTTTCTAATAGTAGATATTTAAATAAAATTTTAAATATCTTATTAAATGAAAAGCATTATAAAAAATAATATGTAATTGATTTATTAAAGATTAAAAATATGTAAAATTTGATATGGATGAATCATTATTAATTAATGATTCCCATAACAAAATCTACCAAATTATAAAATAATTAAAACATCCTTACATTACATCCTATTTACTTAATAAACAAATAACATAATGATAATTAACAACCAGTATCTTTATCTTTAAATAGTTAAAAAGAAAAAAAAATGAAAATTAAGTAATAAATAAATATTTTATTTAATGTGACAATACAAATCTAAACTTTAATTATATAATAGTATGAGATAAAAAAAGTAATAAAAAAAGATAACACTAGTTTACAAATTTCAACTTTTTTTATACCCCGAAAGAAATGTATCTAAATGTATTAGTCTGCCTTCCTTAAACCTAAAAGTGTCAGCAGAAATATTCTATCACGTCACAATTTTCTTTCTGCAGTCAATTGTTTTTTTTAACTACCCAATGTGGTGACGACAGTTTAATATTCATTCGTTCGCTTCAAACAAGAAATATTTTGTTTCGGATTGAATTAAAATGTCGAGTAGAAAATGTAAACAATGTTCTGATCTTTTTTGCTATGTTTGTAGACAGTTTATATTTTCAAAAAAAAAAAAAAAAAAAAAAAAGAAGAAGAAGAAGACCCATTGCAGATTCGTTAGAAAGTGCATATCTTCATTATTTTGGATTTACTGTTGCAAACCAAGATAAAAAGTGGGTGCCTCATGTGTTTTGCGAAAGCTGTAGAATCGTTTTACTCCTGTGGTCATCAAGAGAAAAAGTACGCCTTCCATTTGGTTCACCAGTGCTATGGAGAGAAGCTAGTAATCATGAAAATGATTGTTATTTTTCTATTACGAAGACAGTGGGATATAATACAAAAAGTAAGGCGAGTATTATATATGCCGAAGTTCCGTTTATTACTAAGCCCATTGCCCATTTCACACTCGAAAGATCTACCACTTCCAGTTTGTCCCTGTAATTCGAGTGTAAATATATTACGAGATGGCAATGAAAGTGATGTTGAATTCAAATCGATTTCTAGTGATTCTGACGAGTTCTCTCTTCAAGAAAAAACTTCACATTTAATTAAACAAGCCGAATTAAATGATCTTATAAGAGATTTACAATTATCAAAATCTAAAGCTGAGGTTCTTGGTTCTCGCCTACAACATTGGAACTTATTAACACCTAATACAAAAGTTACGTCGTCTCGAAACAGAAGCAAAGTTTACTCAGAATTTTTCAAAAAAGAAGGTGAATATTGTTAGTGTACTGATATCCCAGGACTTTTTGAAGCAATGAATCTAAATTATGATAAAACAGAGTGGCGCCTCGTAGTGTAGATTCTACGAAATATAGTCGAAAAGCTGTTTTATTACATAATGGAAATAAGAAGCCGTCTATACCAATAGGACACGCAGTGAATTGTAAAGAGAGCTATGAAACGATGTGTACTTTAATTTAATAAAATTTAAAGAACACCAATGAAAAGTGTCAACGGAAATCTCAAAGTCATCGGTTTGTTATTGGGATTGCAGAGTGGTTACACAAAATATTCGTCACCTTTGTTTGTGGGACAGCCGAGCAAAACAACATCATAAGAAAAGAATGGCCGATTCGGAACGAGTATATCCCGGGAAAAATGAACATCAAACACGAGCTTTGGTAGATCCAAATAACATTACTCTACCTCTTTTACACATGAAATTGGGACTCACGAAAAACTTTGTGCAGGAGCTTGAGAAAAACAGTGATGCTTTCCCGTATTTACAAAAAATCTTTCCAAGCATTACAGAATCAAAACTGAAAGAAGGGATATTTGTTGGCCCACAGATTCGTAAAATTATGAAAGATTCTCAGTTTGAAAGCCTTTTATCTGTTAATAAAAAATCTGCTTGGAAGTCACTGAAAATGGTTGTGAAGAATTTTTGGGAAATAAAAAAAGTGAAAATTACAAAGAAATTGTTGCCGATTTATTGAAAATTTTTCAATAGATGGGAGCAAACATGTCATTAAAGATTCATTTCCTGCATTCGCATCTGAGTTTTTTCCCTGAAAAACTTGGGAAGTATGAGTGACGAACAAGTGGACCGTTTTCACATTGATTTAAAAGTTTTTGAAGAAATTTGGACATCAGGGATTTTGGGATGAAAACGTGCTAGGGGATTACTGTTGATCCATTATAAGAGAAACTGATCCAAATATCTATAAAAAGAAGGCAAAAATTAGCCATTTTTGATTTTTTTAAATATTAATAACAAAATTATGTAATCCAGTTAAGTAAATAAATATTTGTTAAACCAGACGTGACAGAATTTTTTATTATTTTTTCTGGATAACTCTGTCTAAATAAACAATAAATTAACAACTTTCAGCTGGGGTATAAAAACCGTTTAAACAAGTGTAATTAATATATGCATTTTTTACACTTAGAAAAAACATTTTCGGTATTGCCCAAATTGCTAAAGTTAGATTTAAGTTAATCATTAACATTAATTATTAAATTGTATTAATATATTTAATGAAAACAGCTATACATTTATTCATACATGTGTGTCAATTCAGCATCCAGTATCAAGTGTACTATTACATTTTATCAGATGCCTCTGCCCCCTCAGATTTTTAAATATTTTTAAAAAATAAATTAACTATTGGGTATTATCCAACAACATCGCCCTCCCCCGTACTCTAACATCTACCCACCCATCCATCCTATTAATACTTTTTTTTTTTTTGCACCCAATTATATATATATACCGTAATTTCGGGTGTATAAGCCGCGGATCAAACAATTCTTTTTGGACCCAGAAATTTTATTTAGTGATTGAAGACAAATATTTACGGCGATCTAAGTAGTTACACTTATTTCTTAAAAAAATCTGGGTCAAAAAAGAATTGTTTGACCAGCGACTTATACACCCGAAATTACGGTATATATATATATATTCATTGTATAGTTAAGGTCTACCCTATGCCTGTAAATATAAATCAACATGTGTATGAAGGGATGCCTGCAAATAAAGTTCCATAAAAATGCTCCTGTGGCAGTGAAATCGATAACAATCCTTGGATTCGAGCTGGGCTATGAAGTAGTAGTCGGAGTGGAGTCTATTCTTGAGTAAAAGAGTCGGAGTCGCTGAGAAACAAGCCGACAGCGTATCCGACTCCAGCTTCTTTCGTTAGATAAATTGAAGTGAAATTAAACCAATAATATGTAATTTTAAATCCATAAAAGGAATAATTATTATTTTTACCACTTTCTAACAAAGTTGAAAAGTGCTTATTGAATTCGGTTTGTAGGTCCGTCTGCTCACGTTCTAACTCCCCTGAATATACTCGGATTTTCATGCAATTGACAAAGCTTATTTAGGGTCACTAAAGCATGTTTGGTATTACATATGAAGTATGTACGATTAATGGTTTGTTTACAGAGACACTCAAAAGAATTCGATTATATTATGGTACATGGAAAAAATTATTTGGAGATTATTTTAATGACATTATGCTATTTCAAATATATTAAAACTAATATAAACCACTGAATTTTACTACGATCACGTAAACACAGAGCAGGTTTTTTTTTATTAATTTACAGGGGCACACAAAAGAAATCGGTTACAGTACTGTCTTTGCGTAATAATTGCTGGAGAGTACATTTTAAAATTTTGCGTGTGCTTTTAAATTTAATTACTTTTTTTACATATTAATCTTTATATATAAATTCTATACCTCATATACAGGGCTGTAGAAAAGTATTCGCAGTCCATTCTCATTATTAGAGGAAATTGCTGAAGGGGAATTTCCAATTGAAATATAGTATGTATCTCTAAATGAACTAAATTTTGGAATGCATGTGTTTAATAGATGCATATCATTTCTATATCATATACAGCGCTACTAAAAAATTCGGATAATTTTCTTATTGTAAGTGGGAACAGCTGAGATTTGGTTGTGAAATATGTTATACATTTCCATATGGTGAAATGAGACGTAATATTTTAATTTTTTTTTCAAACGGTGCAATTTTGTTACATTATTCTGAATATGTTGGAAAGTGCTTTATGATTTATGCTTGACGCATGATTTTTTTTCCTTTCTTGTTTTCTTTTCATCGAAATATTTCTGCTCTGTAGGACACGAATTAACATCAAAATTGTAACAATTTCCACTTTTCAAGTCCACAGATTCGAAATAGTAAATGTTTGTTTTGATTTTTCGGGTTTGTGAAACGTGAAAAATTATTAAAATGATATTTTTTTTTCTTTCTTTCAAAACTTTTGAAAACTGAGTTAGAAAAGCAAAATTTTTGCCTTATTTTTCTTGCGTTCCTTTATAATTTTAACCAACAGCAATATTGGTGTTTTAGTCAGCCTGGAGTCGGAGTCGGAGTCAGATTCGGCCATTTTTCCCATTGACTCCGCAAACCTGGTTTCGAGTATTAAATTTTGTAAATTGTTCAAGTATCTACAAAAATGTTCCTACGTGTAAATTTTTTATATTATTTTATCTATATAGATAGAAAAAATTGGAAACGGAGTTTCGTGCACAAGCTAAAACATTCTTGTAAAAGGAACTATCGTTAGTTTTGCAAGAAGAACAATGGACTTACAAGCTAATGTTTAAAATTCAGCTCGCTGGTTATTTAATTTAAGACAACCGGGTATAGCTGCAGTAACACATCTTCTCAATAATACAGTTTGTCCGTCAACAAAAACGAGTTTCTTCTTCAACTTCCTTCTTTACAAACAGTTCAGATATCACAAAATCATTGAAATTTTTTTCAAAATTCTTCATTGAAACAATTGCAGGTAATGATAATCCTCATGGTAAAGGAGGAAACTATATAGCGTTTTGTGGTGGCAAACCTTCTCGAGTGCTCTCATATTTCATGGTGCAAATTCAAAGAATTTCCCAGATGAAACTAGACATATTGTGAACACAATTGATTCAATAAAAAAAATTAAATGGATTAAATACATCATAAAAATCTTTAAAAAAGAATTTTTCAAGGTTATCCTTAACATTGTTTAAGGAAAGGATCTCAGTGAGATTGGATATGGCACCATTCAAAACCTTTGTCCGGAAATTATGACAAAGAGTCAAATTTATTTTCCTTCTTTTCAAAGATATTATTTCGTTTCATTTAAGTACACTTTATGATTATTTATAGACTGTTAAAATCCTTTTATATCTTTTTCGAGCCTTTATTTCGATCGCTTTATTTCTGATAAAAACCAAAACGTTTACCTCCATTTTTTCTTAAGTGATGGTGTCTATTTTCTCAAGTTATAAAAATATTTCTGATAAAAACGATTAATTATAATTATAACAATCATTTCTTCCAAAAGAAAAAGAAAAATTACAAAAACACTTTTTTGTTTAAAGACAAGATAAAGCAAAACACCTTTCTTTATTTTATCCCTACATGGAAAACAAATATTTGAGATTTCTGTAATCTTTTAAAAATATCTGAAAACCTAATGATTAGACAATTTTTTCCTATATGCTACAAGATCTTAAAGAACTAAAACTGAGGATTTCTTTCACAGATATTAAAAACTAATATTTTGATTTAAATTAAATAACATTTTTATTTGTTTGTTTTAGCATTAGAAATTTTTTATTTTTCTCTTAAAGAAAGGATC
Organism: Maratus speculifer; assembly: GCA_964019185.1. Lineage (NCBI taxonomy): Eukaryota > Metazoa > Arthropoda > Arachnida > Araneae > Salticidae > Maratus > Maratus speculifer. The sequence continues at coordinate 20,080,067 of OZ025293.1, read as the reverse complement.
AAGCAAATTCTTTAATGGGAAAAACCTATGTTAACATATGGCTTAAAATGCAAATGAAGAAATTAAATAAGTGCTAATTAGATATTATTCATATCTGCCATTTTTTACGCTTTTTAGTTAGTACTATTAAAATTTAATAGTGAATATTGGTTTATTTAGTTGCCCAAATTTGCAACTGCATAACGTCAAAACTTTCTATTAAATTTTACTAATACGTATTACTGAACATTTTTACCGTGCTAAAATAAAAACAAATGGACAGTCGTGGAAAAAAAAGGTAAATATCCCCTACTATAACTCCTCAACATATTATCACAGAAGAAAGTTACTGGTGCCGAACATTTGGACGACTTTTAAATGGTGTATGTAAACTTTACTTAGAGGACTATCTGCATATTAAAAAAAAAACCGAACTTAATTTTTCTAGATATGAATACTCAATATTAATAAGATATTCCAAATCTTCGGATAAGTGAATTGAGGCGTTCAGAAAATAGAATGGACCAACCTTGCCAGTTGTGATTTCGAGAAAATTCCTTTTGAAAATTTGCACAAATTGTTGTCAATTTTTTAGGCTAATTTTCTAGAGGTCTCCAAGCTTTTAGAGGAAGTATATGAAAATTCAGTTTGCAAGCCAGTGTCAGAGTAGACCATGACATTTGCATTAACTCTTACACGGCTGGTGATCTACACCACAGTCGCCACACCTAAAATCCGCGCTATACCAGAAATGTAAACAGTGAGATTTTCAGTTCAGAAATAGGGTTAAAACTACAGAATTTTTTAGTTTTATATGATTCCATATGTATTTTAATATGTAATTTTCAATAATATGACTAAAGTCATGTTTTTTCATGAAGGAAGCATAAATTTATTTCGGAAAAAAAAATCAAGTTACTGCTGAAATCACTCTTATTGGCAATCATTTTATCAAATATATTTACTTATTAATCAAGCATTTTTGGTTATTAAGACTGTCTAAACCTAAAATAAAACGTTTTTGGTTTATGATTGCGATGTGAATTAATAGGTTGTAACCTTTATGAGGAAAGTTTCATTGAATACGTCAAGAAAAATGTATTTCATCTTTATTATCCTGTTCAATTATACATTATTCATCATTTACTTGAACTTTACATTTTATAATTTGATCATTTTCAAAATTATCTTACTTTTAAACTGTTGAATGTGGGAACAGTGATAGAAGAAATTATTGTTAATTTCAGTATTATTCCACAATGTCACTAAGTATAAAATTGGATAGATCCTACCTGATCACAGTAGATAGTAAACAGAAGGCAATAATGGAAGACACATTGTACTTGTGTAGAAGGTGGAACAAGAAAATCCAGTTGACACGTATATAACACACTTGAAAAATTTATTTCTTGATTATTATACTAAAACAAACAAAATAAAATGTAGTTAGATTAATGTTAAGAACAGTAATATTGAATTTTTAAGACAGGTCCTCTCAGTGTATTTTTTTCAGGAAGCTGGATTAGCTTTCCTTTGTTACATAAAGGTAAAACACAGAAAGGGAAGGCATGTCTTTCCCTCTGAGGACCTATTTCAAAACTAAGGGTCCTTCAAAAGTATCTGAAAGTTCTCAACCTCTTGAAACAAAGGCAATCAGCTGAGCTTGCATTTATGTTCATATGTATGGAGATTTTAAATGTTTGGTGCTGCCATCTGGCGCTAGTCTCCATACTTACTTGCTTAAAGTTCACTATCATAGTTGGATGTACAGTTGCATGGGACAGATCTAGTGCTGCCCTCTAGTGAGATGACTCTGAAGGAAAATGGATCAGTGCAAATTTCACATACCTCACAATGTTTGTGTATTTGCTGAGAAATCTCATGTTGCCCTATAATCCTACATTCCTCCTTTTCGAAGCAAATCTACAACATCTTTAATTGGAACTGAAGCCTAAGCTTCTCCAGTTTAATTTTAGAGACGGGCTTGGTGAGAACATCAGCTAGCATTTTTTTCCGTAGGACAGTAAATAATTTTAATTATGCCACATTCGTGCTGGTGTTTGATGTGATGAAATTTCACGTCAATGTGCTTTGACTTGGTATGTGCCTTTTCGATTTTAGTCAATCTAATGGCAGGCAAATTGTCCTCATATACGGTTATGGGTAATTCTTGGTTAAGTTCCAAGTCACTGAGTATTGTGAGTAGCCATTTTATTTCTTGTGTTGCAGTGGAAAGTGCAACATATTCGCTTTCAGTGGAAGACAGTGCGAAGCTGGATTGTTTCTTAGAGGCCCAGGCTAGCACATTATTGCCCAACATGAATAGGTTCCCCGTCGTTGACTTCCTGTCGTCCCGATCATTCGCCCAGTCTGAGTCGCTATAGACTGTCAACACTGGCGGTTTCGACTTATCAATAACGAATTTTATTCGTCTGGTAGTCAATAGATACCTAATGACTTTTTCAACAGCTTCCCAGTCAGTTTGTCTTGGAGATTCATTCCTCCTTCCCAATATGTTTACTGCTGCCGATATGTCGGGCCTAGTCAGTGTTGCGATGTATAGTAACCCCCCAATTGCCTGTCTATATTTTTTATTATCATCTAATAGTGTTCCGTCGGGATCTAAACTGAAATAATTTGTGCACATCGGTGTGTAAGTGTGTTTACTAAGGGTTAAATTGAATTTTTCTCCGATTTCAATTATCTTATGTTCCTGATCAAGTTCGAAATTCCCATTTTCTGTTCTTTTTATATTGATACCCAAGTATTGATTAACCGGTCCTAAATTTTTAATCTCATATTCCTTAGATAATTGGGTGTAAATCTCGTGTGTGTCATCTTTATTTCCCGCTACAAGAATGTCATCCACGTACACAATTACGTAAGCGATTTTTCCGTTTTTAGTCCTTTTGAACAGGCATTGGTCTGATTCACATTCCGTAAATTTTAAATTTCTTAACGACTGACTAATTTTCAAATTCCATGCCCTAGCTGCCTGCTTAAGGCCATAAATTGCTTTGTTTAGCTTACATACTTTCTCTTCCTCCCCAACTTGTACATATCCCTCCGGTTGATGCATAAATACTTCCTCCTCAAGATCGCCGTGTAGAAATGCAGTTTTCACGTCTAAATGTGTCACTTCTAGATTCTTATAAACAGCTGCATTTAAAAACGCTCTGAGTGTGGTATGTGACACGACTGGAGCGTAAGTTTCGTCGTAATCGCATCCATATTTTTGAGAGTATCCCTTAGCGACCAATCTCGCTTTATATCTCTCTATGGTTCCATCTGCCCCTCTTTTTGCCTTAAAGGTCCACCTCGAACCTATGATGCGTTTACCGGGTACGGCTTTAATTAATTTCCAAGTTTTGTTTCTGTGCAATGATTTTATTTCTTCATCGGTCGCCTCCAACCATTTATTTTTAATTTCAGTGTCCTCAATATTTTGTAAATCAGCCCACGACCTGGGTTCTTCAATTTTGCATAGGTTAGCTGTTATTCCAAAACGGTTCGGTGGTATACCTTTATTTTCTCTTAGCGACCTTCTAGGTTCGGGATCATTTTGCGTTGGATTTACGATTTTCTCTTCGTTCTCATTCGTTAAATCAAATTCGATACTTTCGGTAGGTAATCGCGCACTGTTTTCGATTTCTGTCGTGTCATTAATTTCTTCCCGATCAATGCCCTCTTCAAGGAATTTAACGGTTCTCGAGATCATTATGTTATTATTTCCGGTATGAATTCTATACCCTTTACTACGAAAATCATAACCCATAAATACTCCTTCAATAGCCTTCTCGTCAAATTTGGTTCTTTTTGATTTATCTATGTAGGCGAATGCCTTACATCCGAATGTTTTGATATTAGATAGGTCGGGCTTTCGGTTATTCCATAACTCGTATGGTGTTGCGCGATTCTCGTTTGCATTAGTAGGTAGTCGGTTAATTAGGTATGTGGCCGTCATTACTGCTTCGCCCCAGAATTGCCTAGGTAATTTCGCGTCAGAAAGCATAGTACGTGCCATTTCCACAATTGTCCTATTTTTCCGCTCTGAGACGCCGTTCTGAGGGCTTGAATAAGGTACGCTTAATTCCCGTTCAATGCCATTTTCAGCTAAGTATTTTCGAAATTTTCACCAAGGTATTCTTTGGCATTATCCGATCTTATAGATTTAATTGTTTTTCCAAATTTATTCTTCGTAAGGGCTACATATTGCTTTAGCTTTTCTACCGCTTCAGATTTATGTGCTAACAAATACGTTACAGTAAATCTACTATAATCATCTGTGAATGTTATGAAATAGCGCTTCCCGCCAGGGGTCATTGTTTCCATGGGTCCACAAATATCCGAATGTGTTCGGGAACAGATTTCTACACTTCTGTTTTTAGCCGATTTAGGGTAAGGCGAAACTGATAGTTTACCTTCGATACACTTAGTGCAGTATGTTTTGTGTTTGCAATTGTTTATGGTTATCCCTTCTGCTAGCTTATGGTTAACTAAATGTCTAATTGCTTCAAAATTTTTATGACCTAATCTGCGATGCCAAATGTAAATGCAATTTTCATTATCGCATGATGTTTGTGTACTTAAAATGTAACCATATTCGTCCGTTGGGTTTATCTCATAAAGATTATTATTCAATTTTGCGGTCAAGATAGTGTTGTTGTCTTTGACAAATAAACATGTTTCTCCTTCAAAAATTACTTTTATATCATTATCAATTGCCTTTTTAACTGACAAAAGATTACCCTTTAATTCCGGACAATAAAGAACATCCTTGAGAGTTATGCTATTTTTTAGACCTGAGTTAAGTGTTACATCGCCCATACCTTGAGAGTTTAATCTTTTCCCATTAGCAATGGTAATGTTACCGAAATTTCCGGGTTTAAATGTTGTGAAGTGCTCTGTTGTGGACGTAACATGTCTAGTACAACCTGAGTCGATTATGTATGAATGAGGGTTAGTTTCATGTAATTTGTTTACTAGTACCAGTTCATTTTTAAGTGTGTGTTCTATCGGGGAAGGAGGAAGATCCGATTCGTTTTTCTCATCCATAATTTCTATCTTACTGTTGAAACAGTAGTTGGATGAGTGGTCTTTATTGTCTTGGCCTTTATTGTTATTATTGTAAGTTTTATTTTTGTTGAATTCGTTTTTATAAGCATTCTTCTGTGAATTCTGTTTTTCTTTATTTTTCAATTGGAAGCATTCGCTTCTGATGTGGCCGTTACGGGAGCAAAAGTTACAGAATTTTTTAGATCTGTTTGAATTATTATTTTTGTATGCAGTACCTTTGGGACGGGAACCCATATATCTGGTTTCAGCGTTGTACGCTGTGTCTCTGGGGTGCAAATTTGCATTTTTAGCTTCAACCCGATGCGTAAATTCTCCAATTAATTTATTTTTAATGAGATCAATTGTTAAATCCTCTTGATCTCTGCTTTCGAGTGCAGTTATCAATGGTGCGTAAGACTGTGGGAGTGAGCACAAGAGGATAGCAACAATGTGAGACTCCTTAATATCCTCTCCTATTGCAGAGAGACGATCTTTGATCGTGAGTATTTCGTTGATATGATCTATCATGTTGCCATTCTCAGGTAATTTCTGAGAATAAAATTTTCTCAGTAAGAAGAGCTTGGAGCTCAAATTAGCACGTAAATGAATTTCTTTTAATTTGTCCCAAATTTGTTTGGGGTTTTCTAAGTGCTTTACGTGAATTATCTGGTTGTCCTCGATACTTAAGTTAATAATGGCCTTTGCTTTCGCGCTGTCACGTATGTATGTTTCGTCTGGTGTCTCAGGTGGATCATTAAGGACAAATTTAAATAAATCATCTTTGATGAGCAAATTTTGAATCTTAAAGGACCAATTTGAATAATTAGAATTATTTAGTTTCTCAATGGAGGTGAGATCCCTACTCATGGCCATTGTGTATATATATATTAAACAATGTATCTTGATAAATCAATAATAAATCAGTTACTCAGCAATTTATACACTTTAGCATATAATTAATATATAAATATATAATATAAATTGATTGCTCTTGTAAGGAAGTTCCGTGACTTTCCTTATTTATTTATTTTATATAATATCAGTTCAGTATTTTTCAGTATTAATCATATAACTTATATATAATATATCATACATGAAAATAAAATGTTAATCAGTTTTTTTTTTTATTACTGGGTTTGTTTTGTTTATTTATTAAAGGTAAAAAAGTCTATCACGTTCCCTTTTCAGTCTCATAATCTGTTGAATGTGGGAACAGTGATAGAAGAAATTATTGTTAATTTCAGTATTATTCCACAATGTCACTAAGTATAAAATTGGATAGATCCTACCTGATCACAGTAGATAGTAAACAGAAGGCAATAATGGAAGACACATTGTACTTGTGTAGAAGGTGGAACAAGAAAATCCAGTTGACACGCATATAACACACTTGAAAAATTTATTTCTTGATTATTATACTAAAACAAACAAAATAAAATGTAGTTAGATTAATGTTAAGAACAGTAATATTGAATTTTTAAGACAGGTCCTCTCAGTGTATTTTTTTTTTCAGGAAGCTGGATTAGCTTTCCTTTGTTACATAAAGGTAAAACACAGAAAGGGAAGGCATGTCTTTCCCTCTGAGGACCTATTTCAAAACTAAGGGTCCTTCAAAAGTATCTGAAAGTTCTCAACCTCTTGAAACAAAGGCAATCAGCTGAGCTTGCATTTATGTTCATATGTATGGAGATTTTAAATGTTTGGTGCTGCCATCTGGCGCTAGTCTCCATACTTACTTGCTTAAAGTTCACTATCATAGTTGGATGTACAGTTGCATGGGACAGCTCTAGTGCTGCCCTCTAGTGAGATGACTCTGAAGGAAAATGGATCAGTGCAAATTTCACATACCTCACAATGTTTGTGTATTTGCTGAGAAATCTCATGTTGTCCTATAATCCTACATAAACATTGTAGTTTATTACTTTACTTAATTATTTTAATATTTAACTATATTTTCAAATTACTGTTTAAAAAATGTAAACAAATCAATGACTAGAAATCTGTAAAATTCTAATATCCGCAACAACCTTTGATACCAAGCTATGCGGATTTGAAGGAGTCTACTGTATTTTAAAGCGCATTGTTAATTAACTATTTTACCCCGTGCTGTGGAGTAAACTAAATATACTTTTTAAAAGCTTTTTCTATTTCTTTACTTAAATAAATATTATCTCTAGAATCTACTTAAGGGTGTTCTTTAGAATACTGAAAATATTGAACAGATTTAAGAGAAGAAATAGCATAGATTTATGTGGTTCATTGGTGCATCAGAAAGGAGAGGACCAATTTGTAATACATCAAACATGCCATCTTTATCAGGAAACATGCAGTCAGAAACTCCACTCTCTTTTGCAATTTACCTATGTATTTATTATTATTGTGATGGTAAGAAATATCTAATTTATCATCTTGTTCAAAAACTCTGACCTAAAATCTAATTCTGAGTGTTTGTCAGCTACCATTACTATTTAAATTAGTTAAATTTTCCTCTTCGAAATAAAAAATAAATTTGTTGTTAAGATTTTAACCATGATTTATTTAATATTTCTGGATTCTATTTCTCTCATTTTTTGAGCCATTTTTTAAATTTTCTTGTACATTAGTAATTAATAAATCCAAATTGTTAATTTATAATTCTTAAATTCTTAAATCGATGGTAGACTAATAAATTGAATTTTAAAAGAATTATAAAAGGAAGTAATTTATTTTAATCAAATTAAAAATGTCCAAGTCCTAAAAACCAAAATTCCAATTTTTTTGTAAATCCGAAAAAAAAAAAAAAAAAAAAAAAAAAATGGCGGAGATATAAAAAATTTTATAAATTTCAAAAAACGAAAAATATTGTTTAAACGAAATTGAAAATGCTGAATCATTAATATATCGCAATAGTTTTTAAAAAAGAACGAAAATTGAATTCCAAAAAATATTATGAATATCAGATGAATGAAATCCTAATTCTATCAGCCCTAAAATGGCAAAAAATACGAAATTTCTTTAAGTTTTAATATGAAAATTTCATTTCCCAGCATTGGGGCCCGAACTAAGATCCTTCTGTTTACCAGCGAAATGTTTTACCTTTAATGCTGGTATTAACCACCTACCTCAACCTAGAACAACTCGATCTAACGCTCTGTTCTCAACTGCTCCGCTCAACAGCGCAACACGATTTCACACATTTACAAATTCATTTTTTAACACAATCGCTGCCATTCACGCGCCAACGCGTGATATTGCGCCAACGTTAAGGGGCCACTCACGCGCCAGTAGTGATGTGGGGTGATGTCCAATAGCCAGTTACGCGCTGGTGCGGGAAAATCTTTCACTGATTCTTTGTTATAAAAAGTAAATCGGCTTCTGAGAAAAACCCACTTCTACAGTGCGGCATTAACTATCATCACATCTTCACGTAAGTGGCAGCGAACGTGTTAACGGAAAGATATAAAATTTGAATGCCTGACTATGGAAGCGATTTCGAACCAAACTTAATTTTCCATTTTATGATAGTTAACCCGGGAGAACACGCGCTTACCCCAGGGTAGAAATGGTTTTAACTTTATCACCAATAAAATCAAATTATAATCGTCATTTTATTTAGGCGGAGACAATCCTTACAAATTTTGCGATAAAATAAGTTGAAGGTTACTTTTAAAAGATAAGTGGTTACAATTGCAAAAATCATACACACTATGGGTCAAAAGGACCCGGTGCGTGTACTCCCGGGTTGAATTACCTATCCAGTTCTAAGCTATTCCGAGTACGTGATCACCCGTTTCACCGGTTTTTCTGCTTTTGTCGGGAAATGTGCTCAAAAACGTCAACTTTGATGGCTAGTTATAAATGTGTTAAAAAAAACAGAAAATTGAGTGCAATTAGACAGTTTCTGAATAACAACACCTGCTATTTTCATGCATTTCCGAACAAAAATAAATTAATGCATGTGTCACAAAGTGGCCCTTTTTGATTTAAGAACACTCTTCCGTTTGAACGTTCAATCGAGGCTTTCGTATAACTCAGGGTCGAAGTAATTGGTGAATACGAGCGTAAGCTATGATGTCCGCACGCAAAAGTATTGAAATTAAGATTGTCTTTTAAAATTTAAATCGTAAAAATGAACGGATGAGATTGAAAAAATTAATTTAATAAAAATAATAGACTTTTAAATATGTTTATGATTTGTCGAGTGCACGAGGTATTCAGTTGTAAGTGCACAAAATTTGAAGTCTCTGACTTACACAATTTTTGTGTACTGACTCTGTGACGGACAGACAGAGAACAGAGATGAATAGGATATGTCAGATGAACGAAAATCTAAAAAGAATTTTGTAACTGCTTAACCCTTTCCGGCGCACTACTCTTTAAAGTCGGAATTTAAAGAAAAAAAAGATTAGGCAATCTATTTAGGCCTAGAGGAGTACACAGATATTGTTTTGCAAAGATTGCACTAACCATTTTAATTATACAGCTGTTGCCGAAGTGGTAACTCCCATAAGTAAAGCATTGATAAGCGCAGTGAGAAAAGCATTGCTGTGAAGCGCGTATTACAGTAAAACATTTTATTTATTATTTAAAAACAATAGAGTTTGATCTCTGTGGTGCTGCCATCTAGAACTCATAAGAAAGATTTAAAGTAGCCATTAGAGTAGTTTTTATAATATTCACGGTCTTATATATATATATGTATGAAACCATTACTTGTATTACAATATATGAATCATTGAATTTAATAGAAAATTACCACATTGAAACAAGGGGGGAAAATGAATACAAATGGAATTTGAATAACGAAAGTAGAATTCTCAAGCCCTCAATACTTTGGAACTACAAATGAAGTGTGTGGTTTCATCTGCGTATTAGCCATGAAAAAGCAAAATAATACGAATTTGAGGCTACCAACACACATAAAACCAAAATTAAATGACTATTATTAATGACTATTATTACTGCCGTCCTATTATACATATTTTTATATATTTTTATATTTTTATTATTTTTTATGTTTTAATAATTGTTTTATACATTTTTTACGGAATGTGTTAATTATCTTTAAAATCATGTAATAACTAATTGTTTATTAAAGAATATATGAATTTTTTACGAAAACCAATTTATTCTATATATATATATGTAGCTCCCTGTGAGAGGGGATAAAACAGATTTCATGATTCTTCTAAATAGACAATCTCATTAATCTTTCATAATGGACATGGTCTATTATGGTTGTGAACCCCTCATATATAATCCGCAATCACCAACGATTCTGGATTTCTAACTTTGTATTGAATAAGTTCATAATGCATGAAAAAGAGAAAATTACTAAATAGTTACTTTTTTATGGCACTTATGCAGTGCAGTCTAGTGCATGGAAAAATCTCAAAAATCTTGAAGATTTTGTGTGCTTTATTTTAGGTAAATTTAATTTTTCTTTGTGAAATCTATCCAGTATGACGAATGGCAGATGATTTTTTTCTTTTTAATATGAAAATAAATATTGATTAGCTTGTCTTTCCTCGACTGTTATGGCTTTTGTAATGCAAATATTATAGCAGAGTGCAGCAGGCTATACCTAAAATAATTATATATGCTTTTGACCTTTTTATTTGAAGCTCGGAAAAGAAAAAAGATGTTCTTAAATGAACCATTAAGAAAGCACGCGCAGCTACTCTCTAGAAGAATATGACTAGAAAAAGGTTTTAATAAAAAGAAATGATATGCTATAAAAAATAAGAACACATTATCGAGAGTTGAGGCCTGGGTCCCAAAATAACCTAAATTTCAAACAGCAGCTATTATATGTTCTCACATTTAGGCATTTAGGAATCGTAATTTAATGCTCATAAGGTGTTTATATATCTTCTGTTACAACTCCTATCTGTCTTATAGTTGTCATCTGCCAAGTTATCTTATTTCATTTATTGTGTTTCGGAGGCAGATGTAACAAAAGAAGCTAATTTCGTGACTGAAGTACAATGACTTCAAAGGATTTCCCCACAATTTTCCTGCTATCAACTGGAATGGGTTTTTAGCAGGAAGAAGATTTTCCAACTTTTACAAGTTATTGAAAAATGTTATAAATATACAGATTTTTTTCTCTTTAGAGGTTTCCTCATTATTTTATTTCTGCTTATTTAGAAAAAAAAGAAAAAAGAAAAGACTAGCGTCACAGCCAGTCATTGCCTTGGTCAGTCAAAAAACAGCACAAATTGCGTAAAAGCTCTGAAAATCACAAAAAAAATCTTAAAAAAATATAAACTGCTGCACAATTTCGAATAAACTTCATCGAAAAAAGAAAAGAAATTACTAATTTGGAAAAATATCAGCAAATCACTTAAACACAGAACAAATCACTCAAAAAATTCACGAAAAATTCGAAAATTGCTGTATGAAATCCAAATCAACTTTATTTGTCATATTGAAAATATCATATTAAGGTGTAAAATTAAATGTCAAAAGATCGCAACAAATCTCATAAAATAGAAAAATCGCATTAAAAATCGCGAAAATCTCAAAAATCACGGATGTCAAAATCTACAATATTTGAAAAAACGCTGCAAGTTTAATTCCTTTAATGAGTGCCAAGCCGTGAAACGCAGAGAAATGCTAAAAATCGTAATATCAAGATATTAAATAGTAAGAGTCGCACAGGAGAAAATGTATTATGAAAATGTTTTATGAAATGTATTAATAAAAATTCGAAACCAAATTCTTTTTCCGTATCCCAAAAAATACCCGCAAACTTTAAAAAAAGAAGAAACGCTAAAAATTACATTGAAAGTCGTTTCAAAAATCACAACATTTTAAAAATAGCAGAGCAGAACATTTACCGTATTAGAGTAAAATTTTGAAAACAAATATATTTAAGGTATAGAAGTTTGAAACAAAATTAAAAACTTTTAAAAAATGTCAAAAAATCATAAGGAAAACAGAAAAATCGCATTAAAAATCTCAAAATATTTTTAAAAAATCGCTAGGATAAAATTATGAATGAGATTATTATGAGATAAAGTAGTGCAATCGAAAAATTTAATATATTGGATAAAAAGTTTGAAACTGAAATCAGTTTCGACTGTCCAAAAATCGTCATAGAACTTGAAGAATGGCTAAAAATCCCATCAAAATTGCATTAAAAATCGTAAAATAATTGAAAGTCGCTGCTGTAAAATCTTAATAGTAGGGAAAAAACACATTGTAGTCAAAAATTCTTCATGAACAAAAAATCGACACGGAACGTAAAAAATGGCCAAAAATCGTTACAAATCACATTGAATTTCGCAGTGAAAATTAGTAAAATTAAAAAAACCAAGAGGGTAAGTGTACTATATTGAGATAAATGATGGAAATCAAAATCATTTTACAATGTTAAAAAAATTGCCGTGGAACTCGAAAAACCGCTAAAAATCACGTTAAATAGTCATTACATTTAATAAATCGCGGAAGACAAAATTTACTATACTAAGATAAAAGCTTAATAGCAAATTCTTTTTCCGAATGTCAAAAATGCTGTGGGACACCAAACTAAAAATTTCATTAAAAATGCAGTAAAAATCTCTGACTGTTCAAAAATAGCAACGGATAAAATTTACTATAAAGTAATGTTAAAAGTAGTGTTAAAATATTGCAATCTGAATTCCTTCATTAATAACTAAAAATCGACTAAAAACACTGTAATGGAAATCTTTCAAGAATGGCCATCAATAGACGTGAAACGTAAAAATTTTTTAAAAACGTTAAAAATCGCAAATTTGAAAAAAAAAATCCAAAATCTTCGATAGCAAAATTTACTACATTAAGCTAAACGTTTGAAACAAAATTTCCTATCTTGATGGAAAAAAATCGCCGTAGGACTTGAAAAGAATAAAAATCGCATTGCAAAAATGCATTAAAAATCGTTTCAAATTTAAAAATGGCAGGGGATAAAATTCACATTAGATGAGTAAAATAGTGTAACCTGAATTATTATACATAAATAACAAAATATCGACGCAAAGCACAAGAACCTCCAACAATCTCTAAATATTGTATTAAAAATCATTGAAAGGAAAAATTAGTAGGGGACAAAATTTACTACATTAAACTAAAATGTTCAAATCGAATTCCTTTTACCAGTGTCAAGAAATCGCCGCGGTATTCACATACACAATAAAAATTGCACTAAAAACCGCTAAATATTCAAAAATCGTACAAATCAAAATTTACTATAGTGGAATAAATCAGTGTAATCAGAAATCTTTTTTGAATGACCAAAAAAAAAAAAAAAAAAAAAAAAAAAATCAACCCAAAATGTAAAAAAAATCTCAAAAATTGCAGTGAAAATTCCATTAAAAATAGCACGATTTCAAAATTTACTATTTTAGGCTAAATGCTTGAAAGCAAATTCATTTTCCGAATGTCAAAAAATTGCCGTGGAACTTGAAAAACTGCTAAAAGTCGCATTGTAAAATGCACTTAAAATTACTAAATATTAAAATATCTTAGGAAGTCAAAATTTACTGAAATGTAGCAGAACATTTCAAACGGAAAGCTTTCATGAATCACAAAAAATGACCCGAAACGTAAAAAATATCGAAAATCGTTGTAGAAATTGCTAAAATTCAAAATATTATATTAGGCAAAAAGATTAAAACCAAATTCTTATTTCGAATGTCAAAAAAAAAAAACCGCCGTGAGACACGAAAAACCGCTAAAAAACGTATTGAAAAATGCTCTAAAAGTTGCCAAATATGAAAATATCTCAAGATTCAAAATCTACTCCAATCGAGTAAAACATTGTAATCGTAAACTTTTCATGAATGACAAAAAAATTATAGAATTCCTGCATCAAGAACGAATAAATTTTGTGGAAAGAGTAATAGTTCATATAAAGTTCTAGAAGCGAGATTTAACCATGATTTTTAGCGAATTTTAAAAGGAAAATTTTGTGTAACATCTTGTAAAGCTAAAACCATTGAATGGCTCATTTATAAAATTGAATTCTAGCCTAAAAATAACCGATTTAAAGTTTGTGTGGAGACTTGCAGCTAACACCAAAGAATATATTTTATTGGACTTTTAAAACAGCAGATTAATTTTAAACTCAATTACTTAATCGGTAAATTAATTATAACAGAAGGAATTTATTCTATTTTTCATTATTGGGTGAAAAAAGTCCGGGCCAGGATTCGAACCAGTATATTCAGATGGCAGAGCATTGGCGGCTTCAGCCAATACATCCCTGGTTCGAATTCTGGTCCGGACTTTTTTCACCCAATAATGAAAAATGGAAGAAATTACTTCTTTTAAAACAGTGTTAGTGATTTACTATTAATTTTGTTTTAATCATATAAGTTGGACGTATTTTTTACTTATTTATTTTTATTTGTTTATTTGAGTGTGATAAAAATATATTGATAGATTTAAATTTTGCGTATTTTTATTGATCACCTATTATTCAGTTTTATTATATATATTATAAAAAATATGACGAAGGTAAACTAATCATTTTTCTAAAAACATAGTTGCTCACGAGAACTCACCAAAAGCTGAATGTGTAATTTCTCTTAAATAAAGGTTCTCGTAAACATCAGACGTAACTTAGCAGTGAAGCGCGAAATGACTGCGAATCATTGAAAAAACCTGTATATTACATGTTATAATTGAGTAAACTTTCACAAGACCTTGAGTCTCGGATCTAATAGGGGTGGTTATAGAATACTTACTTAGTTCTTGTTTAGAGATTTTTTTTTAAAGCTATTTACTACATAAGATGGTTTCTTTACGTATACCAACATAGTTGAATTCATGAACCTTTTACTCAATAATACTCTCCGAAATATGCGAATCACGTTAAAATTTAATGATGTTTTTGTTGAATAAGCACATCGCTTCGATACACATTTTGTTTTTGTTATATTCGAATTGCTACCTTCTGCATTAACAATGTTTGAAACAATAAGAGACTATTGAGTATATTAAAAATGTTGTTACACTTGTCAAGGAGAAATTGTTGCTTTGTTCATTGACACATTTTCAGGGCTTAAAAAAATTTCGATTTTCAGGCCTTAAAAGTGGAAAGAATTTAGAAATTACGTCAAAAAAATTCCCTTTGTCGAGTGGCAAAAGCGAAAATTTTAAGAAAGCTGAGGCAGAAAGATTCACAACTTTAACCCTCCCCCACACACACTAATTTAAAATCCTCAATCAGCTAGGGAATTACGAATTTATCTGAACGAAGCCCAGTAGCATACTGATCATCGCGCCCGTCTACCACGCTACGGGTTACCGATTTTACCCTGGGCTGCGGACAGGGCAATGGTCACTCAATCTTTCATTTCTTGGGGATCGATAATAATGACTAACGTACTTATCTGGGAATTAAACACCAAGGTTCCCGTGTTGGACCGTGACCTTGGGCTGACCGCTTGACCAGCTACAAGCACATATGTTGTGAAGCACCTCATGGCATCTGGCGAAGAAAACAGGGCAGTGTACTGTAGCCCAAGATCCTAGTAAATTGTAGCGCTGTAGGTTTAAGTTTTTAACACTTTCCACAACATAGTCAAAAAGTGTTTATGATTTCGGTTTGTCTGTCCGCGCTTTAACTCCCATAAATATTCTGGGATTGCCCTGATATTTTTGAACGTTATTGTCGTTTATTCTAGCACGAATCCTATTTCAAATGAAGCTTCCAGAACGATTAGTTTATTTACAGGGACAGTCAAAAATTTACAGTTACATTACGGCCTAAGGGAAAAAACCGTTTCAAGTGAATTTTAAAGATGTTAACCATGTCGAAGACATTAAAATTTGTATGCATTTACGAAGTGCAATAAAATATGCATTCTGAAAAATATGCGGTGAAAAAAATAGCTGTTATTCATTTACAGAGCCACACAAAAGAATTCCATTACATAATGGCAAAGGGGGGAATTGTGAGGGACATATTTTATTCATATTAAACTATTTTATGAATAATAAAATTGATATATGTCACTGAGGCTTAATATAAGTTACACGATATAATGATGCATAATACGAAGTGCATAGCAATTACAAGGACACACAAACGATTTCAAATTTTATATTCTTTTCGAAGTACTGTATATATATCCGATGATAGCTGATAGATGGATGAAATGCATTTTAATTATGATATGCGCTTTTAAGTTTCACTAAATCTATGAATATTATATGGTGTGTATTAATACTACAATTGATATACAGGGCTATAAAAAAGAGCTCGGAAACGTTACTAAATATGAGTGTAAATTTCTTAAAGGTTGTTTTTAAATAAGTTTTGCACTTTTATGGCTGAACTACATTCAGTTTATTAAGTGTTACTGTGATAGCCGATTTCCATACCATATAATCTGGATGATATACTTCCGGTTTGGTGGATAAGAGCACTTGGCCGGAATCTAGGTAGAATTTGCGCTGTTAGCGAAACCAGATTAACTAATTAGTAGCCTGAATTTTTGCAACATTTTCATTGTTTTAAGCAAATTTTCTTTTTAATGAATCGCGCTTCGCAAACAGCGCAAAATTTATGTGAATCCCGGCTCTTGTCCTGTTAGGATTTCACACATTGAAAAGATCGTGTGTCTATGTATAAGTGTAACACAAACGCATAAAAAATGAACACTTCTAATTGGTCGATTGCTTCAAAAAGAATTTGGATTTTAAAGTTTTTATTTTTGAAAAAGTTCTAATCATCTGATTTTTATGAAATTCGAATGGGACCATATGAGCCCATACGCTTTCAAACAAAAAAAGAATTATCAAAATCGGTTCATATTTTTGAAAGTTATGCGTGAACAAGAAATACATACAGGTCGAATTCAAAACCTCTTCTTTGAAGTCGGTTAAACAATAATAATTGTAATATCTTTAAACATATTAATTTAAGGCAAAAACAGTACGCAAATAATCGAGGTGGGCGAACTTTTACACATTACATATTTAATACACATAATTCACTACACACGACATACACACATTGTAAACATAGAACAATTAATCTGGAACTCAGGTTCCTTACATAATTTCATGGAATGGACGAGGGGCGCCATCTACAGTTTTACCTGAAAAGTAAAAGTATAAAATACCACAGCTCTTCCCCACTAAAACTGCTATTAGACACACGGACTTTAGGCGAGACAAACTTTTCAGCGGATTTTAACTGCAACATTTTCCCGTTCAAAGGGGGACAAAGGTTTGCAACTGTCTTTGAAAAATTCGGAGGAAAAGCCGTAAAACCAGTTTCTACTCGTGCCAGGCGTTAACATTTATCGCCTACTCGTATCAATGGCTTACCTCTGATTCGTTGAAACGTTCGATGCTGGATGAAAAATCTAAGCTAAGCCAGATTTTTTTGAACGTGTGGAAAAAAGTCTGGGAGACATTGCAGTTTGCTATTACACTGGAAGTTGGGAGGATATTTCCCGAAAAGTTGGAGGAAATAGAGTGTTGGCTCAAAAGTCTTACTAAATGTTGGTGTATCTGATAGCGGCTTTAGTAATGAAGTCGTTCAGGAGCTCTTCGATGTCTTCTGGATCGTCTAAGTACCTGTGGAGAAGAAGAAGAATTAGTTTTGACATGTTGAGGAGCATCAACGGTAGCACTAGTAGGAACCGACGGTTTTGGGAGAATGTTATCCGAGCTAGTTGAATTAGAACTCGAAGAATCAGGATCACGAAAGTCAGTTGGAGTAGGATCTGGAGCAACTGGAACATGAGAGTCAACTGGTTGCGGATCTGTGAAGGGTGGAAAATCATCTTGCTTCACCTTTGCATTTTCACTTCTAAAATTTTCTGCAACATTTTCTTCCGAATTTGGATCAGTAGTTAAAGAAATATCTTCCCCTACATTAGTTATTTGATCAACATGCCTTTTCCAAATATTTGAACCAACTTGAACTCTGTAATGTAATTTTCCTTCTCTTGCTACGACCCGACCAATTTTCCATTTGGCTTCTGGCGTATAATTTCTTACAGCTACTTTCTGATTGATTTCAAATTCTTTTACTTTAACTTTAGCTTTCCTTGCAGTTTGTTTTTCATGAACAAAATTTGCAACATTCAGCACTATCAAATCTATGCTTGTTCTTATATGTCGCTTTAGAAATAAAGATGCAGGACTTTCCCCCGTTGTAACATGTGGCATCTTCCTGTACTGCATAAGAAAGTTATTCAGCTTCATCTGTAAAGTATCTGGTTCAGACGCTAAGGCTTTTAATCCATGTTTGACCGTTTGCACATATCTCTCAGCCTGTCCATTTGTAGATGGATGGTACGGTGCACTAAACTTATGTTTTACACCATGACATTTTAAGAATATTTCAAATTCTTCAGATGTAAACTGCCTAGCATTATCTGATACCAAAGAAATAGGAAAACCGTATCGTGCAAAGAGAGAAGAAAGACAAATAATTGTATTTTCTGAAGTTGTACTAGGAACTATAAATACTTCTGGCCATTTACTATAAGCATCAACCACTAACAAAAGCATCTTCCCATTAACAGGATCAAAATAATCAATATGAATTCTCTGCCATGGAGCTGTAGGCCATTCCCAATGATGTGTATCAACTTTAGGAGGATTATTTTTCAGATTTACACAAATAGAGCAATTTCTTGCAATATCTTCTATATCATGGTCTATTCCTGGCCACCATACAAAACTACGGGCTAAAGATTTCATTTTCACTATACCAAAATGACCAACATGTAATTCCTTTAATATCTGTTGTCGATGAATTTCTGGGATAACTACCCTACAACCTTTTAAAATACAACCATGCTGAAGAGTAAATTCTTCTTGTTTTCCGCCAAAAAGTAAACTTAGGAATTTCTGAACCCGAAATGAGATGATGAAAAATTTGTCGCAAAAGAGGATCGGTTTTTGTAGCTGAAGCAATTGATTTAGCATTTAAAGGTAAAACAGAAAGTTGATTTATTTGAATGATTTCAGATTCATCAAATCCCTCATTTGAATTACATTCGTGGGGCAAATCTTCACTACGTGATGGAAGACGTGAGAGTGCATCGACATTACCGTGTTCAGTAGTTTTCTTATAACGAATGTCATACTGGAACGTTTGTAAATATATGACATATCTTTGCATTCTAGCAGCTGATAAAACAGGAATACTTTTAGAAGGTGAAAAAATTGAAACTAATGGTTTACTATCAGTAAACAAAGTGAATCTGTTACCGTACAAATATTGAAAAAAATTCTTAACACCAAATATTATTGCTAATGCCTCCTTATCTACTTGACTATACCGTTTTTCGGCATTATTCAAGGTTCTGGATACAAATCCAATAGGCTTTTCAGTATTGTCTGGCATCACATGCGAAAGAACTGCAGAGATAGCATATGGAGAAGCATCTGTAGCTAAGATTAAAGGTAATTTCGGATTGAAATGCGTAAGCACTCTGTCAGAAGTAATTTCTCTTTTTATTTTTTTAAACGCTTGATCACATTTGTTAGACCAATTAAACTTCACATTCTTTTTAAGCAAATTATTCAAAGGATGTGCAATTGTCGATAAATTCGGTACAAATTTAGCATAATAAGTTACAAGACCAAGAAATGCTTTTACCTGGGAGACATTTTCTGGCCTAGGGGCATTTACAATTGCTTCTATTTTATCTGGTGTTTTATGAATACCATGTTTATCCACTTTATACCCACAATAAGTAATTTCATCTGCCATGAAGAATGATTTTTCCTTATTTATCCGAATATTATAATTTCTCAACCTTTCTAATACTTGCTTTAACCTTTGCAAATGAATTTCGTCTGTTTCCCCAGTTATCCCTATATCATCAATAAAAATTGTAATTCCATCAATTCCACTTAAAATTTGCTCGATTTTTCTTTGCCATATAGCAGAACTACTAACACCCATTGGTAATTTAAGAAACTGAAATAATCCTTTAGGCGTATTAATGGTTAATAATATTGGGATTCCTCATCTACAGGTAATTGGAGGTAAGCTTGATTCAAATCAATTTTTGTAAAATGAACACCAACACTTAAAGTAGCTAACATATCTTCTATTTTAGGCAAAGGATATTTTTCTATTTTCAGATATTTATTTAATGTAACTTTAAAGTCTCCGCATAAACGTATTTTATCATTAGATTTTACCACTGGAATAATCGGGGTTGCCCACTTGCTATTTGTAACTGGTTTAATTATACCTGCTTCTTGTAATCTTTGTAATTCCTCACTGACTGCAGCACGTAGTGCATAAGTAAAAGCCCTTGCTTTACAAAATATGGGTGTAGCATCCTTTTCAAGGTAAAGCTCTGCCTTTAACCCTTTAATTTCCCTTACTTTATCAGAAAATAAATCAGAAAAATCACTTAACAATTTTTGCAATTTATCAGAATAATTTACAGTCTTATTAACATAAACAGATCTTAAATTATGTGGAAAAATATCGAATGCAGAGGCCCAATCCCGGCCAAATAATAATGGAAAAGTATCTTCTTTTATCAAATATAATTTTAACTTTTCTGTTTTATTTTCATAAGTAACATTTACTTCAACATAACCTACAGGTTTAAAAATTTCACCAGTTGTAGTTTTTAACTGAACATCTGGGGGTAAAATTTTATAATCAGGAAAAATTCTGCGAAATCTTTTTAAAGGAACAGCAGAAATTCCCGAACATGTGTCCAATTCCATATCAGCTCTTGCTTTATTTTCAATTAACACAGATAATTTAATAGGATTTTCACCTGTATTTTTTATAGTTAATACATTTACTGTATCTACCGAATTTACGTGTTTTTGGAAAGTTTTACTTCTGCATACTTTTCCAATATGGCCTTTTTTCTTACAAATTTTACAAGTAGCATTAATAAATCTACATGAATTGGCTAGATGAGAAGGATTTCCGCATCTATAACACTTTAATTTACTTTTATTTGCTTCAGGAATTGTATTATTTACATGATTGTTGACATTTGACTTCTGACAATCATTCGAGAATTTCTTGGGGTGTACGTTCTTCGAACTTGAAATTTTATTAATACTGAAATTTTTATTTTTTATTTCAGAAATTTCAATATCTACATTTTGTAAGGATAACGCTTTTTCAACTGCCTTCTCAAAAGTTAAATCATCTACTTGCGTAATCAATTTATTTTGAATGCTTTCGTTTTTCAAACCGCGTAAAAATTGTTCCAATAAATTTTCATTTAATGTATCACCCGTAAAACAACAAAAAGTTGTATTTTTCTTTAATCTAGCAGCAAAATCTTGAATTGATTCCGACTCATTTTGATAACACTTTCGGAATTTAATTCGTTCTATAAATTTGTTGGGGGAGGGGCTTAAATGCTTTATCAAAATGTCAACAATCTGAGAATATTTTAATGTTTCACATTCTTTTGGGAAACAAATTACTCAGCAAATTATAAAGTTTAGGGCCCATGCAAGATAAAAGGGCCGCAACTTTTTTTTCTTCTTTTAATTCATTCAGAATAAAATTCTGCTCCAAGCGTTTAATATATGCTTGAAATGATTCCACTTTATCATCGTATTATTTAAACGCCAACATTGTATTTTTATGCAAAAAGACAGGAAAAAGGTAAAATAAAATTCAATGCACTTACCACCCCCTTGTTTTGTAGCTGCCGATATACTCTGGAAGGCTACTTTACATAACAGAATTGCCGAACTCAGAATCGAAAGAAGGAGCCATTTCCATTTGGCGCGCTGTTATTCCTTAAACATTTTTACGGTAGAAAGTTTTTTACATCGTCGCCATTGTAATATCTTTAAACATATTAATTTAAGGCATAAAACAGTACGCAAATAATCGAGGTGGGCGAACTTTTACACATAACATATTTAATACACATAATTCACTACACACGACATACACACATTGTAAACATAGAACAATTAATCTGGAACTCAGGTTCCTTACATAATTCCATGGAATGGACAAGGGGCGCCATCTACAGTTTTACCTGAAAAGTAAAATTATAAAATACCACAATAATAATAATAATTATTATTATTATTTCGAAAATGTTCGCAAAAATGGTCATTTTACCCTTTGAATGGCAAGCAATTGCGTTTGTGTAATGCTGAATTCCCACCAGAAATTTGAAGAAATTTTATTTCAAAATAAGGAAAAGCGATTTTTCAACTCTTTTACCTCACAGTTTTAAAAGTAAAACTTCATTAAAATTGTTTAGTGCAAGTCTCAATTAAACTTATATGGTATAGAGGCTGTGAAAATGTAATGTATCAACATTTTGGAAATTTTGGATCCTCTACCTCCCCCCTTCCGATATCATACGTTATCATCCCTCGATCCCCACCCCTCCCCCCTTTGATAATGATATCGTTATCAAAGTGTAATATTTTATTTTTTATTACTGGAACTTATTTCTGCTGTACGAAGGGATATGCAAAACTGGTTACATTTATTTTTCGCATACTTTTATAATTCAAATGAATGTCAGTATAATATCACATTGCATATGAAAAAACTGTATATCAAATAACACTTAACACATTCGCTGCCGGTCACGCACTAGCGCATGAAATTCTCAATCATTTAACACAGAGGGCGCAGTTATCGGCAACGAACGTGTTAAAAGAAATAGTTAATATTTAAAAGTATTTTATAATAGCTCTTTGCTACATAATGTATTCAACAGTAATAAAGTCCTGTTGCACTTGTCCCGATGGAGAAGGGTGGAGAGCAAATAGAAATTCTTATTAACAAAAAGAGTGAACGGCATCCTTTCTGTTTCTCTTTTATTTATTAGTAAACACAAGTTTTATTTCAAATATACTTCACATATGGTTTCTCGAACCGTGGTTATATATATATGTATGGATACACATGCGAAGAAGAATAGAAATGTCAAACGTTGGATTATTTCCTATTTTAAAATTAAATAATTTTACAATAATTTAGTGATTTTAATAAGAACTTTGTATTTTCGTAAAAATAGATAACAGCCTAAAAAAAGATAACATGCCATTTTGTACCAAAGACCATGTTACAAACAAAAAGAGAAAATTTTGATTAGATCAAAAACGATATCGTTATCA
Organism: Maratus speculifer; assembly: GCA_964019185.1. Lineage (NCBI taxonomy): Eukaryota > Metazoa > Arthropoda > Arachnida > Araneae > Salticidae > Maratus > Maratus speculifer. The sequence goes on along the minus strand of OZ025293.1, from coordinate 20,056,973 downwards.
AAAGACAACCCCTCTCCTCCTAGAGATATCTTACGTTACGATATCATATGACAGACACCTGAAATGATAATGTTATATTTGCACACCCACATATAGCATTTCTCACCGTCACTCAAAGGGTTTATGTTAGCAGATACATTTACGAAAATATATTGTACAATAAATCCTGCTAAAGTAAAAGCACAAGGGACTGAAAACAATTCCATTTCAGAAGGCAAGTTTCTTTCAGTTTCACTAGATTTGGAATCTTATTTGGAAAATTTCATCAAATTAAAGCACTATAACAATATGTCTACCGATAAATGGTTCCCAGCCTCGAAAAACAAAGAAGCTGAAACCGAAAGATAGAGGAGAAAAAAACAGAAGCTCATTCCCTTTCAGTGAATTGTTACTTTTCACTAAGAGTTGCGAAAATCTATTTTAGTTCGTGCAATGAATTGTAATACAAACTTTCCTCGCGGTGAAGTGACCTGGAACAGAACGGATGTTTCATATTTGTTGTCCTACTCTTAGAACCTTTTACAAGGCCTTTGCTTTTCCTCTGATACATCTCTCAGTGACATTTGAAAATTTTAAATTCAAGGGTAAATTGATGTCCTACAGACTGAATTACAAGCGTATAGCTATAAACACTTTAATCTAAATCAGTGTTTCTCTAACTATTTTATTTCACACACACTTGGACCTATGATTCAACTTCCGCGGTACATTAAATTTATTATAATGAAGAAACATCTGGAAAGAATAGATGCATTTTTAATTTTACTTAAAAAAACAAACTAAATCAAAGAAAAGAAAATGTTACAAATTGTTACTTGCATACAGAAATATTTTCTATATATTGATAATATTGATTACTTCTGTATATTTAAATATAAATAAAATTTTTAAATAGGCTCATACAGTCGAAGATCTATAATTCGTACACCCATAATTCACTGTTTCCTCATTGTTTTCTCATTTCTTTTTAAATTAAAAAAAAAACGTTTTTGGATCACTAAATTGTAAATTTTTTAACTGTTTATTTCATTGTTTACATTCGTAAAATAACGTGAATTATAGAAAACTGTGAATTATGGGTGTGCGGATTATAGATCTTTGACTATATTTCTACCGAATAAAAGTTACGAGCTCCCCCCCCCCCTTAACGGAAAAAGAGAAAATGACAATCATTTCGTTTGATCAGATTTGACCAAAAATTTTCATCGTTTGATAGTAGAGGAAAAGTGGGCGTCCGACCCCAGGAGGCGGTGCAGCGGTGCAGGTGCAGGTGCAAAGTGCAGCACCTCCTCCCGTGCACCGCCTCCCAAGCACTTACTCAAATGCACCACCTCCCGTGCACCTCCTCACGTGATTCTACTCTAAGAGGAGGGGTCAAAGGATTCTTTCTTTTAATTTTAAGCGGGAATTTAAGGGAGTTAGAATTTTTTTTTACTGTACTATAGTACGATGGGGTTTTTTAATTTTAATATGGGGACTTTAAAATTTTCGGCGTGTAACAGTACGTGGGGTATGTTTTTCGATTGAATTTTGCTGTTGTTCATTTTAAAAGGTAATTAAAAAGTAATTAAAAATAAAGAATAAAGCGACTTTTTTTTTCACCGTGTTTTAAATAAGGGGTTAAGCGGGTATTTGGGGACATAGAATGTTTTTTTCTGTACTATTGTACGAGTTGTTTTTAATTTTAATGTGGCGACTTTAAAATTTTTCGGTGAACTTTAGTTTAAGGATTTATTTTTTGATTTGAAGCAGAAATTTTGGAGAGATTGATTTCTTTTTTTTTTCATCGTGTTTTAAATAAGGGGTTAAGCAGGTATTTGGGGACATAGAATGTTTTTTCTATACTATTGTACGAGTGGTTTTTAATTTTAATGTGGCGACTTTAAAATTTTCAGTTTGGTGTAATTTAAGGATTAATTTTTTGATTTTAAGCGGGTATTTTGCGAAGATTGATTTTTTTTTCCACTGTGCTCTTACATGATGAGTTAAGCGGGTATTTTGGGCACACAGAATGTTTTTTTCTGTACTATTGTATGAGTGGTTTTTAATTTTAATGTGGCGACTTAAAATTTTTCGGTGAACTTTAGTTTAAGGATTAATTTTTTGATTTTAAGCGAAAATTTTGGGGAGATAGATTTTTTTTTTCCACTGTGCTCTTGCATGATGAGTTAAGCGGGTTTTTTGGGGGAAGTTATTATTTTAGACTAATCATACACGAAGGATATTTATTTTTTTTTTCGGGGGGAGGGGTGATATTTTAATAAAGAACTATATAAGAAGGGTTCATTCATGATCAATTAATGAATTATTTTTTTAGGAGTAATTTTGTTAAGATTGAATTATTTTTTTCATTTTTTGGAGTTTTAAGCGGATATTAATGTTTAATAGTGGGACTTTAATTTTTTTGCAATGAAATTGACGTGCGCTCGTCGATCTAACCGTTCGGAGTTTATAGTTTTCTTCAAATCATGTGTGAATATTGGTTTAGAATTTCTTAGAATGACTTCCACCACTTTTATATCTATCCATTATCATAAATAACACATGCTGGTAATGGGAATTTGGGAATAACAATTTTGAATATTTATTTAATGAAGGAACTTTAAAATTATTTCGAGTGTTATTTTTAGTCAGCTATGTTAAACACTTGATATTTTAAAATAATTAAAAAATAATTTTAAAATTTGAATGAAAAAATATGCTTTAAAATTGAATTTTTAAAATTGAATATAATTGAATTGATTATTATTATTATTTTGTATGTGTTGTATGTATGTGTATGTATGTTTGTGTGTTGTATGTATGTGCGTGTGTTGTATGTATGTATGTATGTATGTATGTATGTATGTGTGTGTATATGTTTGTGTGTTGTATGCATGCTTGTGTGTGTATGTATATGCGTGTGTTGTATGCATGCATGTGTGTGTGTATGTATATGAGTGTGCTGTATGTATGCATGTGTGTGTGTATGTATATGAGTGTGCTGTATGTATGTATGTATGTGTCGTATGTATGTGCGTGTGTTGTATGTATGTATGTGAATGTATGTTTGTGTGTTGTATGCATGTGTGTGTGTTGTATGTATGTGTTGTATGTATGTGCGTGTATGTATGTATGTGTTGTATGTATGTGCGTGTATTGTATGTATGTGTGTTGTATGCATGCATGTGTGTATGTATATGCATGTGTTGTATGTATGTATGTGTTGTATGTATGTATGTGTGTTGTATGTATGTGTATGTTGTATGTATGTGTCCTTCAGTTTTAGGGTTATTTTGGGATAACAAATCAATTTTAATAACGATACTTTAATTTTTTAGGGGGTAACTTATGAAGTGACTTTTTTCATGCGGAACATTGATTCGAGTTTATTTTAAGACATGAGTATTGAAAGAAAATTAAATTAAATTAATTTTTTAAAAAATTTTCATTAATTAAAAATAATGTTTCAAAAATTTGTATATTTCTTAACAGAAGCACTTTAAATTAACTAACAGTATTTTTATACTAGACAAGCTTCTTGTTCAATTTTCGTTAATATTATGTAAAAAAAAATAATAATTGCGCTTTAGTGAATCAAGCTATTAATTTTTCATTACCTGATTTTACTATTTAATTAATATTTAAAATTTTCATGCAGGTAATAAACTTACTTTAACAGTTTAACGCAAATATCGCACAGCCTTGAAATTGTTCCAGCAAGAAGAATAATCACTATCTGATTTCATTACCTCACAAGCGATAAGTATGATTCATTCTTATCTGATTTCGAGAAAAAGGGGTCATCTTATCTGTGACTCATAGCTTTTGCGATAGGAACCTAGTGTAAGTTTAATATAATAAGAGTTAATAATAATCTTATTAATTACGATGTCTAATTAAATTGTCTTCCAATAAAGTCATTTCTTTTAAAAATTTAGGATAAAATAATTTAAATCAAATAAGAGGCTTTTTCACATAGATTTATTTTCAATAAAACTAGACTATTTTTCTATATTTTATCAGCCAAATAATTAATGTGTCATATTCATATAGGATTAAACTATTATAACTGTCGTATAATTAAAATGAATTTAAGTGATTATAAAAATAAGCATTCTAAAATTATAAGAGTTTAAGATTCACATGAGATGATTTCGTGTCATATAACATTCAGTTTTAGAAAATGCATGTTTTTAAACCAATTATATCTATTTGTGTGTCTATTTCCGTGATGAAATATGGTTCAAAACATTCAATTTGACGGCATGTTCTACTATGCGCTTTAATTGAACGACTTGTGTTGGTAAAAACTAAATTTAACTTATGTCAAAAAATTTAGCAGGGGGAAACATTTAAATGTGATGAAGTGAAAGCACATTTTTATGATTCTTCAAACACATATGGTTTTGTGTATAATAATATATGAAATAAAAATTAAATGAAAAATATGAATAAAAAATTAAAAAATATTCATTAACAATAAATGACAACTCGGAATGTCTTGTGTAAATAAAAAATATTCATTAACAATAAATGAAAAATATGAATGTCTTATGTAAATAAATAAAATATATGAATATAAAATAAATAAAAAATATGAATTTACATTAAGGAAAAAATATAAATGTCTTATGTAATTAAAAAATATATGAATTTAAATTAAGTAAAAAATATTCATTAACAATTAATGAAAAATATGTATGTCTTATGTAATTAAAAATTAAATGAAAACTATTAATGAGAGACACATTGAAAAATATTCTTATCTTAAAAGTGACTGTTATATGCTTATACCAACTGCTATCCACCGTCAACTTGCATCGTTGCTTGCCTGTTGGGCACTGTCTGATAACCAGCTATTCTTATCTTTGACGGTTTTCCCGAAAGCTGACTCACTAGATAAGTAAAAATGACAGGTTCAAATCTGAAATTAAGAGTTTATTCATATCGAATATAATTAATATAACATGCAATTAAAAAGGGACTTAATTTATTTAATAGGTCATAATTAAGAATTTAATTAAATCCTGAATATATTTTTTTTAAATCTTATTAATAGAATAGAATAGAAATTCTTTTCAACATTTTCAAGAAACACACATGTTATTGAATACTTAATAGAATATTTTTCGTCATGAATGTGTAATTAACATTTTTTAAATGATTTTTTCTAATTAATTAGTGTTTAATTAAAATTTTCATAATTAAAATAAATATATCAAATAAAAAAGGAATTCTTTTCAAAATTTTCAAGAAACACAAGTTATTATTAAGTAATATTTTGAAAAGCTTCAAACTTTAATAACGGTGAATCATCACTGTGAATGATCTTTTCTTCTCATATGTTATAAAAACAAGTTTAAGTACCCAAATTTATTGATATATTTCATTGTGTGTTGGGGATCCTTCTTTACTAATTATCGTTAAAATTATTCATTTACCAATGATTTAAACTTCACATTTTAAAGTTATTTATATAATATACTAACATTTGACTATTAAATATCAAATAATGGATATACACTTTTTACACTCACATCTTACAATGTAAATAGTAACCAAATTTAATGATTTTTAAGCATGTCTTTTTAAAATTTTTTCAATCAAAGACTATCACAGTTTAATATTTAGCTTTCTTTTCATAACTTTATCGAGAAATATATAATGTATAGCACACGATTTCATTAAATAAATCACAATACAATTCAAACTTCTCATTTTCAATGTTTTATATATACTAGTGTTTATCAAATAGGTGTTTATTCTGAACAATCATTACTTAGTATATCGATGAAAAGTTTGTGTTGAACGGTTTTTAACTTAAATGTTGTGAGAGAAGGATATATTAGGACAGAAGTTATTAAATATAGAGTCTTTAAAGTTTATACCCATGCAAGAATTGGCATTTCAAGAAACAAAGTTGTGTCACATTTGAAAGCATTCTTTATATTCGAAACGCACACGTGATCACGATCACATCACTGAAGAGTATAGAGAAGCTGTTTATGTTGTATATCTTTTGAATTTCCATTAACACAATATTATAACAGAAGTTTTTCGACAGTTTGAAAAATTATGATGCACAACATCTGCACACGTTAACACAGAATAAGATTAGCCTATGCCCTTTCGATGATAAGCGTTATTTACAGGTAAGATGAATTAACATAGCAACTTTTTCTTCATAATTTTACTCACAGGTTTCGAACCCACAGTCATCCAATCAATTTTTAACTCCTCCCATTAACCATTGGGTCACGAGAAGTTCGTAATTTAGCAACTAAAAAGTAAGAAAGATCATCGAAAGTGGTTAATTCACACATGCAAAACTAATTTTTATTATGACTTAGCAGTTAAAAATCACGAGGAAAAAGAAAAGAATCACATATGTTTTGGATTACTTTAAGATTTTATGACTCAGCTCATCAGATAAATGGACATAACCACTTCTTATGAATCACTATTTATGCTTAAATTTTCAAACACTTGCTTATATGAAATGTATTGTATTTTAGTTTATCAGTGATAGTGTGATTACTTGTTAATAATTTTAGTATCATTAAAAAATTAAAAAAATCAAACGTTAATAATTAATTAAAAAAAATACAAGTCAGTATTAAAGGTTTGAACAAATTGTTAAAATAATTTGTAAAACATCGCATATTATTTAAAAATGATTCACTAATATTTAGTAATCGACAAATTTTAATAGCCTTAATCATTTATGTGACTTAGGTTTTCTGTTTTAACTGTTAAGTTATTAGATTCCCCCTTCAATTACATCTCATTAATAAGTTTTAATTAACCAACCAACCAACCAACCATTCAACTGTTTTCACAAACAACTAGTATGTGAGTTAGATTTTCAGTTTTAACTGTTAAATTATTACATCCCCCCCTCAATTTCATCTCATTGATAAGTTTTCCACAACCAACCACCCAACTATTTATCAACCCTAGCAACCAGGTATTTGTTTGCCCTAGTAACCAAAAAGCTTTTATTGACACATGAACAGAATTTTTAAGATGCAAGACTTGTCATTTTTAATCGAAAAAACAATGACATATGTAATAATTTTTCATTACTTAAATGAAACCTTTGCATGTGTATGGTAAAACTTGGAAAATTCATTTAATACACAAATTTAAAGTCAACGGACAAGGTCTTCATACTACTTTTAGTATTTTACTAACATTTTACCAAATATCTTAAGAAATCAACAAAGTTTTAAATAATTATTTTAATAAAAATTCTCATTTGTAAGTGACGTTACTGAAACTTGAAAAAATTAACTTGTCAAAGCATGTTTTGATTATTCCAGCTTAGTAATAATCATAAGTTTCATATGATAATCAACCTGTTTGGTTATTTCCCAGTATGGTTTTATAAAAAAAGTCTCACATGCAAATAACATAACTAACTTGAAAAAATAACTTGTCAAAGCAGGTTTTCAATGTTTCAGCTTAGTAATATTCATAAGTTTTATATGATATTCAACCTAATTGGTTATGTCTCAGCATATCTTTATAAAATTTATCTAAAAAACCTTTAATATCAATGTTTAAAAATATGTGAATAAATCAGTTAGTCTTTTATAGATGATTATTTTCCCTTCTATTATTTAAAAAACATTTTTAAATAAAATTATTACTGATGCCAGTTTATCCCAGTGTCATGAAATGTGCATGCAAAACTTTTAATTCTAATTTTCACATTTTTATTATTTCAAATTATTGTTTTCAAGTTCTACTAAAATTTGGGAAAAATATTTAATTTTCATGCATAATTAAATTGAAATACTTTAATAATAAAGACACATTTAACATTGTATACTCACCTAATCCAACACTTTCACAAATACACGTCCGACTCACTCCAAGGTTTAAGAAGAAATGAGAGATTCAAAGTCCTTATCAGAAAATGTTATCAGATAATTTTATCTTAAGATATGTGACGTCATAGAACATATGACATCAACTGGTCACGTGATGTATATCACATGACCGGTGCTTTGTTAATTAATTAATCTTATTAATTAATTATAAGAGTAATTATTAAGAATTTTTATTAAAATAATTATTTAAAACTTTGTTGATTTCTTAAGATATTTGGTAAAATGTAAGTAAAATACTAAAAGAAGTATGAAGACCTTGTCCGTTGACTTTAAATTTGTGTATTAAATGAATTTTCCAAGTTTTACCATACACATGCAAAGGTTTCATTTAAGTAATGAAAAATTATTACATATGTCATTGTTTTTTCGATTAAAAATGACAAGTCTTGCATCTTAAAAATTCTGTTCATGTGTCAATAAAAGCTTTTTGGTTACTAGGGCAAACAAATACCTGGTTGCTTGGGTTGATAAATAGTTGGGTGGTTGGTTGTGGAAAACTTATCAATGAGATGAAATTGAGGGGGGGATGTAATAATTTAACAGTTAAAACTGAAAATCTAACTCACATACTAGTTCTTTGTGAAAACAGTTGAATGGTTGGTTGGTTGGTTGGTTGATTAAAACTTATTAATGAGATGTAATTGAAGGGGGAATCTAATAACTTAACAGTTAAAACAGAAAACCTAAGTCACATAAATGATTAAGGTTATTAAAATTTGTCGATTACTAAATATTAGTGAATCATTTTTAAATAATTTGCGATGTTTTACAAATTATTTTAACAATTTGTTCAAACCTTTAATGCTGACTTGTATTTTTTTAAATTAATTATTAACGTTTGATTTTTTTAATTTTTTAATGATACTAAAATTATTAACAAGTAATCACACTATCACTGATAAACTAAAATATAATACATTTCATATGAGCAAGTGTTTGAAAATTTAAGCATAAATAGTGATTCATAAGAAGTGAATATGTCCATTTAACTGATGAGGTGAGTCATAAAATCTTAAAGTAATCCAAAACATATGTGATTCTTTTCTTTTCCTCGTGATTTTTAACTGTTAAGTCATAATAAAAATTAGTTTTGCATGTGTGAATTAACCACTTTCGATGATCTTTCTTACTTTTTAGTTGCTAAATTACGAACTTCTCGTGACCCAATGGTTAATGTGAGGAGTTAAAAATTGATTGGATGACTGTGGGTTCGAAACCTGTGAGAAAAATTATGAAAAAAAAGTTGCTATGTTAATTCATCTTACCTGTAAATAACGCTTATCATCGAAAGGGCATAAGCTAATCTTATTCTGTGTTAACGTGTGCAGACGTTGTGCATCATAATTTTTCAAACTGTCGAAAAACTTCTGTTATAATATTGTGTTAATGAAAATTCAAAAGATATACAACATAAACAGCTTCTCTATACTCTTCAGTGATGTGATCGTGATCACGTGTGCGTTTCGAATATAAAGAATGCTTTCAAATGTGACACAAGTTTGTTTCTTGAAATGCCAATTCTTGCATGGGTATAAACTTTAAAGACTCTATATTTAATAAATTCTGTCCTAATATATCCTTCTCTCACAACATTTAAGTTAAAAACCGTTCAACACAAACTTTTCATCAATATACTAAGTAATGATTGTTCAGAATAAACACCTATTTGATAAACACTAGTATATATAAAACGTTGAAAATGAGAAGTTTGATATGTATTGTGATTCATTTAATGAAATCGTGTGCTATACATTATATATTTCTCGATAAAGTTATGAAAAGAAAGCTAAATATTAAACTGTGATAGTCTTTGACTGAAAAAAATTTAAGAAGACATGCTTAAAAATCACTAAATTTGGTTACTATTTACATTGTAAGATGTGAGTGTAAAAAGCAGGGCTGCGGAGTCGGTGGGAAAAATGGCCGACTCCAACTCCGACTCCGACTCCGGAATTTTTAACGACTCCGACTCCGACTCCTGGCTTCCTGGCGAGCTAATATACTAATGTTGATGCTGGTTAAAGTTATGAGGGAACAAAAGAAAAATAAGGCAAAAAGTCATTATTTCGGTATTCAGTTCTTAGAGCTTTGGAAAAAAAATATTTTCCGTTTTACAAATTCTTTAATTTTACGTACCACAAACCTGAAAAATTAAATTACTGAATCTAAAAGAGATAACAAAACGGATATTTTACTATTTCGGATCCGTGGCCTCGAAAAGGGGAAATCTGTACAATATTTATGTTACCTAGTGCTCTCCAGAGCAGAAAAATTTCAATGGAAAGGAAAAAAAAATAGTCAGATGTGTTAATCTTAGAGCTTTCTTCTATATCACACATGTACTTCCTGAAAAATGCAGCATAGCAGCGCCACCTCTTATGTGATTTACACCAAATCTTGTCAACAAGTTATACCAACTTCTAACTGAAATTGAAGTTTAGTGAAAATCAGTACATTAATTTCTAAGAAAGGGCTATTGCTGAAATTTTAAAACTCTGCATAACAGCGCTTCATGTTGAGTGATATACATCAAAAACGAATCAGGATCAATTTCTATCAGATACTAACTGAACCTAAAGTTTAATGAACTTCCATGCATTAGTGATTGAGCCACAGCTATTTCAAAATCGTAAATAAATCAGCGCTACCATATCAGCGCTACCTGAAGGGCGATTTACACCAAACACTAAACTATACTAATCTAGATTACAAACTAATTAAATATAAAGTTTGGTGAAAATTCGAGCATTTGTTTTTGAGATAGCGCTGTTGCAATATCATGAACAATGCAGTATAGCAGCGCCACCTATTGAGCGATTTGCACCAAAAAATTGCAGCACTTAATTATATCAAGGACTAACTGAATCTAAAGTTTTATAAAAATCCGTGCATTAATTTTTAAGATATAGCTACTGTGGAAATTGTGAATAATGCAGCATACCAAAGCCACCTGTCGAGTGATATACACCAAAAATTAATCAGATACAGTTTCTATCAAGATCTAACAAAATCTAAATTTTGTGAAATTCCATTCATTAGTTCTTGAGATAGAACGCTCCAAAATTTTTGTCGCATGCGGACTCACACAGACACTGACAGACATTTTCGAAAAACTATCAAATCATGTTCAGTTCAGGATCTTCTAAAACGTATAAATCTATCGAATGCCGGAAATCGAAATTTTTCAAGAATCCAATACTTTATTCTTGTAAAGATAGAAGAAAATAAAATTGAAGATGGAAATTTTACTATTTCGCAAATAAAATAGGATCTACTAGAGCTTTTAATTAAAAACAGTTTTCATCTCCTGTGTACGCTGGGCAGTTTATTGGGATTCTTTAACTTGGGTTGGCAATCCAAAAATAACAATAAGAATTCTTTCTATGATTTTAAAATTACATTTTATTGGTTTAATTTCACTTCAAACTGTCTAATAAAAAAGCCGGAGTCGGAGTCGGGTTGTTTTTTACGACTCCGACTCCGACTCCTTTTTCTCAAAAACGAGCCCGACTCCGACTCCGACTCCACGACTCCGACTCCGATTCCGCAGCCCTGGTAAAAAGTTTATATCCATTATTTGATATTTAATAGTCAAATGTTAGTATATTATATAAATAACTTTAAAATGTGAAGTTTAAATCATTGGTAAATGAATAATTTTAACGATAATTAGTAAAGAAGGATCCCCAACACACAATGAAATATATCAATAAATTTGGGTACTTAAACTTGTTTTTATAACATATGAGAAGAAAAGATCATTCACAGTGATGATTCACCGTGATTAAAGTTTGAAGCTTTTCAAAATATTACTTAACTTGTGTTTCTTGAAAATTTTGAAAAGAATTCCTTTTTTATTTGATATATTTATTTTAATTATGAAAATTTTAATTAAACACTAATTAATTAGAAAAAATCATTTAAAAAATGTTAATTACACATTCATTACGAAAAATATTCTATTAAGTATTCAATAACATGTGTGTTTCTTGAAAATGTTGAAAAGAATTTCTATTCTATTCTATTAATAAAATTTTAAAAAACAGATAATATGATTCACAGATAAGATGACCCCTTTTTCTCGAAATCAGATAAGAATGAATCATACTTATCGCTTGTGAGGTAATGAAATCAGATAGTGATTATTCTTCTTGCTGGAATAATTTCAAAGCTGTGCGATATTTGCGTTAAACTGTTAAAGTAAGTTTATTACTTGCATGAAAATTTTAAATATTAATTAAATAGTAAAATCAGGTAATGAAAAATTAATAGCTTGATTCACTAAAGCGCAATTATTAATTTTTTTTTACATAATATTAACGAAAATTGTACACGAAGCTTGTCTAGTATAAAAATACTGTTAGTTAATTTAAAGTGCTTCTGTTAAGAAATATACAAATTTTTGAAACAATATTATTTTTAATTAATGAAAATTTTTTAAAAACCAATTTAATTAAATTTTCTTTCAATACTCATGTCTTAAAATAAACTGGAATCAATGTTCCGCATGAAAAAAGTCACTTCATAAGTTACCCCCTAAAAAATTAAAGTATCGTTAGTAAAATTGATTTGTTATCCCAATATAACCCTACAAACTGAAGGACACATACATACAAACACATACATACAACATACACATACATACAACACACATACATACATACAACACATACATACATACATACAACACATGCATATACATACACACATGCATGCATACAACACACATACATACAATACACGCACATACATACAACACATACATACAATACACGCACATACATACAACACATACATACATACACGCACATACATACAACACATACATACAACACACACACATGCATACAACACACAAACATACATTCACATACATACATACAACACACGCACATACATACGACACATACATACATACAACACACTCATATACATACACACACATGCATGCATGCATACAACACACGCATATACATACACATGCATGCATACAACACACAAACATATACACATACATACATACAACACACATACATACAACACACAAACATACATACACATACATACAACACATACAAAATAATAATAATAATCAATTCAATTATATTCAATTTTAAAAATTCAATTTTAAAACATATTTTTTCATTCAAATTTTAAAATTATTTTTTAATTATTTTAAAATATCAAGTGTTTAACATAGCTGACTAAAAATAACACTCGAAATAATTTTAAAGTTCCTTCATTAAATAAATATTCAAAATTGTTATTCCCAAATTCCCATTACCAGCATGTGTTATTTATGATAATGGATAGCTATAAAAATGGTGGAAGTCATTCTAAGAAATTCTAAACCAATATTCACACATGATTTGAAGAAAACTATAAACTCCTAACGGTTAGATCGACGAGCGCACGTCAATTTCATTGCAAAAAAATTAAAGTCCCCCTATTAAACATTAATATCCGCTTAAAACTCCAAAAAATGAAAAAAATAATTCAATCTTAACAAAATTACTCCTAAAAAAATATTCCATTAATTGATCATGAATGAACCCTTCTTATATAGTTCTTTATTAAAATATCACCCCTTCCCCGAAAAAAAATAAATAAATATCCTTCGTGTATGATTAGTCTAAAATAATAATTTCCCCCAAAAAACCCGCTTAACTCATCATGTAAGAGCACAGTGGAAAAAAAAAATCTATCTCCCCAAAATTTTCGCTTAAAATCAAAAAATTAATCCTTAAACTAAAGTTCACCGAAAAATTTTAAGTCGCCACATTAAAATTAAAAACCACTCGTACAATAGTACAGAAAAAAACATTCTGTGTGCCCAAAATACCCGCTTAACTCATCATGTAAGAGCACAGTGGAAAAAAAAAATCAATCTTCGCAAAATACCCGCTTAAAATCAAAAATTTAATCCTTAAATTACACCAAACTGAAAATTTTAAAGTCGCCACATTAAAATTAAAAACCACTCGTACCATAGTATAGAAAAAAACATTCTATGTCCCCAAATACCTGCTTAACCCCTTATTTAAAACACGATGAAAAAAAAAAAAAAGAAATCAATCTCTCCAAAATTTCTGCTTCAAATCAAAAATATATCCTTAAACTAAAGTTCACCGAAAAATTTTAAAGTCGCCACATTAAAATTAAAAACCACTCGTACAATAGTACAGAAAAAAACATTCTATGTCCCCAAATACCCGCTTAACCCCTTATTTAAAACACGGTGAAAAAAAAAGTCGCTTTTTTCTTTATTTTTAATTACTTTTTAATTACCTTTTAAAATGAACAACAGCAAAATTCAATCGAAAAACATACCCCACGTACTGTTACACGCCGAAAATTTTAAAGTCCCCATATTAAAATTAAAAACCCCATCGTACTATAGTACAGTAAAAAAAAATTCTAACTCCCTTAAATTCCCGCTTAAAATTAAAAGAAAGAATCCTTTGACCCCTCCTCTTAGAGTAGAATCACGTGAGGAGGTGCACGGGAGGTGGTGCATTTGAGTAAGTGCTTGGGAGGCGGTGCACGGGAGGAGGTGCTGCACTTTGCACCTGCACCTGCACCGCTGCACCGCCTCCTGGGGTCGGACGCCCACTTTTCCTCTACTTTTGATCAACTTTATTGCATGAGTTATGATTAAAAAGAACCAGAAGGGGGGGAGGGTAACTTTTAGAATTTTTCAAAATGCTTAAAACTAAAAAAAGAAGCGCTATTTGTCAGATATCGTTCGTAAAGATTTGATCAATCATTTTTAGTGTTTGATCAAACCCGGAAGTGCCCCTAAAATCAAACGAAATGCAATGTCAATTTCTCATTTTCCGTCAAGAGGGCCTAACTTTTAGACGGCCATATTTCTAAATGTACTTTCAAAGATCTAGCATCTAGGATATATTTTTTTTCACCAATATTATCTGTAGAAAAGTTTTTATCATAAATACAATATTAAGAGAAAAAAAATATATATTTTTTTGCAATATTTCTGAATTTGCAATTGAGAGGAAACCTATAGATTGTAATATCCATTTGTAAGTGGATTTCGCAATAAGTACCATCATGACGAAATTTTACAAAGGGACTCAATATTCTAGCTTTGATATCTAATGCTTTAAAGTTTGTTAATTTTTAAGCTTTCTCTTTAAAAAAACCGCTTAATCTAAAGATGAATAAAATGTTAAATTAACTCTCAGAATACTATTTTTGTATTAAACTTTATAAACAGGACAATTATAAATAAAATTCAGCTATTTAAAAGTCTCTAGAGATAGTAATAGGGCTACAAACAAAACAAAATTTGACCAGTATCTGTACTTAAACTAAAAATTACGAATTAAACTCCGAAACTTGAAAATCTCAGCGGTCTGTGAGACCTCTAACAGTAATCAAGGGTTAAAAACGTAACTTCTGCTAATTTCGGCGAAATTTGGGAACCTTTCATCATTTTATTTTAAGAGGATATTCTACGTCTATATCTTATGCGATCATCCTATGTTCGATGCTACATCGATTGTATGTTCTAAGCAGGTCAGTTATGCTTTCGAGCAGATGCCTAGAAGTAAGGCAGCTGAAAAAGAACGTTTTTTCTACGTAGACTTCATTCCATTAGCCCTTTGTTCTGTCTGCTAAAAATAATTAGAACACGCTCATACTATCAGCTGACCAAAATGATGTCGCCAAAAGGTCGTCAACCTTAGTACCAGCGGCGTATTCAGGGATGGGCTGATCGGGCTGCAGCCCCCTCCGAAATTTGTAAAAAACATAAAATGTAATTATGAAAGTTTATCAAAATGTAATGAAATCTGCTAAGATAGAATTTATAGGGAGAACAAAACATTCCATTTTAGACAGGTTTTCATTAAAAACATATTTTTCGCAGAGATCACAAAACAACTATTTCATTCTCGTGTTCGTTATACGCAGGCTCTTTTTAAAAGCCATACCTAGACTGGGCACCGAAACTAGGACTCAAAGAATTTGATTGTGAATTCAGATGATTACGATGAAGATTTTGTATCCGAGATATATGATAATATTTTAAGAGAAAGTCAGGAAGCGGCTGAGAGAAAGGAACATGAAATAGCTAGACAAAGAAATTTAGAGCGCGAAGAATTATTAAGAAAAGAAAATGCTGAACGTGAGTGTAAAAAAATGGAACAAGAACGAGAGTTGAGACAGAAAGAGTTAGAATTAAATTTTGAATTAGAAAAATTAGAGTTAGAGAAAGGAATCCCCGCATCGGGATCAAATTCAAATGACATTAATTCGCGTCCTTCAGAATTAAATTTGAAAAAACTAATACCCGAATTCGACCCCGAAAAAAAAGGTATCAGTTTGTATTTGGTTCTGTTTGAACGACAAGTTAAAAGAGCTAAAATTAATAAAGAAAACTGGGTGTCCCACTTAATTAGTTTATTGCCAATTGATATTGTAACGATTATAGCAAGAGAAGCTGAAGATTTAGCGGAGAATTATGATCACATCAAATCAGTTCTGTTAAAACGTTATAAATTAAATGCACAATCATTTAAAGTTAAGTTCTTACAGCACGTCAAACGTCCGAGCGATACATGGAAGGATTTCGGTTTCGAGTTACGAAATTATTTGCAGGAATGGCTTGCAGGTTTGGAAATAAATTCGTTTGAGCAACTCACCGATCTTTTAATCGCAGACCAAATCAAAAAACGCGATAAGCCAGAGATGAGAGAACACTTCTTAGATAAGTGGCCGTTAATTAAAAGTCAGGCCGAAATTACTGAACTACTTGATGGTTTTGATAGCATTCGAGCATCGACGCCGAAGAATAGAGATAATAAGCATGAAAAAACTCGTATGCAAATTGATGATAAATTTAGAGGAAGTAAACCCCGATATACTCCCTCCTTTGGCGTTACTAACACACAGGCGGATATAAATAGAGACCGGGCATTCGAAAGGAGAGTTAAATTAAAATGTTTTATTTGCAATTCGGAAAACCATCTAAAAAGTTCGTGTCCAAAATTTCAGAAAAAACCACCTTCAGGGTCAGTAAACAACCTCCAGGAAAAAAAGGAGAATATTTGTTAGAAACATACTTTTCAGGGAACTGTAAATGGACATAAAATAGAAATCTTAAGAGATTCCGGAGCCACATTGGATTTAGTTTGTCGGAAATACATAAATCCGAATGATTTTTGCGGTGAGCAAATATGGATTAAGCAACCCTTAAGCTTGGATTTAGTTTGTCTACCGTTAGCAGTTGTAGAAATATCGGGAGATTTTGGTAAATTACGGACAAAGGCGGCCGTGTGTGGAAACCACTTGAACCAAAATCGATATTTGCTAGGGAATAAAACGGCAGAATTGATTAAGGAAAAAACGGGGTATGAGTTTTTTTCGGTGGGTCAGGTAAATGCCGTACAAACGAGAGCGCGTGCAAAGCGCATGGAGAAAGTTGCCGAAAGGGATCGGCAGGAAAAACTTGAAACGAAAGTTTCAGAAGGGTTGAATCGAGAGTCGAAGGATGAAGCAGGGATTTTAGTTCCGACGGTAGAAGAGGAACCGATAGAAATTCCCGCTTTAGAGGCCGGAGCGCCAGAGTTAGAGTTATTGAAGATAGATAAACAAGGTTTTATCGATGCTCAACGAAAGTGCGCGGAAATAAGGGAATTGCGGAGCCGTTTGGATAAACCAAACGCGGAAAATGAAAATCGTGTATATTCGATTAAAGATGATTTGCTAGTGAAAAATCGCGAGGATCGATTTGGAAATGTGACGAGATTGCTGGTAATTCCAAAGCCGTTAAGAGAGGCGGTAAAATCGTTGTGTCACGAAGGGACGTCGGCACATTTGGGTTGTACTAAATCCAAGGATAAGTTAAATAGATATTTTTTCTGACCAAATTGCAATAAGGAGATGGAAGATTTTGTACGTTCTTGCGATTTCTGTCAGAAAGCAGGGCGGCCAAATGAAAAAAAGAAAGCCCCCTTAAAATTAGTACCAGTGATTCAGGAGGTGTTTTCCAAGTTAAACATTGACGCTTGCGGTCCGTTACCTCTGACCACAAATGGGAACCGTTACATTTTAACAGCGATGTGTATGGCATCGAAATATCCTGAGGCAATACCCTTAACAGATTTAAGTTCTGTGAAAGTAACTGAGGCGTTATTAGACATTTTTTGTCGCATAGGTTTTCCTTCTGAGTTACAGTGTGATCAGGGAAATCGTTTACCTCAGCATTAACTACAGAATTTCTAGAGAAATTCGGCATAAAGGTAAGCCATAGTTCTGTTCACCACCCACAAAGTAATCCTGTCGAACGATTTCATAGAACTATGAAACGGCTTATGAGGGCGTTATGTTTAGAGTCCGGAGCGGACTGGGATAAGCATTTGCCAGCGATACTGTTAGCACTCAGAACTATAACACATGAGAGTACGGGATACACTCCATCAGAATTAGTGTACGGAAAAAATTTACGCACACCGGAAACATTAATTGCGGAAAAATGGCTGGAGCCACCTTTAGAAAACGATTTATTTACAGAACATGTGTTCAATTTAATTAACAGGTTAAAGCGATGTCGTGAGATAGCAGTTACGCGAATGGAAGATTTACAAGTCAAACGAAAGAATTGGTAAGACAAAAATGCTATCAAACGAGAATTTAAAGAGGGTGACTTAGTTTTAGTCTTGGCGACATCGAGACCAAATAAATTATCAGTTCAATGGATTGGTCCTGGGACAGTAAAAAGTAAAATTTCGGAAACAAACTATGTTGTTGAAATACCGGGAAAAAAAGAAAAGACCCAAATATATCACGTAAATATGTTAAAACCATATTATACGCGACCGGAGCATGTGAATCTACTAGACTTCGAGATTTATCCTAAATCATTGGAAGACCAAGACTTAGATATTCCGTATCTAGAGAATGGTCGTATGGTATATGATTTTGAGGAAATAATTCGTAGCAGTGATTTAGAAAATCTATTGAGCAAAAGTCAGATAAATCAATTGCATGAGGTGTTAAATAGATTTTCAAAGTGCTTTTCTAACAACCCTGGTCTTACAGACTTAGTTGAGCACGATATCATTCTTGATAGCGATACTCCGATTAGGTCAAAACCGTATAGATTTTCTCAAAGACAGACTGATATTTTAAAAGATGAAATCCAGAAAATGTTAAAGTTAGGTATTATAGAGGTAGGAGAGTCAGACTACACTTCTCCGATGATATTGGTAGGAACTCCCGGAAAAGATCCCCGGCCATGCGTTGATTATCGTCGCTTAAATAGGATCATTAGAACCGAATATTTTCCTCTTCCGAATATCGAAGAAAGAGTTGAGAAAGTATCATCTGCTAAATTTATAACGGTCTTAGATCTAGCTAAGGGGTACTGGCAAATCCCTTTAAGTCCAAGAGCCCAACGTTACGCTGCTTTCTGTACAACCTTTGGTACTTTTAAATGTTTAAGAATGAGTTTCGGTTTAAAAAATGCTCCCTATTTCTTTAGCAAACTCATGTCCGAGTAACTGAGAGAATTCGAGGAATTTGCTGTTCCATACTTAGACGATGTTGCTATATTTTCAAATACTTGGGTAGACCATTTACAACATATAAGTTTGGTTTTGGAGAGAATTGAAAAGGCAAATTTGAAAATAAAACTTTCAAAGTGCAAGTTTGCGCAAAACCATGTCAAGTATTTGGGGCATATCGTAGGAACCGGTACAAGATCACCCGCGGAAGCAAAAGTAGAAAGCGTTAAAAACTTTCCGACTCCTAAAACGAAAACGCAGATACGCGCTTTCTTAGGTTTAGCCTGATATTATAACAGGTATATCCAAAACTATTCGGTAATAGCTGCGCCTTTAACGGACGCGCTAAAAGGGAAAACAAAAAAGGGCGAAATCACTTGGACAGCTGAATGCGAAGAAGCATTCCACAGGTTAAAAAAGAGTTTAACAGATACGCCGGTTTTGCATGCACCGAACTTTAAAAAAGAATTTTTAGTTCAAGCGGACGCTTCAAACCGAGGCATGGGAGTTGTATTAAGTCAAGAGGATGATAGAACAGGTGAAGAACATCCAGTTCTTTATTTAAGCAAAAAGTTCTCAGAAGCGGAAAAACGGTACAGTACTACCGAACGCGAATGTCTGAGTATAATCTTTGCAATAAAGAAGTAGTAAAGTTAGAAATGTTTGCAATTGCATAAAATCTTTCCATAAGAAAGTTCTGGTTGTTTATATTGAAATATAATTGTAAAACATGTGTATATTGTACTTAATTGTGAACTTTCCTTATGGGTACTTGTGTTCATTATGTTTAAAGGGTTTTTTTTTCCAAAATTTAAATTTTAAATTGGATTAAGGCTGTTTGCCAGCAAATGCAGATTAACTCAAGATCTTTTTGTTGTTAACTAACCCTTTATATATGAATTTTTCCCTTAAGAAAAATTCTTGCTAAGAAAGGAGGACTGTAACGTTCTGAATTTCCTCATTAGCACGCTGTCAATAAAGGCAGATGTTAGCACGTGTAAATACCCTCTGACAAGTACGATACATTTGTGTATAATAAAACTTCAACTTTCCAATTATCTAAGCAATTAATTGCACTTGAAACCTCTGCAACTGACGTTATAAAAATCGTATTTCAGACCAAGAATTTAACGTTAGACAGTTTGAATATAATAAATCTACACTACTTGAGCTGTCTGATTTACCCTCTTAATGATCGGCGATTATCAAAGAAAACTGCTTTATATATATGGAATTTCCAAGAGGTTCAAGAGAGGATTTTTGGTTTTGACTCTGAAGTGAGACGACCCAGCTCGTCAGCCGGGGCGCATATTGCTCCGTAAAAAAGTGAAGTACGTTACGGCCTTCGTCTATTTGTTATAACTGTGAAAAGGCCAAAAACCCACGCTCAACTGTGGAAACAGCTGCGGACAGAGTACATAGTGTGCTCTTATTTGAATCTTACTTCTATATATTTTTTCCAATTCTAATTTTCTTCTGTTTTGCTGTGCTGTGTGTTTCTGTAAATAAAGCTTTGCCAAAAGTCATCCTGGATTTATTTCAATACGTCACAGCATATTTATTTATTTAATGCACTAGTATTAGGTGCATAATCGTAATGGATAGGTGTTATTTGTATAATACACAAGCCCATATTATGGTTTGATATAGATTTATATTTTCAAATGAAGCAACAAGATAAAGAAAACTTTTTTTTATATAATTCCCAACAATAAAAAATAATGAAGGGATGCACAAACATCTTACCTTTGTAATAGCGAGTGAGTATTTCAACATTTCATTCACAGTAGATATCACAAGAAACGGTGTGCGTCTGTAGTGCTTACTTTTGATAGAGAATCGTTTCTGTCCGTCAAATACAACCAACATTTACTGCCTATGAGTGCAAATTATGTAGTTATACATTTGGATTTATAGAGGCTTCAGATGAGCAAGAAAATTAGACGGTGTGCCCAAGTGCGGTTAGTGACACCTGTTATATGGGTGATTCTACGATAAGAGGTAATTTGTACGGCAATCCGTTTAAAACAGATTTTTTATTTTATATTTTGCTATTTTTTGCATTGAATTGCATCATCTTAATATACTTTATTAAATAACATCACGATTAAGTGCCTAATTAAAACACATTTTTCTGAAATTTCTTACAAAGTCTAAAAAAGTCTCTCTCCTGGCATGTCCCCTTGCCGGTTTCAATTTAACTTTCAAACAATACATATATTTTTTCCATCAGATGCTTAACTGAAGTATATTTAATTGGAATTTAAGTAATTATACTTACGTTGTATTATAAAATGAAAAATAAAATAATTTTGTAAATTTCAAATCATTTTTAAAATTAACTTTTGTCTCGCTTTTTTTTTTGTGTATCTACCCTGTCAGATTTCGTTCCGCTGAAACAAATATAAATTCAAAAATGGCTATATCGGAAGTAGCGCTTAAGGACATCTATTGGCTTGAAGTTAGCAATACTAAACGCGCAAGCCATTTAAGCGTCGCCATTTTTAGTTCGAGCGACGCGACCGTGCAGTGTAGTGGTTTTTCACGGTGATCGTGTATCTCCCCTGGTAAGTCATAAAACTTATAATATTCCTTTAATTCAATTGCATTTACTGCCCTAATTAAACAGTACGGTAATAATTAAAGTGAAATACACAATTAACCCAAAAACTAATTCAGTCAGTTAAAAAATTTGAATTTACATGAAAATGTCTCTCCTCTGCCGTATTTCCCCTGGTAAGATAACTGCCAGGCGAGCGAGTCACTGACCAGAAAAAGTTATAAAATATGTATAAAGTGACTTGCCCTTATAATGAAAAAGTAAATAAACGGGACAAAAATCATAATTTAAAGGTTTTTGATCAAACTCAAACTTTTCTTTTTGGCCGAATCCTCTGTTTTTCTGGTTTTCCCGAATTCTCTTATCGTAGAATCACCCTTGTAGAAAGATGCAAAAGATTTAATTCGTCTAGGAACTGCTTGAATGCAATTATCATTTGTATGTTTAGGCTAGATAGTCGTCTCCTTATTCAAATAGGAACAAATGTTAAAATTTTCTAGTAACTAACAAATTTAACATTTTTTTTTTTTGGGGGGGGGGGGGGGACAAGCAAATTTTCAATTAATACTTAAAATGTTGAACTACGAATATTAAATACTTCAATCTTTTTCAATACTTTCACTCATATTTCCTGTAATAATTTTTTTCTATTATGTTTAAATAAAGTATCCCTAACATATTATGTAACTTACATTCTTTTACATAATTTTCACTATTTGAATTTTAATTGTGAAATTAATATTTGAAAAAGTTATGGATTGAAATCTGCAAATACTTTAGCAGAAACAGATTTCTGAAGCTTCTTATGTGTAATATATAGACTGACAACTAACTCCTTCAAGTTACTTTACAGATCTGCTTATCATTTGAGTGTCCTGTTGAGATGCTTGTTTTACTTTCTTTCTTATATGATACACCTGGCGCATCTGAAGCAATAAAGAGCCAGATAGAGTTTGCTGCCAGTATTAACATCAGCAAATTTAAAAATATTTATTCTTGTATTCTTTTACAAAACACCATCATAAGCTAGATTTTGGCGACTTCTGTTCTTTTTATTAGTAGAGTAAGTACGATAATGATGTTTTTTATTTCACACAGAAAGCAAATAGGAAAGTTTTGGAAACCCTCGACTATCGGGAACCGTAACATGTCCTATGTTCACGCCATTGCCGTTTAGAGTGACCGAAAGACACTGGTCTATTTTTTTTCACAAAAAAAATGAAAATTTAGAGCGAACAATCCCTTTGGTTTGATTAAAACTATAATAAACGCATGAAATTATTGCAAAAGAACGACTTTGTGACATAAGTTTTAATTTATTTTTGTTTGGAAATACATGAAACTAGCAGGTATTTATTCTGAAACTATCTATTCCAGCCATATACAACCTGCGACCCGCGGGCCGCGTGTGGCCCGGCAATCTTTTATGTGCGGCCTGAGGCTCCTAATTATTAATCCATATTTGTAAAATCAATTGAGATCTCCGTAAAATACATCACAAACAAGGTACTTAACGTTTGCTTTACATTTTTTAAGACAAAATCTGCCCTGTTATTTATAATTCATTTTAAATTTACTTAAATAATCTTAAACGCGTGTCTTTATTTAAAAGTTCTTTTCACATGTACTCTTATTTCTGCAACAGCCTTGTAATAAATACTTAATCTACAATACTTTTTCAAATATTACTCCAATTTAATTAATTTTGTGCTGTATTTCTAAAATTAAACAAAGGGAAAAAAATTGATGTGGGCAAAAAATTATTAAAAAATCTTCTTTTTTTTTTAAACTTAGAAATGATACATTGTTATTTATTACGTTTTATGCTTATGTAGCTAATACTGATTTTTAGAGTTTAATGTTTGTCCAAGAAAATAATGGCACCAAATTTTTTTTATGCACTAACTTTGCTGCATATTTGTACATCATTTCGAATACAAATCTATAGTAAAAATTATTACTTAAAAATTGTGGTATTAAATTTAATTTTGTTAACATTTGGTCTGCAATAAACGTTCAAACTTACAGTTAATTATAACTTTGTTATATTCCTTTGATATACGACTTGTGTTATTTTATTATTTTAATTACCCTTTTTTACCTTTTTATAAGTGTGTTGAGGCCCGCCGGACATTCAAACATATATTTGTGGCCCACCAGAAAAATGGTTGAGTATAACTGATCTAACAAACTTTTTTCCGATTTTTTCTTTTCAAACGCACCAGCTTTTTCAGAAAATATTGTCAAAGTGCGCGTTTGAACCGAATTTTCACGCGAACGAAAAATAACCACTCAAGAAAGGGTGAAAAATGACTTTTTCAACGTGATCAAAATTGCTTATAACTCATTAGATAATTATCAAAAAATGGAAAAGACAGTTCGATTCCAAATCGATGTCAGGCCTTCCGATTTTATATTTTCCCTTTAAAAAATGAGTTTGTAAATTGTGAAAAGTCTTGCGCTTATTGAGCAGCGCAGCTGAGAATAGCCTTAAACGAAATTATCTTCTATTTAAAAAAGGGAAGCAGGACGTTTCGTTCCTGCCATTTCGGTCTCGCTGTTTCGGTCCCAAGACATTTCGGTCCCTAGCCGTTTTGGTCCCAAGACATTTTGGTCCAGGGCTGTTTCGGTCCCAAAACATTTCGGTCCTTAGTGCAGAGTTTTTTAACTGAAGGCCATAAAATTTTAGTATAATGCGATTATAACTGCTCGAAAACCGCACACACGCATAACTCTTATCCAAAATATTATAATTCACACAAATTTTGTTTGGTAATCCTAATGATAATTGGTAATCCTAATTCTCAAAAAAATTTGTAATTTTAATATAAAAAACAAATTAATATTTTATTAAATATATTTATTAATGAATAATATTATTAATTTACATGATGAATTTTACTTTAAAATAAACTCAATACATAATCCATTTTATATTCAATACATCATTATATTTCCTAGTAGTTCTAAACTGAAATTTAATTTTTATTTATTTATTTGTTGTATATTTAAAATTATTGAAAATTGAAACAATTAGTGTAGTTAAAAATAAAGCTAAAACAAGAATTATTATTTTTTCTGGGAAAGTAGGAGCAAAAAGGTAATACATATAAATAAATAAATAAAAGCTTAGTTTTGTCACTTAAAAATTGAAAATGCAGTTATTTAAAATATTATTATATTATATTTCAATATATTTTATTAAATTATATATTATATTTTATATATAATATTTATATTATTATATTTTAAAATAGTATTATATTAATTTTAAGTAAATAAGAATAAAAAATAATCATCTTATTAGATTGAAATGGGCCCAGTTCAATAAAATTAACTCACAAAAATTGTCTTTATGGTGTGAGAAGACTGTAAAAAAATGCAATCAATAAATACTATTATTATTACAAAAAAAAAAAAAAAAAAAAAAAAAAAAAAATGGCGGAGGCAAATTTCTAAAAACAAATTTTTTTTCATAGAATGCCCAATTACGAAATCACTATTGCTTTCGCAATGTTAATAATGGAAAGTAACATATGGAAACGAATTTATAAGATGCAACTTTGTATTATAAAGTTATAAGAAAAATAAAAAAAATTGTTCTTTAATAAATATATCTGATTTCTGAATTATCAAAGGAGAGCGTGTAGATGGGTGATTTGAAGAAATATGTATTATAACTGTTTAATTGAATTATTAAAGACATTTATTATTAAACTTATTGGAAGAAAAAAATTAAACACAGTTTTTATTTATTTATTTAATTGATTCTAATTTAAAGGCTCTAAAAAATGTACGTTAACAGCCAAAAAAATATTTATGGCAGTTTATGTAAAATATTTTTTAGTTTATAGAAGTTATATAAAATACTGATACTAATAATTAATAATAAAATTTAAAATATTCATTCTGATTAATAATACGACTACAAAAAGCAAAAGACAATATCCCCTAAACTTATATCACATTGTTTAATCAAACAAAATTTTCAGCTCGTATCACGGGTTATAAAAGTTTAAATTTATTGGACTCTTATATTCAACCTTTTTATAAAACTTGGGGGGAGGGAGGGAAAGAATTAAAAAAATAAAAAAATGGCCCGAATAATGTTGAACTTATACCATTTGGCAGGCCCACAACGATTAAAGTCCGACTTATAAGGTAGCGAGCAAAGAAATAACAAGGGACCGAAATGATTAAGGACCGAAATGGAGAGGGACCAAAGTTGCTGGGGACCGAAATGACCACGGACCGAATTGTCTCGGGACCGAAATGGCCAGGGACCAAAATGTCACGGGACCGAAATGGGGGGACCGAAGGGGCAGGACCGAAATGTCGTTATGACAAAACTGAATTCTGGGTTCCATTCAATTAGTGTTGCCTGGTTTACTGGGGATGTCCTGATTTTCAGGGGCTCCAAGACCACAACCGGAATTTTTTTCTAAAAAAAAAAAAAAAAAAAAAAAAAAAAAAAAAAAAAAAAAAAATGGTACGACTAGGTTATTCCGTCGACTAATTTCGCCAAACTAATAGCCAAATTATACATAGACATAATTTTTATTTTAAATAACGAGAAAAGAAAGAAATGATTTTAATAAAAAATTCAAATAAAAAGTTTAAATAAAAATCAATGACATTTCAAACACGTGTATCTTATTTAATAGGATTAAATGTAACATTCACGATCATCCATTATTGGCATTTAATCTTATAGTTTGGTGATAGATTTTTGGTCAACGGGATAACCAAGTAGTACCAGGAAATTTTATAAATTGACATAGATTCATCAGCCAACAACGCAACATCTCTGATTCCCAACTGGTGCGAAAAACATTATTTTTCTACTAATCTTTTGTGTCTTGGTAAGGATAACACACCAATGAAACGTCTATTCGGATTGTCACCTTGTTCTAGGACACTGCTCGTGTCAACCTTGCATAACATTTTATTACAATTCTGACCGTTAATATGCAAACAGACGAACCTACTAACCGGTTATCAGTACCGGCATCTTTTAGTGTGGCGACGCGGTGTTTTTTTTTTTTTTTTTTTTTTTTTTTAAACCTTTAATGACTTTTAGGGGAAGAGGACTAATGTCTTGCAAAGTAGTAACCTTTGCCTCAAGTAGGCAGAGGCGGATTACCCATTAGGCTGAGTAGGCTGAAGCCTAGGGGCCCGGAACAAAAGGGGCCCCGATGCTACGATTTTTTTTTCAGATTTTTTTTCTCATCAGCTCTAGAAAGGCTGTTTTTAACTTTTTTTTGTCTTATTTTCTTTGCAGGTTTTTTTAAAAATAAAGTTACCTTTACTTTCGAAACCGGTTCAGAAAGTAAAACTATCCTTAAAAAAAAAAAAAAAAATCTTCAACTATACTAAAAAAGTAAAAAAAGGAATTTGTAGAGAAAACCTCATCTATCGAATGCAAAAATCGCTTAAAAATATTGAAATGCAAACGAGATGTTTAAAAAAATTTCTATCATAGAATTAACATTAGGTTTGTTTTGGTTTAATTTATGTCGGCCGATTACCTACACGTGGGATATAGGCCCTAAAGAGGGGAGGGGTGCCCTCCGTGTGTGTGTGTGTGGGGGGGGGGTCTTTCTAAGGAGCCTAACCCGTATTCAAGCAAGGATTAACATTAGAGAGTGGGTGTTTTTGCTTGAAGTAGCTGCTTAAGAGACTACACTAGACATGGAGAATACGGGAACGCTAATGTTAATGTGATGAAAAAAATTTCATTGAAAAATATTAAAATGCATGCGAGAAATCTGCAAAGAACTGCCCCGTAGGATTAGCATTAACATTAGTGTGATGGAAACCACTGATAATAGAAACATTCTTTCAACTGCAAAAACGCGTATAATTTAAATAGAGCTTTTGTTTTATATGCTGCTGCATATGTGTATTACAATATGAAATTTTATTTTTTATATGGCCCTGAATCCTAATAATGTTTAGTCAGGAAAATATTCTTCGACGTTTTAAAAGGAATTTAAAAAGTCATCCTTTTTTACGATTAAAACTTAATTGTGGCATTCTAAATTTTATGAAATTTAAATGTTTTCCTGCACTAAAAGTATTTTTCCCTTTTTTTGAGCCTTAAAATAGAAAAAATGTATTGCTTGGAGGACCAGGTGTGGGGGGGGGGGGTGAGAGAGAGAGGAGGCTGTCCACAAAAAAACTAACCTAGAGGCCCGGGAGGTAGTTAATCCGCTTCTGCAAGTAGGGTTGAGCTCCTTAACTCCTGAACCATTGTAGATTTCCCCTCATTCTGTTATGAACAAACTGCAGAAGGGTCTTAAACAAAGGATTTCCTAGAATTCGGTTGAAGGCTGGCAAAACAAGCATGTGCCTTAGACTAGCCACGGCCAACTTCATTAGAAGCCTTGGAAGCTCTTGGTTGTTAGGACAGAATTTATGACATCACATCATGTCTAACCAATCGGCAAAGACAGATCTTGTTTGTAGCGCCCCTTACTAGGACAGCTTCCTCGCGAGATCGGATAGACGGAGAATACATCATTATTTCCGTCCTAAGACCCGCCTAAAGAAACAAAAGCTTCTGTGGCCTCTAATAAAGTTGGCCGTGGACTAGCCCTGTTATCATAAACATTATTTTCCATGATGGGAGGTTTTCTGAATCAAAATTCACTGAGTTGAGCCTGCAAAGTTCGTGCGATATTTTTGTGTGTTTCTGAATTTTAATTATGCACAAGGAGATTATCAACACAACGCGTTTCAATATTGCCAATGTTTACTTCCATTATGAGGCGTAGCATTTTATTTCAGCAGGCTAATCAAAGAGTTGATTATTCCAATGATATTCACAACCATTTAGAAGTTTCTAAAAATCGAATTACACGCCTTAAGTTAACGAGGGACCTTTGAAATCCTTTTTTTTATAATTTTAAAGTTGCAGTTTAAATATTATTCAAAGGGTATATTATGTGCACTATAGCATATATTTATCACAAAAAATGTAAAAAAAAATTTTTTTGAAAAAAATACGGAAATTTTTGTAATATTTTTGATTTAACGGGAATTTTTCAAAATGTCCCATGCGCATTCCATATCAATAAAAATCTTCAATAATATTTATACAAGTTTGATTTACATATATAAATAAAACTGTGCATTGAATTTTATATATCTGAATATAAAGGTAAGAAAAAAATATTTTCTCAATTTTTCTGAAATTTTGAGCATTTTTTAACCTATTTTTACAATTAACAATACCTATAACTTTTACAATTATTTTTATTTTGAAAAAAAAAAAAAAAAAAAAAAAAAAAAAAAACATGCACAGATTTATGACATATATTGTGATAAATAACTATAAAAAATTTCAAAGCATTCAGAGAAAAAATAATGGGCATGGAGCATTTTGAAAATTTTTCATAAAATCTAAAATATTACAAAAAATTCCTTATTTTTTTTTCAATTTTTTTTTTAATTTTATTTTTTGTGATACATATATGATATAATGCAATAATGTACCCTTAAATAATATTTAAAGTGCAATTAAAAAAAAAAAAAATTTTCAAAGGTCCCTTGTCCCTTTAAATCATGGCTTTATGACCTTGTTTCCGTTTTTACAAACACTACACATACGACATACACACGTGTTTCAGTTATAATTCCACTCAAAAGTACAGAATCAGGCTTCTCAATCAGGATTTATACAAAAGAGCTTGCTGCAAAATTACTATGTCTAATTTCATTGTATCTGTTTGTCAACCAAATAATTTGTACAACAGCTGCCGTCGATACAACCGGAAAGGGAAGCTATTAACCGTTTTCACCTGCACCTACGCTTGATATGCTAGGTACCTCAGGGCAAAACAAAATTTTTCGGTGGGGAGAGGTGGGGATGAAATGAAAAGGAAAAATCATATAAAACAAGTTCCATCTTTTGGAGAAACATATCGTGAACCGGAAGACTCGTTTTTCGAAGCAATGAGAACTTCCTTCTCATGCATATAAATGTACTCCGCAGGAAACTAGGTAGTTGTTTGGGTTGGCTTCTGTGTATTGTCTCGTGCCAATATATTAACAGATCGATCTTTCCGGATTATCCAATTTAAATGGATTCTCTAACTTTAAAAAGACTGTTTTATTCGAAACTAGTTTATTTTTCTTTCTTTTTTTTTCCTTTTCTTTCTTTTTTTTTTTTTTAAACTTCCACTTCACGTGTTGGGTAAAACTATCCAAGGCTTTAAATTGGAACTGAACCGAAAATCGAAAATAAATAAATAATGAAAACCATAATTTCTGATGGAACAAAAATCTAAACTCAAATACATTGTTTTTACAGTAACATAATTGAACCGATCCCCCCCCCCCCCCCCATTGATTTTTAACCCGGAAGGACGCGCGCAGGGCATAATAAGACCCGGAGTGCGTATGGTTTTTACAATTAAACCACTAATTTTTTTAAAGTAACCTTCAACTTATTTCATCGTAAATTTTGTAAGAACTGTCTCCGTCTAAATAAAGCGACTGTTTTACTTTGATTTTATTCCCGAGTTGAGCATTAAAAACATTGTTTTTTTATTATATTTGTAAAATTTGGATTCCTGTGATTCTCTTCTTGCTTTTAACATTTTCATATTCGATGTGTCAAAAATTAACCAAAAAATTATATATACTGCAATAAAAATGCAAAAATGGATCACATCTAATAAAAATTTATAAATTCTAAGAATTGAACAAAATAAATATTTAAGACCGAAAGAGAAATCGAAACAAAATTTTGGTAATCATCCTATTTTCGGCTGAAAACGAAAACGAAATGTTCACATTTTTAAGTAATTAACAAATAATTATTAATTAATTATGCGTCTTCAGTAAATATTTATAATTATTAGGATTATGTATGGCACAAGTTGCCTCTGAATGCCTATGACCAAAAACTTTTATTTTTATACAAAATAAAATGTAATTAATCAATGACCCAGAATGATTTTCTAATTATGCAAATTTCATCTCATTAAACTATGTTTTGGGTATACATACCTCAAATTATATTGTATAATGTTTTTTAGGGTTCCGTACTTAAAAAGTAAAAAAGGAACCATCATAGCTGCCAACTTTCAACTAATCTTCCGTAATACCTGGATTAGTTTGATCCATGTTAACGTCATTTCAAACCAGAAAATATATTTCATGGATCTATACTTATTTAATTTCAGGTTCGTTACTAGAGCATACTTAGTTTCATTTCTTTGAAAAAATTTTGTTTCTAAACTCATTAAATCAGGGTCAAACTAACGCATGTATTACTGATAATCGATGTCAGGTTGGCACCTATGAACCATTATAAGATCAGATCTGTGATCACATCCATTTTATTCGTAAATTGTGAAGTATGGAAAGTTGAAATTGGGGGAAGTATTAAAGGCTACTGACCCACATATTTACAGACTGTTAAACATTTACAAATATATTTAGGAGGGGTGTAGGATTAATTAAGTTATTTGAAGAAAAAAATATTTTCTGTCATATCATGTTGGGTAGCTTGTGACAGCTTTTGTTACGCTTATTTAAAAAATACACTTATTTTAATTTTAGGTATTATATATTTTCAGAGATATTGCCAGAAATGAAGTGCAAAATTATGTCTCCCCTCTCTATTTCCGAATCTACTGAAAATTAAATTATGAAAAATTAGAGATAGTAGCGATCAATTTAAACTATAGCGACAACCCAGCAAAGTTGAGGAGTGCTGAAGGTACCTATAGTGGCAGAGGTGTAAAAGCATTGTAGATAATGATTTTTGAAAAAAAAAAAAATAGTCGGTAATTATCTGAGATATTAACATTTAAAGACACGGACGGTTTGGAAATACATAATGTGTGGGGCGGTGTACTGTGTGTACAATCGGCTTTTAAATCCTAGATAATAAAATGTAATGATATATTTGTGCAATGCAATATCCAATGCAATATAAAAGCAAAAAATGACAAATTGTTAAAAATCCTACTAATTTAATTAGAATTAATTACTTAAGTGCCATGGAATTCGGGATTTGTTTGGATTGAGTGTACCTCTCAATATGCCTCCCGCATTTGGGCTGTGCATATATAACGTTATCGATTGTTTGATAATTTTGGACCACCTCCCCCCTTACGATATCATATGTTTTCATGCTTCGAACTCCCCCCCCCTTTCCCAGTAATGATATAATTATCAATGTTTGAAAATAAAATTAACATTTTTTTTTTTTTTTTTTTTTTTTTTTTTTTTTTTTTTGAGTGATATATAGATATTGTTATACATTTATTTTTCGCAAACTTTACTGATTCAAAGCAAGAGAAATGAATAAAATATTATTTTGTGAATAAATTTATATCAAATAACACTTAAAAGAAATAGCTACTATTTAAACGTGTTTAACAATGGCTTTTTGATATATAATGTATTCTATAGTAATAACGCCTTCTTGAACTTTCCCCCTCACTGGGGAAGGGGCGGCGCAGAACTTTATAACAACAAAACAGGTGGACAAATTTCTTTCTCATATATTTATTAGTAAACAAAACATGTATCACTTCGAATATACTTCCAATTTGGTTCATCGAACCAATCACTGTTGTTTATGTATGCATATATCATCACTGTTGTTTATATATGCATACACACATGACAAAAGAACCGGGCCGGCGCTGGACACTTCGGCGCCTGAGGCGAACCATTTTTTGCCGCCTCTATGACGTCATCTTTTTTTTTTTTTTTTTTTTAACTGCTACTTGATTTTTATTAATAAAAATAATTTAATATAATGATTGTAGTTTATTTGCATAGATATAAAATAAAATGTATAATATACTATATTATAAAATGTATTATAAAATATATTTACATTTAAGAAATTTAAAATAATCAAATTGCGTAAATTTATATTTATATTTTATTTTATTTTTTGCGTCTTTTTAAAAATAATAATAGCTAACTTGGAATTAAATTAATAATATATATTCTACTAGTATTTTTTTTTTTTTTTTAAACCCAGAAAGTTTTATATAAAGAATAACAGTAAAACTTCAAAATCTCTTTTGCCTTGTTTTTCCTTTCGAAAAATCATGCACGTTTATGAATATTAAAAAAAAAAATCCTGTTACAACAGGTAAAGATTGCTTTTAAAATTACTGAGACAAAATATGTCAAACATTTAAAATCAATTGCATTGCGTATAAAATTTGTGTATGATTTTCTAAAATAACGATATAGTATAACAAGTTATTTATCTTTTTGAAATGGTATATGCAGAACAAAATCCATATTGGTAATATTAATATGAAAACAGATCTAAAAATAAGACAAAAATTCAAAAAGTGAGTAATTTCTTTTGATAATTTTGGCGATGTCAAATATTATAATGTCGAAATCAACATTATAAAGCAAAAAATTTAAAAATAAATAAACTTTTCGAAATATATAATTGACATTAAATAGAAAAATTATAATATGCAGAGAAAATTACATTATCATTTCAAATTTAATTTCACACATTTAACATGAAGATTTAATTTTACTGTAACAATATTATTTACAAAAACACAACTGTCAACAATGAAATATTTAATTCAATCTACATTATTAAAATTCGACCGTATGTATGTATGTGACGCGATCTCCTCCAATCCCGGAAAAGTAGAGAAACGTCGCGTTTGTTTTGAATTGAATAGAAAAAATCACGGGGTCCCTAGTTGCCCATTCACATTCCGAAATTCCAATTAGTAGGTTAGTTATAATTAAAACGTTAGGACAAACGCGAAATTGTCATAGAAATAGCGAAATATTAAAAAAAATCGTTCCATAAATTCTTATTAAACGTTGTAATAAGAGGAACAAAATGTACTATATTGTACTGGAAGATTGAAATTGGATTTCTTTTACTGATGCGGAAAATTCGCCGCAAATCGCGAATATATATATATATATATATATAAAAGAAAAGAAAAGAGAAAGAAAAAAGAGCACTAAAATTGGTATATAAAGAATCGTTAAAATTTAAAAAATTGGAGATAGTAAAATTTATTTAAGATTAAAACAGGATTTCCCTCGCAAAATTA
Organism: Maratus speculifer; assembly: GCA_964019185.1. Classification (NCBI taxonomy): domain Eukaryota; kingdom Metazoa; phylum Arthropoda; class Arachnida; order Araneae; family Salticidae; genus Maratus; species Maratus speculifer. Next base: position 20,022,934 of record OZ025293.1, on the reverse strand, counting down.
AAAAAACACCAAAAAACCACAAAAAAACTAGACATTGGCTAACAATCGCATTGAAAATGACATTTAAAATGACTAAATATTCAAAATTCGCAAAGGAGAAATTTTAATATATTTAGCTAAATTTTTTGCATAGAGCTTCTTCCAAGAAAGCAAAATAAATCACCGTAAAATTCGGAAAAATAAAAAATATTTAAAAATAGTTTTAAAAAATTACAGAACAAAACTTTATATATTTTCCTAGAAGACAGTATCCAAAACCCTTTCCCAAATACACACACACAAAAAAAAAAAAATCACGAATTTTTTATAAAAAGCAGCTGATAAAATTCACTATATTAGGCTGAAAGTTTGAAACTGAACTAATCTTACAAACGCTAAAAAAAAAAAAAAAAAAAAATGCTGCGAAATGACAGAAAAATTCCAAAAATTGCTCGATGTAAGTAAACTTTATTGAAAAGAAATATTTTTATATTAATCTTAAATATAAAAATACATTACCTTTTACTAATGTCGAAAAAAAAGAAATAGGAAATAATAAAAACCTTTTAAAAATCGCAGTGGACAAAATTTACTACAATGAGAGTTAAAAGCATTCTAATTGGAATTCACTTCCAAGTAAAAAAAATCTGCACAATAAGCGAAATAATGCAAAAAATTCGCATTGAAAATCGCCAGAGACAAAATTTGATATATTAGTCTGAAACAGAATCCCTTTGTGGTTGTCAAAATATCACTGCAAAACGCAAAAAAAGGCTGCAAAATTTAAAAGGCTGCAAATGCAAAAATTTCTAAAATCGTTATATCTACAAAGTGACTAAAAATTTAAAATATTTTTCATGAGTATAAAAAATTGCAGTTGAATGAAAAAAAAAACACTTAAAATGGCATTGAAAATCTCAGTAAAAATTGGTAAAAAATTAAAAAAAACGTGGAGGACAACTTTTACTATTATCAGTTTAAAAGTTTAAAACACAATTCCTAACCAATAGATTACATATAATCGATTATATGTTCAATACACATTACAAGGTTTTTTTTTTTTTCATTTAATGGCCAACTATCAAAATTTGAAAAGAACTTTTTTTTTTTTACTCTAGAAATGAAAATACGAGGAATCCCGTCACCGCCTCCCCCCCCCCCCCCACACACACAAAAAAAAGTTTACCATGTTTTAAGAAGCGAAAAGAGTTTTTTTTAAACCCTGGGTGGGGGGAGGGGATCAACTTTTTTTTAAGTAAGTCAAATGGGGGTATCGTTTCGTATAATTTTTAAAAATTGTAAATCGAATGACACCATTTGCAAGACCATAGATCAATTTTTTCAAAGTTACGGCACGTTTTACGAATAAAATGGCAAAAATTACACTTTATTCAGATAAAATAGGTTTTTACAGTAACAACTGAGGGCCATTCACAAAAATTTGGGGAAGAACATCGTTTTGTCGATAGACATGAAAATTCAATGAGTCTCCCAAAAATAAAACTTTAGCTTGCTTTTTCTTTTCTTTCTTTTTTTTTGGGGGGGGGGGGGGGGACGTCGAGAGATGGGGATACTTCAACATTTTAAAATTAGGTGAAGTAGGTATAGTTTTTTTTATGCTTTCAAATTCGTTTATGCGTTTTCAAATTCTAGATCAAATAGCATCATTCGCAAGCTCCTACAATCATTCTTTATAAACGTTAATGATATGTATTTATACAATGTTGAAAGTTATGTTTTATTATTGAGCACAGCTTTGTCATATTTTTCTACGTTCAAAACTTGCTCTTATCAAATAAAATGAAGCTTTTTAAACGTCCTCAAAACAGCAATAATCAAGATCAGGATCATCAGATTTCTTCAAGGTTAGTAAAGCTGTCAAAATGCCCGTGTATTCATAATTTTTTATTTATAAAACCATTCATGACTTTGTATTCATAAAACCTGCCTAACTTTGTAACGAGTTGTAAAAGCGTCATTAGATTCCGAATTTAAAAAAAAATAGCAAATGATACTACACTTTAGCTAAAGAAAAAAATTGAATTCTCCACCAGAGTAAAAATGCACCCTCCCCTCTTCTTAAAGCATGCTAAAACAACGTTTTTCGGCGGGGAGGCGGAGGGTCATCGGATCTTCACTTTTACTGTCAAAACAAAACTTTTTTCCAAATTTTCGTGAATGGCCATCGATTGATGCATTTACTCATATTTCGGTCAATTTTACCAGTACAAAATATGCGAGAAAAATGCCGCCCTTTTATGGTGCGCCCTGAGGCGGCTGCCTCACTTGCCTTACCCCTGGCGCCGGCCCTGCAAAAGAATATTAATGCCACTCATTGAGGTATTACATATTTTGGAATTAAATAATTTTATAACCATTTAATGATTTAACAATAACTTTGTATTTCCATAAAAAATAGATAACAGACTAAAAACATACAACGGAATATTTCAATGCGAAGTACAAGTTACAAATAAAACAGGCAATTTTTTGTTGAATCAAAAATGAAAACGATATTGAAACACCTCCCCCCTCTTCTCTTAGAGATATATTTCGATATCGGAGACCGGCTTAGTGCGCCCATGCCGACCCCTCCTTTCCTTTCTCTGCATCAAGTGCGCTCAGCGTCAAAGTGACCGGATATCGTTGTCACCCCCGTCTCTTGCACATATGGGCACGAAGTGACAGCTTCTTTAGTTAGACTCTTTTCTATTGGCGTTAATTCGCTAAATTGGGCGCTTTAACGATAATTTCGGCTATCAATAATGTTTTTTCTTCAACTCACAAAATTTGTATGTAATAATATACAGTAAATTTTTTGTGAAAAATAGCTATTAAATCACGGAAAAATGTACAGTAGAAAAATGCATATCAGTAGAGGAAAAGTGCCGGTCCGGCCCCAGGAGGCGGAGCAGCGGAGCCGGTGCAAAGTGCAAAATGTGCAGCACCGCCTCCCGTGCACCTCCTCCTCAGCTTCACCTCCCAAGCACTTACTCAAATGCACCACCTCCCGTGCACCTCCTCACGTGATTCTACTCTAAGAGGAGGGTTCAAAGGATTTTTTTCAAATTCTAAGCGGGAATTTCAGGGAGTTAGAATTTTTTTGCTGTACTATAGTACGATGGTTTTTTTTAAATTTTAATGTAGGGACTTTAAAATTTTCGGTGTGTTACAGTACGTGGGTATGTTTTTCGATTGAATTTTGCTGTTGTTCATTTAAAAAGGTAATTAAAAAGTAATTAAAAATAAAGAATGAAGCGACTTTCAATTTTTTCGAGCGTTATTTTTGATGCTGCCATCTACTGTTGGTTTTTTGATGTAGATTATTTTTAAAGGTTTTCGAAAGAAGTGTGGTGCAGCCATCTGTTGGCGATTTTCAAAAACGTGTCATTTATTTTCAAAAATTTTTGACGGGGTTTGATCTTATTAAATGAAGTCGTGGTTGAATAATAGGTTTTTCACTTACCGATTCAGCCACGACTTCATACCTTTGAAAGATTATTTTCAGAAGTGTCTCGTGGATTTTTTCTGCGACCAATCGTGTTTGTTTATTTTTCAACCAATCACGAATGATTTCGTTATCACGTACGCAGTAATTTTTTGATATATATTTGTTTGAACTAATTTTTTTCGGTAGTTGAAGTTTTGCTGTTACATTGTAAGGACATCTGTTTAATAAATTAATATGAGTCAGGTTTCTGCTGTGCTGATAAAACAAGAAAAGGAACCTGTTTCGGATGTGAAGCCCTATTCATCAGAACTTTTAATAAAAGAAGAGAAACCTGATTTCGTTTGTGGAACATGCAACAAAACCTTTCTTCGGAAGTTTATGTATGTTAGACATATGAAGTTTCACCTGAACGAGAAAGCTTTCCAATGTGAGACTTGTGATAAAAGTTTCATTCAAAAAAGTGATTTAGGTCGACATGTGAAGATTCATTCGAAAACGTGTGAGGTGTGTCACGAAATTATCTCAAGAAAAGCAGAATTTTTAAAACATCAAAAAATTCATAAACTTACTCAACGCAGAAAAACTGTCAGACAGAAACAGCAAAAAGATGTTCAACGATGTGTGTTAATTAACCGCTTGTGTAATTTACTGCAGCGGGTGTGTGCTTCCTATGACTAACCCATGACGTCATCGTTTTTCAAGAAGGTGATTGGACATGTTTATCACCACCCTCCTTTTTGGGTGAATAGTCTTTGCAATTTATTCAATTTAGTGTTCACGTTTGATGCTTGAAGGTTTTGAAGAAATGCTGTCCACTTCCGAGTGTCAACTACCAATGGATGAGTCAAGATTCAATATGGAAAATGTTACGCTGTATCCTGCTACTGACGATGTGGAACCTATTAATTGCCTTGATGAAGAATCGTCGTTTCCTGATTCCTGCTGTCAATCTACTCAAGATTTGATGAACGAATTTTTCATTGACTTTAAATTTCAGAAATCTACTCCTGATCAAAAGTTTCTGGAGGAACCTTCCATTGTCGTGTTTGAACAACAAAATGTGTTTCAAACCCCACTTGTGAAAGTTGAAAACTGTATTTTTCGAAAAGAGCTTGGAAATCATATATTTTTAGGACTACAATTTCAGAATGCTCAATACTCTGTTCAAATTAGAGAATTTTCCAGTGAAGGAATTCCATCTCAGAATGGAATTGAACTGGACATTCGCACTTGGTATGAATTCCAGTATAAAATTTTTGCGTTTAATTTGAAATATGCGAGTTCATCATTTATCGCCAATAATAAACTTTTAGTTTTGAATGAGGATCAGTCTGTTATGTGTTTGAAAATGTTAAAAAATGAAGGTCTCATTCAATTAAACAATGCTCAACTTGAACAATTGAAAGAAAAAGCCTATTCATTGAATCAGAAATTGATTCGTCACATGTATGTAAATCATTTACCTGCTTTATTAAAGCAAAATTGTGAACGAGGTTTTCAAGAAAATGAATATGTTTTGTGGTCTAAACTGATTTATTGTATTGAGAATTCTATTGTGAATATATTAAATCAAATTTTTGAATGTACTGGTTGTGTTTTTAGACATCCTAGTGTGAGTTTGCATTGCTGTTTTATGTTAAACAATCGAAAAAAATTTCAACAGTTAGGGGACATGATTTTAATGCTTGTAAATTTCGACGATGTTCTATCCATGTTTTTAAAGAATGTAGATTCTGTTAACGATCAGTTTTTAGGTCACTTGAATGTAGAAACTTTTAAAAGTGCATTGTTTTAATCGTTTTAATAAATAGATTTCGTTTTATTTTTGCGTCTTTATTTCTTCAAATGTGTGTATGTGTTTTTCTTTAAAATGGAGGTTAATTTAGATTTATGAAAAATGATAGGAATGAAATATACAATTCAATTAAGAAATCGAATGTAAAAATGAATTAAGACATACTTACCTGAAACACTTGCTTCCTTCACAGTGACTTGACTAGAAATGGAAAAAAATCATATAAGTTCTTATCACTTGGGTTTCCCCCTTTCGTCATGAGTGTTATCAAACCACGTGATTGAGGTTGCCTTATGTCATTCGGGATATCTTGATTCAACGTCATCAGTGATATCATACCATGTGACCTAATCTTATCAGCTGATAAGATTAAGCGATAATCGCAGGTATTAAACCCTGGGCAGATCATTAGTGTTCATTCTTTTCGTTGGAGTTAAGCTGTTCTAATTGGATTCGTTGTGTTACTGCTGCTGTATTCAAAATGTCTTCAATTACGTCATTTTACGGACAATGGATTAAATGTGGAGTACATCAGTGATTTCATCGAGAAACCTCATGCGGATCGTTATTTGTCTGAGTTGCGGACATTACCCTTCTTCAGACCTACTTTCCGTCTGTTTGGAAAAGATATTAAGCCTAAATGTCTGATCTTAGCCTATGGAGATACCAAACCAGCTATGCCTTCAGCGGAACCAGTGTGCCCGGTATTCCATGGACTCCCCTGATGATAGAATTGCGTGACAAAGTGGAAAAAGAAACTGCCTGCACGTTCAACTATGTGTTACTTAATTTCTACCAAGATGGATCGACTGGCATTAGATACCAGAAAGATGATGAATCCTGCTTGAATGCTGTCTTCCCTGTTTCAGTACTTAGTTTTGGTGCACAAAGGACTATCGAATTCAAAAGACCGAATCTGTCTTCTACATTTATAAAATTAGAACATGGATCTCTTTATAATATGAATCCACCCAGCAATGAACTGTTCACACATGGGATTGGAGCAGAATCTCACATAAAAGGTGTTCGAATTAGTTTTACCTTTCGACATTTAGTGTCACAAACCCTGGATTTGAAAAAACCAAGACTAGATTTTGCTACTTTCTCGAAGGATCCTGCACTAAATTTAGACTTGTTTTCTATCTCTGATGATGATGATGATGATGATGAACCTATTCACTGCTCGCCAATGAACAGACCTGAACTTGATGATTCGCACAAAGACGAGTGGTTTACCCGAACTTTCAAAGAAAGGTATTATTCAACATCCAGGAATTTGGAATGGTGTACTTTAGCACAAATTGAAATGGATAAAAACTGCAACTTGAAAGTGCATATTCGAAATTTTAAAGAAGGTGCTTTTGGTAAACTCTACCCAACAAAAAATGGGGTTGTGATAACCTCAACGACGTTCGATCATTTCCAACAACATGTGACAAAGTTTCACTTTTATTCTGTGAAAGAGTCTTCGGTTTGCAATAATCAACTCATTCTAGCCTTTACAGATGAACATTTCTGTCTTCTTCAACAGATATTCAAAACGGATGATAAGAATTTTCATTTCAAACCCAATGGAATTCGTTTATCACGAGATCAATTTTTAAAACTCACTGAATTTTGTTCTGAAATTACAGACTGTTTCATTGATATGCTTTTTACACGAGTGATACCTGTTGTTATCCTGCGAAAATCAGGAAAATGTATTCATTCCCATATAGACTCTGATTCCGCCAAGAGAAACTTTTTATCCTGCTTAAACTCGGAAATTGAACGATCATTGGATCGTGTTTTTGACTGTTATGGATGTCGAATCGGTCAAAATTCACAATTGGATCACTCATGTTTAACAATTGGTTTAAGAGAAAAATATCTCATGTATAAAGACAGTGCCCTATTGAACTTTAATGTCTATCAATTTGTAAAAAATGTAACATCAGAATGTACATGTCATTTTACGCATGCATTTTTCGCTGCTTTAAAATCAGACTTTTATAAAAATTACTTAGAAACAATCTTTGTAAATAAACAAGAAACATAATGTGTAAATAAATAGATTAAATAAAATGTTTGTTATTTTTTCTTAACCTTTTCTCTGTTTTATTTTAATTTTTCCTTTCAGCTTATACTACAATTATTTTTGACACTTAAGCGAGAGAAATAATAATTTTATGAGAAAGTGTATTGAATAATGTTTTATGAAATGTATGAATTAACAATAAATGACAAATATTAATTAACATTAATGAAATATTAATTTAACATTGCGTTGATTAATAAAATATGCATTAAAAACTTAATGAAGAATATTAATTTCTCATGTAATTAAAATATAACTTCATAAAACATGAATTAATAATAACTGAAAAATGTTCATTCGAAAAATACTAATTTGTAATGAAATTAGAAAATAACAATGTTTAAAATATTCATTAAAAATTAAATGAAAATATTCATTTGAAACACATTGAAAAATATCGGAAGAATTATTAGGGATTACTTGAAAAATTAATCACAAGTGTTAAAAAAACAAAAAAAAAATCTTAGTTTATATAATTTTAGTGCGAAGGAATGAAGTTTCAATTAAAATTTTCTAATAATCAGTTTTATATTAATTAAGGGAATCACTCATTATCATTAATTAATCATTAAACTTTTGTTTTCTCATTAAAATCAAAATGAGTCATGCTTTTATTCACTCATTAAGATTTTATTTTTATAATCAAATAATTTATTTTCATCAATTATTCATGATTTTATTTACTCATTAAGACTTTGTTTTTATAGTCAAATATAGTATTAATGCATAATTTTAATTTCTAATGAAGATTTTACACACTATTACTTATTTGAAACAATAAATAAAGAAACAGGTTTTTAACAACATTTTACGTAGAATACTTAATTGGGGGAAAAAAAGATAATTTTATTTTTTAGTTTTATAATTACAATTAAAAATAGTGTTCATTAAGATTAATTTATAATTAAGACCAAATATACATTTCCTGTATTGAGTTTGAATGGAGTCATATGTTATCTCTGATTCACTCTTTGGGAAAATCCGTTATATAATATGAATCATCTGTATCTGATAAAAGCAGAGAGCAAGTGGAACACTTTGTTAGTTCATACCTTTTCGTGTTGTGATTCTACCCCTTAGTGCCTTATTCCTTGGATTTTTCTGTGCTCTTTTGGATTTTTGAAGCGTGAATCCGAAGCTGATGAAAATGTAAGTGAAAAATTTTAATTTGTTTCATGGTAAAATTTTTATGCTTAAATGATTTTATATTTTTTTAATATTGTTTTTTTTAAATTAACCTAATGCTTGTATATGATTTTTTAAATAAGAACTTTTATTAAATATTCTTAAAACTATATTTTGTAGAAATATTTTCCAAAATTTTTAAACATTATTTAAGTAAAATATTTAATACAGTTTCATATTGCAACATATCTATTTGAAGATCTTTATTAGAATTTTGTAAGGTTATTTTAAGTTAATGATTGTAAAATTTTAAATAACCCCCCCCTTTTTTTTTTAAAAGAATATCTCTTTGAATGTTTAAACGTATTAAATATATATATATATTTTAAAGAATATCTCTTCGAATGTTTAAACGTATTAAATATATTAAACGGAAACAATCTTCTAAATTAAATATGTGATTAATTTAATATTAAAAATATTTGTATGAAGTTTTTATTTTTCCGAATGACTCAATGAATTATTTGAATATTTATTAATGAATTATTTGAATATTTTTAAATGAATTATTTATATATTTTTAAATGAATTATTTGCATACTTCTAAATGAATTATTTGAATATTTATTAATGAATTATTTGAATTTATTTTTTTGGAAAACTTTTAATGATTCTTAATGAATAAACTTTAAACGAAATGATTAATACCTCTCTTCATTTTTATTTGAATTTGGAGCATGTGATGAAAGTTTGATATTCATTGAAATGAAATATACAGGGTGAGTCATAAATATCGAAACAATAGGCTATCTCCTTAAATATTGCCCCTAGACCCATACTTCCAATTGCAAAGTTTCATCAAAAAAGGTAAATTTTTTGGTAAGATAAGTTGCAACTCCATGGGGGGTCTATTTTAAAAAATACGAAAATTAAATTTTTATACGACCCCCAGAGAATAAAACTTTCAATTAGAAAATTTTTCCTTATCCTCTTCTGAATCGAACAAAAAAAAATTCATCTCGATATCTGCAAATCCCTGGATGATATTAAAATCCAAAATTTTTCAAAATTCGTGACTTACACCACTTTAGCATACATCTGAGTGCAGCGATATCAGTTCATTTGAAATACAATTTAGGGATCGACCATTAATTTACGCATTGTTAAATGTAGACCCAAGACAATGCTTTAACTTTTAAATATAAAATAAAAGCATATAGCTTTTTGCTTTAAACTTCCTTGACATATGCTAGATGTCTGCAATATCTCGAGCTTGGCGTCAGGCTCGTAATTGGCACGACCCATTGGCCGGACCGTCTTATTAAAAACTTATTAAAAGTGTTATTAAATTAAGTGATATTAATTAAACTCTCATTAACCGTGTCTTTAAAACTTATTGCCGCAGGCAATAAGTTTAGTAAAAATAGTAATAGCGATAATGACCCTTATATTAACTGGATCATATGGAATATATTTTAATGTTATTGTACATTTTAATGTTAATGGAAATATATTTTAAAAAATTACTTAGAATTTTTTTCAAAAATCTAGTTTTTACTATTCAGTTTCAAAATTTATGTGGTTTTAAACATATTTTTACTTTTTTCTATCTTTACAAGAAAAAAGTATTGGATTCATGAAAATTTTGAATTCCGGTTTTCGACGGATTCACACGTTTTAGGGCTCAGAGATACCGAAAAACATGTTTTTACAAAATGTCTGTCTGTGAGTCACTGCTTCTGTATCTCTGTATATGATATACATTTTGTGAGCGCGCTATCTCAAAAACTAATACACAAAATTTAATAAAAAATTATATTTACTTAGTTCTTGATCTACATTGATGCTGATTAGTTTTTGGTATGAATTGCTTAACAGGTGACCCTACTGAAAAGGCTTTTGTGCGATTTCCGCGATCGCTGTATCTCCAGAATGCAAGGAATATCATCAATCTTCAGATTCAGTTATTCCTTGACATGAATTGATGTTATTTATATTTTGTTGTATATGGCTCCACGAGAGGCGCTGCAACACTGAATTTGTTAAGATTTCTGCAATAGCTCTACTTTAAGAACTAATGCAATAATTTCCATAAAAAGTCAGATGCAGTTACTTCTTGACATGAATTGGTTTTGTTTACGTTTTTGTATCAATCATCTTTCGGATGGCGTTTTCATAATGAATTTTGTATAGTTTACACGATTTCAGCGATATCTTGTACTAATCCACGGAATTTCGTATCTTTAGAGTCCTCCGATTGCTACATCCGAGTAGTTTATTTATTCCAAACGGCATTAAAAAAAATATTTATTCGAATGTTAAAGTCGAAGAGTATAACGTTTCTGTTGCGTATTTTTTTTTATGCTAAGCTCCCACTAATATTTCATTCTAAGTGTATTTAATTGATCAAGGTTTAATGCGTTCGAACCAAACATCATTTAAGAAATTCAATTGAATAATTTCAACTTAAAACATTTAAATGAAATATGCCGAAGATTCATTAAACACCTGTTCTTGTTTTAAAAAGATAACTGATTCGAAAGTTAAACAAAATTTAAAATGTATTTGTATTTGAATTGAAAACTGTATGTTAAACTCTAAAAAATGAAAAAAAAAAAAAAAAAAAAGCGCAGCGGCCTTTGAGTCCGCTTACAGCAGTTAACACGTTGGGGATTGTTTTTTTTTTAATTGTTTTTTTTTATTCCGGCCAATTATCTGCAATTGGAAATCCAGGGTTCGAAAAAAACTACGGAAAACGTCGAACGGTTAGGCCGATGGTTGCGATTGGGTTCGAACCCAATACCTACCGTCTACCAGTTTGGAGGCCCGTAATTAGAGACATACGCATCGTGTAGTGGCAATTTTAACAAGAAAAATATGAAGTTGACAGGGATAAAACAATGAAAAAAATTGAAGTCGGCGTGATAAAAAAATTAAGATTAAATAAGCTGACTCATTTAAATAGTAATTAAAGAAGGCGAAAATGGCAAAACTTAAACAAAATCTGAAATTGAAACTACACAAGAAGAAGTTAATCACCTAGTTAATCACCTATTTTAAAAAAGCATTTAAACGTTAGGAGCCAATCTTTGTTTAAAACTAAATGCACATTTCTTCATCAGATGATTTTATTTCAGTATTTCTCATTTTTAAACTTACATCATAAGTCAGTAACCCTTGGTTACGGTAACAATTCAATAGTTTTTTAACACCTCAATAAAAAAAATAATTTAAAAAAATGCCGAAAGATGTTTTCACCTCAGAAAATTTACTTTTAAAAATATTATTTGTTCACAAAAAATTGCATCTTTTTTTAAATTGCTATTTTAAATACTTTTATTTTTTAAAAATATTATTTAAAATGCTGAATCAAAATTGAAAATTAAACATTTTCATTTAATTAAAAGAAAAAAATTCAATGCGACAAATAATATTTTGAGTTATGACAATTTTAATTTACTCTAAATTTTTTGAAAAAAAAATTATTAAGAAAGCTTATTATGTGATAGTGCTTACAAATTATGTGTTTAACCATCACAAAACATTCCAAATTCAAACTCTGTAAATAAATAAATAAAATAAATGTTTTCTGGACAACATACAGCAACACTGTTTCTTCAATTACACGCATTTCAATTTGTGTCTGATCCCTTGAAACCTCACGATTTATTAAAATTATCATAACTCTCTGAGTTTTGGAGATATCAAGATGGAATTTTTTTTGTTCAATTCAGGAATGGATAAGGAAAATTTTTCTAATTGGAAGTTTTATCCTCTGGGGGCCGTATAAAAATTTAATTTTTGTATTTTTTTAAATAGACCCCCCATGGAGTTGCAACTTATCTTATCAAAAAATTTACCTTTTTTGGTGAAACTTTGCAACTGGAAGTATGGGACTAGAGGCAATATTTAAGGAGATAGCCTATTGTTTCGATATTTATGACTCACCCTGTATATATATATTTGTAACGATATTTAACTCATTACTTATTCTTTAACTCATTTAATAAACACGTTTTATTATTCCAATTAAAAAAATTAATAATTAATTTTATGAACGCATTTGGTAAAGACGTTTTATTAACCCTATTAAAAATGAATGATTTATAAATTCATTTGGTAAACACGTTTTATTAATTCAATTAAAAATTAATAATTTATAAACTTATTTGATAAACAAGTTTTATTAATCCAATTAAAAATTAATAATTTACGAACTCATTTGGTGAATAAACTTCATAACCTCAATTAATTCGTTATTAATCAGTAATGTTATCTTGTAATAATGACTCACCGTGGGGAAAACCCAAATGACTCACGCATCAGATAAGCTTATTGTTTTAATCTGATAACAACTAACAGTAAAGTCATTCTTATACTAATTTTTGAGAGGATGGACGTGATTTAATTTCGCCCTTTATCTCTACTATGAATTCATCAAATATTTTGGAAAATCAAGTGAGTTTATTATTATTTTGAAAACTGCTGAGTATTATTCTCTATTTCAATATTAGATTTTTTTTTCCTTTTAAAGATAATTTTCATTTATTGTTTTCCATATGCATTATTGAAGAACTAATTTTTGAAAATGTGTTTTTTATGTGTTATTCATTTTTTAAAGAAATTGCTAATATTTTTTTTTTAAATTCTTTTTTAATTCCAATGATTTTGTTTTAAAATGATATAGGTTAATAATTTTTAAAACTGTTGAGTATCATTCTCTATTTTAATATAAGATTTTTTCCTTTCTGAATAATGTTTTTCCTAAGTGTATCTTAATGTTGGTAAACGATTTGAATATTTTTTAATACTCTCTTAATGAAACTTTTGAATTACTTATTTATTAATCTTCTATTAAGTTTCTTGAAAAACTGCGAATTAAATAATTTCAAAAGAGATTATTTATGTGGAATGTTCTTTTCTGAATGTGTTTATTTCATATGAGAAAAAGTTTTATTCAAATAAATTTGTTAGAAATTCCCTTTTCATATAAATCCTAAAAATTTTGATTATGTTGTAAATTTTTGAATTCGAGTGAATGAATGAAATTTTAATTTAACAAATAATTTAACTTAAAATATAAACAAAGTTATTATATGTGATAATTTTAGAGCCTGTTATTGATGAATCATCCAAAATATTATTAAATCCTTTTTAAAAAGAAATTTTTACGGAGAAATTTTTTTCGATCGCCTAACATTAAATTTTTGGTGAAAATATAAGTATATTTATTTTCATTCCACTTGCAATGTGTAGTTATTTTCATTTCATCTAACTTGCAATGTGTAATAATTTCCCTTTCAAAAGAAAACTTCTAAAATTTGTTTATTAGTAAAAGTTTTCAAAACTATTTTCCGTTCATGTTTAATCGGATTGTATTAATAGAATAGTATTATTTCTTAATTTAAGTGTATAAGAAGTGTCTATCCGCTTTTCCCCCTGATAAACATGTTTAAACAGATTCGATGACTCATCTTTTAATCAGTTGATTAAATTGCATACCTGAGTAGTGTGAAATTTAAAATTTTGTTTAAGTATTTTATTCAAAATCTCATGATTAACTGTTATAAAAATAATTACTGAAATTTTCAAACTAGTAATTTTAAAAATTAATTAAAACATGTTTAAACAGATTCGATGACTCATCTTTTTATCCATGTATTAAAATTGCATACCTGAGTAGTCTTTGTGAAATTTAAAATTTTATTTAAGTATTTTATACAAAATCTCATCATTAAATTGTCATTTCATATAAAAAGTTTAACCATGTTATTTTTATTTGAAAGCATTACTGAACCTTTTATTCATTTTATTAAAAAAGTTATCCTAGAAAATATATTTTCCATGAGGAAACATTTTTTTTAAATGCTCCCTTAATATCTCAACACATCGAATGTTTTCTTCAAAGTTTGATCAAAATTAGTTTTTAAAAATTAATACTTGGTAAAATTTTGACTAACTGAAATAAATGTGACGTGCAAGTGATATTTTTCATTAACTGAATGCACAGACTAAACTCTAATCAACATAAAATTGAAACTTTTAAATTTTATAGAAAATAATAATTAGGGATATATTTTAATTTTAGTGGGATGCTGACTTCCCAGTGTCACCCTCTAAAATTGATCAAATGGAAATCGACTGTTTAAAGAAAATCGACCAGGAAAATCGGAATAACCAAGTGGAAGAGTCTCTTGAGGTATTGTTATGATTATGTATAAGTAGACTTATTTGAATTGTTAATCATTTATTTAAAATTTTAATGCTGTTCATTTTTTTAATTAATTAAAATTTAATTGTTGATTTAATCAAATTTTAATCAAATTTTACAATTTAAAGAATAATTTTTAAACTTAATTTTCTATAAAATTCATTTTTACTGTTCTTAAAAAAAATCGATGTAAAAATTTTTGGTGGATTACTTTTATTTTCAGTGGGGAATGGACATTTCACCAACCAAACTCATCCAAGCAGTTGACGAAGTGGACAAAGTCCACTATGCATCAACTTCACATCAAGAAGAGACTTCCAGTGTAAGATTATTATTTTTCGAAGAGATTTTATTATGCTCGTGAATGAGTAATTTTAACAATAATTTTAATAATAAGTTTTAAAAAGCAAAATGTTTCAATTTTTATACAAATGAATAATTTTAATAATAATAGTTTTAATAATAATTTTAATAATAATATATTAAAAAAATGTTTTAATTTTTAACCTTTCTATTAAATTTCAACCGGATTTCTTTTTGAAAAAGTAAATTTTTTTAAAACTAACATTGAAAAATTTAAAACATTAAAGTCGAATTTTTAAAACGAAATTTTTAACTCAAAGTAAATGTTAGTTGATTTTACTTAAAGTAGAATTTAAGGGGTATTTTTTTTAGAGTTATATTTGTAACATCTGCGAAAAATCCTTTTCCCGGATGTTTACTTTGAAGAGACACTTGCTCCTGCATACAAAAAAAAATCGGAACCACATGTCCAGCCATCTGCTAAACCAGGTCCTTCCAAAGTGGATGCTAACAATCCTCAAAATGTAAATCCACCCAAGGTGAGTTATTATTCCATGTCTTTTTTAAAAGGAAATTGTTTAATGCAGATGAAATGTTTTTGAAAAGTTAAGATTTTTTCTAAATTTCAAAGAGAAAATATGTTTTAAAAAGTAAAGTGAGATATTTTTATTAAATTTCGCGGACTGTCTTGTTAGAACTCTATTAAAAAAAGATTTAAAAATGAATTCAATAGTAAATGTGCGTTTTTCTTCTTTTTGGGATATTCCCACGTGAGATATTTTTATTAAATTTCGAGCACTGTTTTGATAGGACTCAATTAAAAAAATATTTAAAAATGAATTGTATAGTAAATGAGCGTTTTTCTTCTTTTCAGGATATTCCCACTTGCCAAATTTGCCAAAAAGCGTTTGCAAAAGCTTCCAATCTTAAACGGCATGAGTTAACGCATGCCAACAAAACCACGGATACCCTTTTCACCTGCGAACTTTGTCAAACCACTTTTACCAGGTGGGATAGTTTTCTAAGACATAAGACACATTCCGAAAAAACCACGCAATTCAAATGCGACCTCTGCAACATGTTATTTACTCGCTCTGACAATTTGGCAAGACATCTGGCAGCTCATGGAAATCCTCACTATTTATGCCAGGAGTGCGGTGAAAAGTTTCCAAGAAAAGATAATCTAAATCATCATATTCGTGTCAATCATAACAAGCCATCATCTTACAAAACAGTAAAAAAGCCTCGACTCAACCAAGAACTTTCTCAGACCAAGAGCAAGAAAGTGGATCCATTGAATGTTTTTAGCAGCATATTTTTCGAGCCAAACAAAGAAACTGCATATGACATATCCACCTTTTTTTAATCGATTAAAAAAGACCTGTACGACAGATAGACGAAGCTGTGGAAGAAAAAAAGTCTATTAAATGGCGTCTAATCTTGAAAGTCCTCTTAGAAAAAACCGATGCTGGAGGGGAAACCGAAGTTCTGTCGACCTATTTTAGTTCCAAGACATGTGAAGAATTTACAAACGAATCCTTTGACAAACATTTAGATGAAGCACACCAAAAAATTATATCATTATTCGAAAATTTTCTGCAAAGAAGCTCTGGGTGGGTCCTCAAAGAAATTCAGCACTTGGAACTGAAAATCGCAAAATATGCTCCCTTGAAAGGTACCAGCTATCTCCAGATTCCACAAGATTTGAAAGGACGAGAAGCAGTTTTGAACATTCAAAATTTTGACGACCAGAAGTGCTTGGTGTGGTGTATTCTCGCCCAACAAATGAAGTTGCAGTACACGGAAAATCCAAATCGTGTATCGAAGTACAAACCATTTGAAAATACTCTCAACATGCAAGGAGTGACCTACCCAGTGTCATTATCACAAAAAGTCGAAAATCAGAATAATCTTCGAATCAACGTGTTTGGGTATGAGGTTGGGGAGCTCTACGTTCTTCATGTTTCTGAAATGCCAAATCAAGACGTGATCAATCTCCTTTTGATCAGTGATGGGGAAAACACCCATTATACGCTAATCCGTGATTTTTTACGTTTCATGAGTCATCGTACAAAACATGATGGTCAAGGGTTCTATTGTTACCGGTGTCTGCTCGGACTTACTCGTCAAGATCTCGTCGAAGAACATACTCCCTATTGTTCCCGACAACCACCCCAAGTAGTAAATATGCCAAAGGAAGGCGATAATATATTATCTTTTTCGGGAGTTCATCTGCAGGCACCGGTGCCCTATGTAATCTATGCAGATTTCGAGTCCCTCCTCATATCCGTTTCGACCACCGAACCCTCCAATTCCAAGACCTTCCAAGTGAAGACAGCACATCATTCTACTTGTGGGTATGCTTTCGTTATTGTGGGCCCTGACGGAAGCACCTACAAGCGATCACCAACAGAAGACGGTGTCTCAATCTATCGAGGATTGAATGCTGTGAAACACTTCATTGATGAATTACTGAAAATCAAGCAAGAGTTTCAAGAAAAACTTATCTGTTGCTCCCATGCATTTGACTGAAGAAGAGGAAAGGACATTCAAGGAAGACACTTATTGCTATATCTGCAGGAAAGCCCTGAGAGAAAAACGGGTGCGAGATCATTGTCATATTTCGTCCAAATTCAGAGGTGCTGCACACCCGTTTTGCAACCTAAATTATAAACAAGCAAGGATCATCCCAGTGGTTTTCAACAATTTAAAAAAATATGATGCCCATCATATATTCCAAAAGTTAGGCTGCTATCCCGATCTGCACATCGATGTCATCGCTGCCACATTAGAAGAACCACTTTTAAACTCAAAGAAAAGATTCATCAATAGAGTTTTCTTTCATTGATTCTCTTCAATTCCTTCCTGCATCCTTGGTAAAACTTACCTCCAACCTTCACCCACCCCAGCGACTTCAAAATACTGAAAGAAAATTTCCCAATCAATACCAATTTCGATCTCCTTACAAGAAAAGGTGTGTATCCATATAACTATTTTACTAATTTCGAAAAATTCAATGAAGATTCTCTACCCTCACCAGCAGCCTTCCATAATGACCTGAGAGATGAAAATATTGAAGAGGACTACCGCCATGCAAGAAATATTTGGACAATATTCAACATGAAGTCGTTGGCGGATTACCATGATTTACGCCTCAAGACAGATGTTCTTCTACTAGCGGATGTCTTCGAAAACTTCAGGGGCTAGTGCAAGCAATTTTATGATATTGACGCAGCACACCTCGTCACTTCACCAGGTTTATCTTGGAAAGCCCTGTTTGAAGATGACAGGGGTAGTGTTAGAATTACTGACAGATATCGACATGCTGCTTTTCATAGAAAACCCCACAAACGCTCGACTTAAGGCCGTAAGCTGGTTTCGTCGTGGCCAAAAGGAGTTAAGGCCATTTGTACAAAATCAATGCTGTACCGCAAGTGAGCCGCCGCTAATTGTGGCAGCTATCGCCGAGCCGTTAACGGCTCGGCAATGACAGAACTGTTGCATTTACTTTGACGGTAAACTCTTAGAGGTCGGTTTCGGGCAAAAAGGTAATGGCCCTCCAACATCTAGAAAGCAGAGGGATAATATAAACTGACCACCATTTTTATTTTAAGGGAGAAAATGTATAAAAATTTTAAAATAAAAATAAGAGAGAAAATGTATAATTTTATTTCTTTCAAAAAGTACTTTATATCTGGATTTTAATAAGCATATGCATAATTTACGAGATTTATATTTAAAATAATAAAATAGATGACATATTTTATTTAGTTAGAAAATATTTTTACAT
Source organism: Maratus speculifer (assembly GCA_964019185.1). Lineage (NCBI taxonomy): Eukaryota > Metazoa > Arthropoda > Arachnida > Araneae > Salticidae > Maratus > Maratus speculifer. Next base: position 20,004,203 of record OZ025293.1, on the reverse strand, counting down.
ATAAAATGAATTGTCTCTAAAATATATACAGAATTCCAAGTTTTTTCTTCACCGGCACATTTTTACATTCATTATTCATAAAAAATAGTTGAAAAAAATGAATAAATATTTAAAATATAGTAAAATAATTTAAAATAAATATTAAAACAGAAAAACGCCTTAGATTGTGTCTAAAACAGCCCACGTTCAGTCCTCCTCTCCCCCCCCCCCATTAATCAGTAATACAAAACTTTTTTTTTAGGAAAGATCATTCTAAAAAATAAAAAATCATGTTATCAAAAAAAAAAGAAAGAAAGAAAGAATGTATTTTCATTCATTCGCATCTGCAAGCGCGGAGACAAGGGAGAGATTATAGTGCTAATAATTCACCCTATGTAGGAGGAATAATTTAATTTACAGAAAATAATTTTAAAATTATCTTCTCTGTAAATTAAGTATTAAAATGTATATATCTATGTTTTTTTATAAACACTCTGGAATGAAATACACTTGTAAATGTTTTCCTTAATACACAAAGCACAATATGTCACACTGGATACACTAACAAAAAAAATTTATTTTAAAGAAAAAACCCTTTAAACGTTGAACGAATTCCAATTTGAAGAAACATCTAATAACAGCATCTATTTAAATTCATATTTCTTCATAAACGGATGAAATTGCAGGAGCTGATAGTAAGAAACTATGTAATCGAAAGATAATTTATATTTTTTGGTTAAAAAAAACAAAAAAAAAAAAACAAAACAGCAAATATTGTTTAACTAGACATTTTCAATCTATGTTCTGAAGATGATACTGTGAGACAGAAGGAAAAACGGTTGACACGTGACCACAACCGCTTACTATCAAATAATTTATTAATTTATAAGAAAATAGAAAACTTAAATCGCTCTAGTTATCAGACTAGCCAGTTTAATGCCTTTTCCCTTTCAAAATTACTCAAAAATTGCATAAATGTTTAGCGTTGTTGAACTGGGAATATGGCAGTCGTCTAAAAGCTGAACGAAATCTTTTGTAAAAACAAAACACTATATAAAGTTATTTATATAAATATAGATTATATCTTTAAATATTTTATAAGATATAATTCATATTCACAGTAAAATCTGTCTTAGACATATTTATAGTTAATAGACAGTTATATAGTTATAGGTACCTTTAACTATATAACTATAAAAAAATATTATATCAATATATGTAATTGAGTGTGTGTGTGAATGTATTTTATTTAAACCAGTGTGACATGGCTCTTATTTGTTTATAAAGGGTTACATGTTATGATAACATAAATTCTACGATTTCAGAAATTCACTAAATATAATTATATAATTATCTTTAAAAACTTATTCTCTTCATTTTTTTTCCATATTGAACCAACATAGGTAAAGGATAAAGTGAAAAAATAACTGAAAATTAGTTTTATTTATTTTTGACTGATAAGTGTTATCGTTAAGTTCGGAAAATTGTTGGGAATCATAAGGCTGCGGGAAAACAGCACTACTTTCATTTGCACTAAAAGAGCAATAAATCTATCTTTGTTTCCGACAAAGGAAGGGAAAGTTTATCTTCCCCAATCTTGAGTCATAAAGCTGTCAACTGATTTCGAATTCGATTCCTTTTTTGAAGTTCAGATTCAGTGCAAAGAAAGAGCAATTTATACATCAAAGCGCCGACCCGAAAGATAAAAAATAGCGAAGCCTGACCACAAGAAGTTAATGCTATGTGCCCGGTCCTTTACACGTGAGCGAGGGAACGAATGAAAAAGGGTTTGTTTCGAAGGGGTCTTTCAAGGACACGACCAGTCACATTCAGGGGTCAAAATTTTTGCTGTATCATTCATGGCATGAAATCACTTCGTGAATGTTGACTGGATTGTAAGGACTGTGTATCAAAGTTTTACACGATTATTAAAAACTTCGCAGTGGGATTACATTAAAATATTGTAAGTCTGAATATTTTCTTTGCCTATTCATTAAGTTTAATTTGAAATATTTCTGTACTATTTTAATGCATTTTTATAATAGAATTATAAAAAAATAAGTATATAAAGTTAAAAAGTCGTCATTTTATAATTTATACGACGTAAAATGTAAGAATTCGCAAATTCACTCGAATTTTTTAAAGGTATAATTCTTTGGTAGGATAATTGTTTTTTTATTATTACTCTTTGAAAATTTTCAATCAGTTGTATCATTATATGGATTTTATTATTTTTTTCCCTCAACTGTTGAAGTTTTAATTAGTAATTTTAAAGAAAGTAACTAGTTTTAAACATTGCGACTTATTTATATCACTATCGTAATTCTTCTAGATTATTTTAAATAAATTCATTTAATGTTATAATTATTTTTTTAAATGCGACTTTGAAAGAAAAAGATTTTTTTTATATCCACTCTGATATAGGATTGTAATTTTTCCTTATGGAAAATGTCATTAAATTAAACAACTGAGTAATTTTAATACAATATAAGAAAAATTAGAGTGAAGAAAAACTCATTAAAATAACCAATATATTTTGAAAAAAAAAAAATTCTAAAATTATTTTTCAGAAGAAATGTTTGAATGCATAGCTTAAACTCTTCTTTAAATTATTATCATTATTTGGAAATTTGATTAATCAACTTTAATTGAGAAATCTAATGGTTTTCGATGGTAAACAAAATAAAAAAAAAATGTCATTAAGGACATATGTAAACATAAAATAGCATTTTTATATTATTTATTATTGATATTATTTTATTAATAATACTTGTGTGAAAATTTGTATTTATAAAATGGTTCGGAAATATTTCACTTATTTCTTTATGATTTAATTAGACTTTAATGAATGGGCAAATGTAATAAAATAATGACAAAGAAATTCTCAATAAGTGTTGAAAAAAAGAAAAAAGAGAAAGAAAGAAAAGCACATCTTTTAATAAAACATGCATAACTAAGTTTAATATTACACATATTATTTAGGCATAAATTCAAAATCTATTCTATAAAGAATATTTATTGATAGACTGTTTAAATGATAAATGCTTTTGCTTGAAAAATACTATATATTAATAATCATTTAGGTTATCTTAAAAATTACTAATTCACTTATCTTGAACTTTTTCAAAATTTTTTAAAAGAATGCTTGGCATAACGAATTAATTAATTAGTTTATTTTTTTTCAATTAATAATTTTAATTGTATATGACATGAAACGATTTGAAAACCATATTATTATTTTTTTAAATGTATAATAGAATAAATAAACAAATTAATAAATTTATTATGACAAGTATTGTGATTTGAAAATTTTTGCAAAAGTTCAAGGTAAGTAAATTTATATGCTTTTTTAAGTGTATCGAATGTAAATTTTAAAAACATATAATTAAATAATAAACAAATAAATTCATTTTCAACTTATATGTTTTGGAAACTTTTGAAAAATTTGAAGATAAAAATTTGTAAATTTATATCTTTTTTGAAAAGTGTACATAAAGATTATTAGTACATTTGTTTTACATGCAAAGACAGTTTATCATTTAAATAATTTTCCAGCAAATATTTTTTATAGAACAAATTTTGAATATATGCTTAAATATTAATTCTTACAAACACAAATGTCTGGGTGAGGGTGATCTCCTGGCCAGCCTTTATTTTTAATGGCCTTTACAAGAATAATTGTGGCCAGCTTGTGGCTGTCTGATATTTTTGATAAAAACGTTAATGGCACATTTGTGGGCATTAACTTGTTTCCGCATTCTGGCCGGCGTGACAGTTTTTTGACGGAGCCGTTACGGCCAAAGATAGCGGGCCGTTATCAAACACTTTGGGCCACCGCTAACGACGCCTCTAAAGGCCCATCAGTTATGTGTTTGTTGGGAAGGGTATCCGTGGGGGTGTGTCGCAGATTTCCCACAGGTTTGCGACCGCCAATAATGCACAAGTCCCGAATTACAATCCAGATGAAGACACCTCGCATATTCTTTATTGGGATGCGAACAATTTGTATGGCTGGGCTATGTCCCAATACTTACCGCAAGAAGGGATTCGATGGTCAACTTCAACGTTCACAGAAGAAGACATTTTAAAAATTCCTGACAATTCGCCCATCGGGTACATTTTTGAAGTCGACCTGGACTATCCCAAAGAATTACACAACCAACACAACGAGTACCCGCTGGCACCGGATAGACTAAAAGTTGATGAAAAAATGCTTTCTCCCTATGCAAAAAGTTTAATAAGTTCAAAATTTAAAGGCACTCCAAAATTAATTCCAAATTTGATGAACAAGACAAATTACATATATCATTATAGAAATCTTCAGCTTTATATAAAACTTGGTCTGAAATTGAAAAATATACAAAAAGTTTTAGAATTCCAACAGTCCCCTTGGCTTAAAGAATATATACATTTTAACACAGAGAAAAGGAAGATGGCAACAAGCACTTTCCAGAAAGATTTTTTCAAACTCCTAAACAACAGCATTTACGGGAAATGCATCGAAAATCTTCGCAAATGTAGAAATATTGATGTATGTAACATATCCCGAAGAGGAGAAAAGCTGGTTACGTCCCCATTTTTCAAATCTTTTAAGATATTTGATGACGGTCTGGTAGCGGTGGAAAGACAGAAACCCAGTGTGTTGATGAACCGGCCAATTTACGTAGGGTTCTCGATACTGGAATTATCCAAAGTGTTCACTCTAAATAAAAAGGAGTGAATATTCACTCCAGAGGAGTGCATACCCACTCCAGAGGAATGTATACTCACTCTATCGCAGACTCAAAATATGCCCAACCTCTTTAGAGTGACTATTCACTCTGGGCAAAAGTGGAATCGTTGACTCTCTGAAAAAGTGAATACTCACTACTGGGAAGTGAATATTCACTCTAAACAGGAGTCCATAATCACTCTTTTTGAGGAGTGACAATTCACTTTTGCTAAAGAAGTGAGTTTTCTCACTCCTGGTAGGAGTGACTATTCACTCTTACGGAGGAGTGGCTATTTACTCTTACGGAGGAGTGACAATTCACTCTTACGTAAGAGTGGCTATTCACTCTTACGGAGGGGTGACTATTCACTCTTGTTGAAGGAGTGAATTTTTTCACCCCTGGTAGGAGTGAATAGTCACTTTTTCATAGGATTAAATGATCATTTTTATGCAGTGAATTGTTTTTTATTATATTGCTGTTATGGATATTTTAAAAGAATCGTAACTTTTTGATCATACAATGAAAATTGTCTTGTGTGTCACCCCCCACTCTGCCCCCAGGGCGGCACATTTTTAATTTCTTTACAACACCAGTCTTCTGACACATCATTTGAAAGGTCTGCAACTGCTTATTCATATTATGGATGTCTTGTGTGTCACTCCCCACTCCGCCCCCAGGAGGGGCACATTTTTAATTTCTTTACAACACCAGTCGTGTGACACATCATTTGAAAGGTCTGCAACTGCTTATTCATATTATGGATGTCTTCTGTATCACCCCCCACTCTGCCCCCCAGGAGGGGCACATTTTTAATTTCTTTACAACACCAGTCGTGTGACACATCATTTGAAAGGCCTGCAACTGCTTATTCATATTATGGACGTCTTGTGTGTCACCCCCACTCTGCCCCCCAGGGGGGGGCACATTTTTAATTTCCTTACAACACCAGTCGTGTGACACATCATTTGAAAGGTCTGCAACTGCCTATTCATATTAAGGATGTCTTGTGTGTCACCTCCCACTCTGCCCCCCCACGGGGGAAGATTTTAAATTTATTTACAACACTAGTAGTGTGACACATCATTTGAAAGTTTGGCAAGTGCTTATTCATATTATGGATGTCTTGTGTGTCACCCCCCACTCTGCCCCCCATGGGAGCACATTTTTAATTTCTTTACAACACCAGTCGTGTGACACATCATTTGAAAGGTCTGCAACTGCTTAATCATATTATGGATGTCTTGTGAGTTACCCCCCTATTTTGCCCCCCTAGGGGGGGCCACATTTTTTATTTCTTTGCAACACCAGTCGTGTGACACGTCATTTGAAAGTTCTGCAACTTCTTATTCATATTATGGATGTCTTGTGAGTCACCCCCGTATTCTGCCCCCCCTGGGGGCATATTTTTAATTACTTTACAACACCAGTCGTGTGAGACATCATTTGAAAGGTCTGCAACTGCCTATTCATATTAAGGATGTCTTGTGTGTCACCTCCCACTCTGCTCCCCCAGGGGGGAAGATTTTAAATTTATTTACAACACTAGTAGTGTGACACATCATTTGAAAGTTTGGTAAGTGCTTATTCATATTATGGATGTCTTGTGTGTCACCCCCCCCCACTCTGCCCCCGCAGGGGAGCACATTTTTAATTTCTTTACAACACCAGTCGTGTGACACATCATTTGAAAGGTCTGCAACTGCTTAATCATATTATGGATGTCTTGTGAGTTACCCCCCTATTTTGCCCCCCTAAGGGGGGGGGCCACATTTTTAATTTCTTTGCAACACCAGTCGTGTGACACGTCATTTGAAAGGTCTGCAACTTCTTATTCATATTATGGATGTCTTGTGAGTCACCCCCCTATTCTGCCCCCCCCCTGGGGGCATATTTTTAATTTCTTTACAACACCAGTCGTGTGAGACATCATTTGAAACGTCTGCATCTGCTTATTCATACCATGGGGTATTGGCGAACACAGCAAGCAGAGGTAGCCTACAATTTGGAATCGCGAAGCGATTACGTGGGGGTTGGCGAGCGTAGCGAGCAGGGGGACGGAGCCCCTCTAGTAAGGGAGAACTTAATTAAAGTTACTATGACTTAAATTAGATTATTGACAGAAATAAACTATTTTATTCCAATCTTTCCCTTTGTGTTTTCTTTCATTGGTAGCCCCATAAATATATGATAGTTTTTAAATACACATAAGTGCAAATTATTAATAAGTTTTACATATTATTTTAATAATTACGTGATGCATGTTACCTATTTTTTATTGGGTTTTTTTATCTGTAGTTATATTGTGCAATTCAACAATATATTATTTTGTTGCTGATAAATTGGGTTACTGTTAGATGAATTTTTTTTCTGGTTTGGTTCGGGTTTAAGATAGAGTTCAATTAGAATTTCCGGGTTCTGGTCAATACGTATATGGATGAAAAGTACATTTTCTTTCTGGAATCGGGATACAGTTGGAAAGATTTTTTTTAGGGTTCGAATCTGGTTTCAGTTTAGCTCCAAATGGAATTTTTAGGTTCTTGTCAGGTTCCATTTCAACATATATTTTTTGTCAGGGACAGATTGGGTTATAATTGGATTTTTTTTTTCATGGAGGGTGGGGGGGGGGGGGTTAAGATAGATTTCAATAGGAATTTTCAGGTTCTTGATGATGCATGTTGACGGAAATTATTTTGCCTTTCTTCAGATTAATCTTTCTACTGATTTTTTTGGCAGGGGGGCGGGGCTCAGATTGGGCTTTTGTGAATGTATATCAGCGGAATTTTTTTTTTCGAATCACGTTACGATTCGACATAATTTTTTTCAGGATAGAGTCAATTCAAAAGAAATTTTAAGTTCTGGTCAAATTGCATTTTGACCGGAAATATTTTGTCCTGTACACATACCATGTTATGTTTATATGGATTTTTTTTGTGTGGGGAAGGAGGTTGGATTGGGTTTAAAATACACTTTAGTTGGGATTGATAGGTCCTGTCAGTGTATATCGACGGAAATTATATCTTCTTTCTCTGATCAGGATATGGTTGGACAGATTATTATTTTTTTTTCTTTTCTGGGGGGGGGGGGTGAATTCATCTGGTTTTGGATTGTTTTCAAATTGAATTTTCAGGTTCGTGTCGAGTTCAAAGTATATCATTTTGTCACAGATTTATGTGGTTACAATTGAATGGATTTTCTTTTATGGTGTTTGGAATAGGTTTAAATTGATTTTAATTGGAATTTTCCGGTTCTGCTCAGTGTATGTGTTGATAATAATTATTTTGTCTTTATTGGACAGATTCATGTTTCCATTGATTTATTTTTTTCGGGTTTGGAATTGGGTTTCAGGTTAACTTTCTTGTTCCTGTCACTATTTATCAGCAAAAACTATTTCTCTTTTTCGGTTCATGTTAATGCATGTAGTATTATTCTAAGTACAGCAAAACATGCTCGGAAGTATTTAGTTATTGTACGCGATACCAGATGTCTCTACGTAAACGGAGACATCAAACGACGTTGCCTGCGCACACTCAGTTGTTGTTGCCTCGCTTGATGGGAAGCTTCATTTCGCCTTCCGACTGAGAGGTAGTAGAATGGAACGGTTCACAAACGCCGAGTTAGCTGATATGCATTTGGCATACGGGGCTCCTAATTGCAATGGGAGAGCCGCACAGCGCTTGTACGCCTATCGTTATCCTAGGAGGCAAACTCCCGGTCACGTCTACTTTGCGCCCTTGCACCAGCAATTGTCCGACAAGGGATCTTTCATCGGGGATACACAGGAACCCTCGCGAACAGTCAGAACAACAAACAACGAGGAGGCTGTGCTGGAGGTGGTAGAGAACAATCCCAGTATGAGTACGCGCGGAATTGCTACACATGTCGGTATTTCACATACGAGCGTCTGGCGGACTCTGAATAGCAATGACATGCACCCTTATCATATCCAGCAAGTGCAGTTACTGCAAAGAGAAGATTTTGATGCAAGATTGGTTTTTGCACGGTGGTACGTACAGATGCGCACTGAAAATCGTTGTTTTCCACGCAGCATTCTGTTCACTGATGAGGCGAGCTCCTTGCGGGAGGGAGTGTGCAATTTGCACAACAGCCATGCGTGATCGAGGGAGAATCCACATTCAACCAGAACCCGTGCATCCCAGGTACGGTTTGTAGTAAATGTGTAGGCTGGCGTCATAGGAGACCATCTGGTGGGACCATACCTGTTGCCGAATCGTCTGCGTGGTCCTGAATATCTGATCTTCTTGCAGCGAGTATTGCCGCAGTTGTTGGTCGATGCCCACGTTCCCGCTGCCAGGCGTTCGACCATGTTGTTTCAACACGATGGTGGCCCCCGCCCATTACAGCAATGACGTACATCTGCACTTGAATGCAACGTATGGGCAAAGGTTGATCGGCTGGGGTGGTCCAGTGAACTGGCCAGATCGATCGTTTGACCTCACTTGCCTCGATTTCTGCGTATGTGGATACATGAAGTCTCTGATCTACGAAACTTCCGTTGACAGTGAAGAGGAACTTGTTGCGTGCATAGTGGTAGCTGCTGGAGAAGTGACGGAGAAGCCCGATATTTTCAAAAAGATGAGAAATTCAATGCGCCGGAGATGTTAGGCTTGCATCACGGCTGGGGGTCGGAATTTTGAGCACTTACTTTGATAATAACGTCTCTTTAAATTGTTTATGCCTTGTTTTGGCTGTACTTAGAATAATAAGTGTATTCTAATTCTCTTCGTGCCATTTCTTTGGGTTTTGTGCTGCCCGTACCACCTAAGTGTAAAAAAAAGCAATTCAATACATACGTGAAATTTCCCTATTTATTCATTCTGGAAGATTCCGATTTTGAGATAAACATTTAAGTGAATGTTCAAACTTTGCTAAACATTCAATATAGCTACAAATATCCCGTCAAAAAATACTGGTTGTTCATTACTCCAAAGTTTGAAGAACGTTTTGCAGTAAAACCATACAATAAAATGTTTTGTATCACATTCACCTTTTGCTGATTTTCTGCTTCTTTCTGTTGCTATTTTTTCCGTTTCTTTTAACCATAACTCGCAAACAGAGCATTTCCAACATTACATTCCATTGCGATTACAAGTAGTTTTTACATCCCTAACACTTCCTGCAAGTATGCTGGTCTGTTAGTAAAAAACCCAGGGGTAATGTTGATGAAATGTCGGAAAAGTATCGGCGGCGCCCTGTATCTAAAAATGAGGGCACCAAAACTGTACGTTATTTTGAATAAATCAATTACTAAGGGAATGACCTGCACTCAAATTCCAACAAAATCGATTACTTTGCGCATTGATTATGAGCGTTTTAACCCCCCCCCCTTATTCACAGCTCAATTTGCACATCTTAACCGTTTGGGATTATTCCAATTTTGTACTCAAAATTTAAATTAAGGTGCAATCTTTAGAAAACTGTTAACAGAATAAAAAATAAATCAGTAAAACGTAGTTGTTCGTACTCCAAAGTCTACAGTACCCTCTACCGTCATTTTTTGACAGTTCCCTTTAAAAAAATTTTTGGACAAACTTTCGATATAAACAAAGTTTACAGCGAAAACTGGAAATGAATCGACCTTTTTTCCGGTGTTTTATAATCGCTTGATCTTTTAGACGCTAAACTTTTATGCCCCCTGACTCCTACAGAAGACGTTTGCGCCCCATGGTTTCCTGTGTCCTAATGTTTGTCATCATGCCTTCTATCACCCCTTACAATTTGTCCGCACTTCGCTGAAACACCTTGTATATATATATGTATGTATATGTTACAGGCCAAACCCGATTTTAGGCCAAACTAGAATGGCCTAGGCCAAACCGGTCTATCCTAACGCCCATCGGATAAACTAGTTTTTCCTAGGCCAAACCGGTCTACCCTAACGCCCATCGGATAAACTAGTTTTTCCTAGGCCAAACCGGTTTATCCTAACGACCATCGGACAAACTAGTTTTTCCTAGGCCAAACTAGTCTATCCTAAGGCCCATAGGACAAACTAGTTTGGCCTAACTCTTTTAGGATAAACTAGTTTAGCCTGCTGTTTATTGGTCTGAACTAGTTTATCCTAGGCCGATCTAGATTATCCTAGGCCAAATCAATTTGGCGTGATTTTATTGAATTCAATGACCGCCTCAGCGCCAACATTCTAGTTTGTCCTAGGCTGATCTAGTTTGTCCTAGGCTGACCTAGTTTATCCTAGGCCAATGCAATTTTACGTGTTTTTAGCTCTCAGGCGTCAAAGCCCGAGAAATAATGAGCTCGCAGGTTCTGTATTTATGTATGTACGCATGATTGTACGTATGTACGTACATATGTATGTAATGCGATAACTCTTGATAGAAATATTCGATTTGCTTAAAATTTTGGAAGTAGTTTCATTTTGATAAGGTACTTTTCTGATTAGTTTTGGGGATTCATTGGATAAGATTAAGAGGGGGTGAACGGGAGACTAATACCCCATTGTTAATTCAGAGAAATGGATTTTTCCTGCAGAATTATCAGTTTTCATTTAAAATTTTAGGTATAGGATCATTCTGACAAGATGCCTCCGTGATTAGCTGTGGATGTTTATCGTTTAAGTGGAAAACAAAGGTCAATGTAGGTAACCCCCCAATAATTTAGATAAATGGTTTTGATGCAGAATTTACGGATTTGCGTCAAATTTGAATGTATGTTCTTTCTGATAAGCGATTCCCTGAATAGTTTTGGGGAGTTTAATGGTTAAGTATGAAAGAAAAAGTAAAGGATTACCAACTTTCATAGGAAAAACTAGTTTATCCTATGGACATTTAGAGAAATAAGTTTGGCATAGGAAAACTAGTTTATCCAATTTGCGTTAGGATAAAATAGTTTGGTCTAGGCTAATATAATTTCGCTCAAAATGGGGTTTGGCCGGTAAAAACATATCTTTCACTAGAATAAGCATAAATGTGTGTCAAGAGTCATTGCTTGTAACATCAATACAGAAATTTAATATGTCCACCGTAGAGACATGATACATTGGAAATGGTGTTTGCTTATTTTTCTTTTTCTTTCTGCAGACTCAGGCCATGCTGTGATAAGCTTGCTTTTATTATTACTATTATTCGAGGAAGATCGCAGCTGAACATAATTTGGAATCGAAAAGCGTTTTCCATTTTTGAGAAATTAATTACCTCTCGACATATAGCTATTTTTGTCACGGCGTCAAGTTTTTCTTTTCCGTAAAGTCGCAACTGGAAATTCGATTCAAAACGTAGCTTCAATAGTATTTTCTCAACGATACATCGCTTTTATGAAAAAATGGTTAACGCCATTCGATTACATATTTTCTGAGTGAGAATGCCTGTTAATCTTTTGCATTTCTGAAAAGGAATCAATTAATAAATGTGTTAGGATGTAGCTCTTTTGGATTTGAGAAAACCCTTAAGGAATGATAGAAAAATATATTTTCAAATCTACTTTTTACTAAACGTATTCAAAAGTTATGATGTTTATAACACTCCTTTTTTTTTTTTGTTCTAACTATTTAATGAATTCTTATTTGAGTATTCAAGAACTAAGAATCTAAATAATCAATAATACATTGTGTATTTTCCATTTAGCGAACACATCGTAATTTAAAAATACATTGTAAATTTATCCATAAATTTGTATGCAGTATTCTTTAAAGGAATCTTAAATGTATGTGAATTAAAATCTGAATTTTTTGCAGAAATTGAGTAGGGCCAGGTCGAGCCGGACTGAGTCCCTTTTCACTGATTTTTTTACAGGCAGGGCTCGGGTTGAACTTTTAGTTTTTATACCGGGCTTCGAAATTCCGGCCCGTGCAAACCTGTAACAGTATTCTACTCCCCTTCAAATAAAATACATTAGACAGGGGTGATAGCAAAACCACTTTGCACAAGATTAGAGAGCAGTAGTCAGGATTAATATTAAAAAGAATATTGCCCTGTTAAAGTAATGGCTTTGAATTCACAGGCTTTTTACACTAATTGTGTATTACAGACATTATTTTTTAATATCACCCTCGAAAAACAAGTAAGGGAGATTACTTTTTCCCATTTACCCTAATTATACTAAACCATTGAACCTCAAAACTAATCACAGATACGCTTTATAAAATTGAACAATTATCCAAAATTGAAGCAAATCAGATAATTTTGCTCAAAAACCATTCATCTGATTTAAGGAGGGTATCCTACATTCCTCCTTTTATACTTAATCATTAAACAAAACAATTCAGGGTTTCGCCTTATGAAAAAAATTATGTTCAAAATTTAATCGGCAAATCAGATAAATCTGCTTAAAAACCCATTTATTTAATTTAAGGAAGGCAATAAATCATCCACTACACCATTATACTTAAACAAAAGAAAAATTAGTTAAAGAACCGTCTGATCAAAATGAATTCATGTCCGAAATTTTAAGCAAATTGGATAATTCTGTATTATAGCTAATTTATCTAATTTATCTAATTTAAGGAAATAAATTGTATGCTTCCCCTTTATACTTAACCAAAGAACCACCAAAATTAATCAGTGAAGCGCTTCATCAGAATGAACAAATCAAAGATTTGCAGCAAATCGGTTAATTCTGCATGAAATAACCATTTGGCAAAATTAGGCGGGAGTCCCCCTTTCTTCCATTTGTTCTTAACCAATTAACTTCCAAAACTAATTACGGAAGCACCTTACCAGAACGAATCTATTTCAAAAATTTAAGCAAATCAGCAAATTCTGCTTGAAAAAAGCATTTACATAAATTATGGTGCGTTACCTATATTTCCCTCTCTCTTTATACTTAAACAATGAACATCCACAACTAATCATGGAGGCGCCTCATCAGAATGCTTCTATATCTATTTTTTTTATTATAAAATATGCTAATAATGCATGGAAACCCATTTATTTGATTTAAGAGCCCACAATAGTCACAGGAAAAATACACAAAAAGACCCGGATGACCATGTAAAGTTTATGAGAGCGTTCTTTTCTAATATCTCGTTCAAATTTTAATATTTTGACATGATTTTTTTTGCGTAAAATAGTTCAGGACGATCCACAACCGGGCTAGTTTTTACTTTTTCGATTTTGGTTATATAGTTTTTATATTATGATAGTTTTAGTTTCAGAACCGGTTTAAACCGGTTTTGAAAATTAAAGTAATTAAAAAAAAATCGAAAACCAAAATCGAAAAAGTAAAAACTAGCCCGGTTGTGGATCGTCCTGAACTATTTTATGCAAAAAAATCATGT